>JAOXNQ010000002.1:1945332-2247977 GCA_028571165.1 Hypoxylon perforatum
ATCGTTTTAATTAAATAATTGCGAATTATATTATAAAGGTGTATTTTCAAGAGGTGATAAAAAAAGGGGTCCCGTCAAAAAGTGGGTAGACATGGTTAGGTACCTAGGGAATTGACTCGGAAGGTCTTGTATCATTTTAAACCAAACTTTCCACATATACCCACCTAGGTATAGAGAAGGGATCGCGTATACTAGGTCCGATCACACTCCATATGGATCGAAAGCAGCTTCTATTCACTAGCGCAGCACGGAATCGCCAGTGTGAATGCGAGAAAGCTCGTGAAAGCATAGCGAAAGGTCTAGAAGACCTGAACGATGCATATCGCAAGAACCTACTCTTCCCAATACCTAGACTTCGAAAGATCATTGAGGGTAGTGGGGAAAAGGGTCTCATACGCGATGTTTTGAGATGTCGTTGCAAGGTCTGTGTGAATTACACAAAGATCACACATCCCAGCGATGACGAATGGCTATCATCTCAATTCATCTACGACGACAAGAAGCTCCAGCTGTTCACCGCGCTCTGCTGGGTCGCCTGCACTTTCACGCTGAGATCATTGAATACTCTACAGTTACACACAATTGATTCCGCCTTACATAAGCTGGACGGTATTACTTGCGGTGTACAACCCGAACTCGGAGATATTGTCGGTCTTTTCAAACCTATCGCCGAAGAATATCCAACCCAGTGTCCTCATGAACCATTGCATGGCGATACCTTAGAGGACAGACAGCTATGTCTTCTTTATCTCTTCCGAGACTGCCTAAAGCATGTAAAGTGGCTTTTTGACACACCCAAATTCATGACTCACCTTAACCGCCCATCTCTTCCCCTTTGGTTTATTGACAAGCTCAATTTGCCATTCCTTGAGCAGATCGAGATTAGGTGTACGGCCTCCAAAGATAATAGATTCTTCCACTTCAGGATTGAACCTTCTTTTTGGGAGGTCGAAGAAGGCCAATTCAACAATGTATGTCAATCAAGGCGTTGGTACTTGTTCCATACTGACACCAATCCCGTAGAATGATATTCTCTTTCGAAAAGAAATTCGCTTACCACCTACGGAAAGAAGGACGGTGGAGGAGGTTGTCCTACGCTATATCTCGCGAATGCAAGATCGCAACATTGCACGCCTCCTATTTTCGTATTCGCACTCCATCAACAACAGCATCTATTCCAATCTTGTCTTCAAGTACTACCCTCTGGACCTGTACAAAATATTCAACCCTCCCTACTCTCTCAATAGCGACCCAACCATATACTCTTTAGAGAAAGGTGCCCTCAAGAAATTTCTTCCTACCCTGGACCGTGCCTTACCATTACAGAAGAACCCACTTTGGCAGGGTGTGCTTGATATAGTCAAAGCCGTGCGTCAACTTCACGAGTTGATGAGTCCGGAAAACGATTCAAGTGACGACAAATTTATTGGTGCCCATTTTGATATCAAGCCTGCCAACATACTAGTTGGTGACGACGCTAATACATTTATCCTGACTGACTTTGGGCAGTCCAGGCTGAAGCGTCTCGGCCGCGATGAGAAAGATAATATCACGGCTACTCCAGGAACAGTAGACTATCAGCCACCCAAGAATATTAATGGAGGAATGAAGTTGAGTCTGGAATATGACATCTGGTCGCTTGCTTGCGTTCTTACGGAGACTCTTGTCTTTATATTCTCAGAAACTCGACACGATGCTGACTTGGAGATTCGAGAAGAAGTTGTCGAATTTCATAAGGAACGGCGACAAGAATCGGGACACGAGGCCGTGGAGTCTGCAAACTTTTGGAAGTATGAGGGAAGTCTAGATCGTAAGGTAGTCCTCAAAAGATGCGTGAGGACGCGCCTGGACAGGCTCAAGAGTTCTCACCAAGATGCATATTTAAACAAATGCGTCGACACCATTTACAGAATGTTTTCTACCGGCACAGATCGCACGAGAATGGAAGCTCGAGACTGTTTCGATTTATTGACTGATATTCCTCATATGGACAGCTCACTCTTGGTGAGCTCTGAGGCGAGCCTAATCGCAGGTCCCGGGACTCGGTTCTCTTTCGAAACAATGTGAGTCTCCTTTGTAAGTTGCTTAAGTTTTGTCCTAACCTTTCTCTGTCAGTCAGGTTGCTGTACTATTCGATAAGGCCAGTTTTCCGTGCAAGTTATCTCTATGGATTGATGACAAGACTGAGGAGTACACCTTGATTTTGGACATTAAAGGAAGAGAGAAAGATGTAGTAATGCTCGATAAATGTCAGTCGCCTCTTTTGAACTACCAATTGGATCGGTACTAACCTCGACCTAAAGTTAAGAGATCATGGGAGCAGATTATTCCTCTAAGTCTTTATGAGCAATCAAATTCCTCAAACCGTGTCGGCTTCCGATTTTCGCACTATGGGAGGGAGCTGCTCTTCTACAACCAGTCTCATATGAAAAGGTTCTTCGGGGCCATCACGAAACACTATCCTCGAGAAACGTATGTGTTTCATTAAATCTCCAATATAGGTATCCTTGCTAACATGTATGCAGGTTCTTCTCTGTCTCTTGCATATGGGTTTTGGGACTTTCCAGGAAGAAAACATCTAGACACGGCTCTATGCATATCTTGCAAGAGCTAAGAACTTCTCGCTATGCCGTAAGTCCTAGTGATGCTACATTTCCTATCTATATACTTACCTACCTGGCAATGGTAATCATATAATTTACAGTAGCACATGCCATCGATGACAATCTCTCTTGAAAGGTGGCGATGCGGTCTTCTTGAATTAGGGCCTTCTAGCTGACAATCCGTATAGGATTTCTATACAAGGCACCACAACGGCAGAGAAGAAAATCCTAAACCTCAATTAACCTGGTTCAGGCTCGCATTTTATTGCTCAGATGGTGCTAAACTGTGCATGATTATGAACCGTACGTATTACATCAGTCCTTAACCCATTTCACATATAATCAATAACCGGTTACCTAGTGGATAATATGGTATTGGACATTAAGAAGCAGGAACCGAATCAGATCGTCATTCAACACAAGGAAAAGATCTCGTTCGAAGTTGCTTTCTTAGAGACCCCCAAGCCTCCAAGCGTAAATGCCAGTAAACCTCTCCGAGAGTCGTATTTCAACGACTATCCAGGGTTTCCAATAGGGCCTCCCAGAATCCGACACGAGATTGAGAATGGAAAGAAAGCACAAAGTCTGACGTTGATATTTGGAAATCACCAAGAAAGGAAAAGGTTCCAGGAAAAGTTTGCTGGCCTATATAAGAACCATGTCTAGGTAGTTATTTGGGTAATTGAGTAACCTCCCTACCTTGCTTAGCATCCTATATACCTACGTCCCCAAGATGCTTTGACCTTATGTTGCGATACTGGGCGCAGATAGACACAGTCAAGCTGCCATTAAATCATTTTATGAATACTTTGTAACAAAAAAGATTTCCCCATTTATAAATAACATAGCTCAATGTATCATCCAAACCCAAGCCAAAATAAATAATCCAATAAGAAAAATCGCCTTTAACACAAATTCTAAGTAAAGACGGAGCACGCCTCTCCCCATCTGCCCGCCAGGCAGCCCCACTCCGGCTCCCAAACCCTTCTCCAGGTCAACGACTTGGAATCCCTGTTCATTGCTATAACAAGCCATGTGAGCAGTAAATATTCTATAGGGGTATGTCATGGGCTCACTGACATAAGGTTGGGACCTGGGGGTGTTTAGTTCGATCGAGTGGAAGGGAGGTACCTACCCAGCGACGTACCTCAATGCCGACCTGAGAGGTGATGAAGATTCGTTGGTTACACGACGCCTTTCTTATAGATTGCCCCAACATCATACTTAACCCCTACTTACACACCGAAAGGCATAAATGATGTGTAGTCTGCATGTTGGTTGCATTTGTGCCACAGTTACTACCAATTTCACCATTTCGAGACAATCGAGGCTCTTTGTTTGATTTTTTCCCCTTTCGGTGAGAAGCCTTGTTCCCTCTCTGATCGCAAAACCTTTCCGCTACTTACGAACTGAACATCACCCAGTTAACTCGTATAACATGTTTAGGGGAGTACTAACCAAGAGCCAGGTGCAGATGGTTGTCTTGCTTTCAATTGCCGTCCTTCTCGGGGCGATATGGAAGGCAACGTCGCAGCCCTTGCTGTCTACACGAGAGCAGCTTGAATGTCGATGCTTTCCAGGAGATGACTGTTGGCCATCATCTGAGGAATGGAGCCGCTTCAACAAAACCGTTCGAGGTAAACTGATTGCAACAGTGCCACTTGCCAGTCCCTGTCACGATAGCTTTCCTGGCGTGGATTACGACCCAGACAAATGTGCGGACATACAAGCAAATTGGGCCCGCCCCTCACTTCATTTCAGTACCATGCATTCTCCAATGGCGTCCTTTTTCGCCAACCAAAGTTGTGATCCGTTCACACCTCGAGATGCTCAATGCATCGTTGGTACTTACGTCTCTTACGCTGTCAACGCCTCGAGCGCGTCGGACTTCCGCGACACCATTGCTTTCGCAGAGAAACACAATGTCCGGCTGGTAATTCGAAACACAGGGCATGATTATATGGGAAAGTCAACGGGCGCTGGCGCGTTAGCTATTTGGACGCATCATATAAAAGGGACTACTATTTTCGACTACGCCTCCCCTGGCTACACGGGGAAAGCTATGAAGATCGGCGCCGGTGTCCAATCATTTGAAGCTCAAGCCGCGGCAAGAGCGAGCGGCCTAGTCGTCGTAGAGGGGGATTGTCCATCCGTGGGAATCGCGGGCGGTTACACGCAGGGTGGCGGGACTAGTCCTCTAGGGTCCAAGTTTGGACTTGCCGCCGACCAGGTGCTGGAGTGGGACGTAGTGACTGGAAAGGGAGAACTTCTAACCGCTACCCCTAATCAAAATTCAGATCTTTACTGGGCTTTATCAGGTGGTGGTGGCGGCACTTATGGTGTTGTTCTCTCCATGACAGTCAAACTGTATCAAAATCAGCCGACGGCTGGCGCTACTCTTTCCTTTACCGAATCTTCAGACACATATTGGGATTTGGTACGGGCATTCCTGATGAACTTACCATCGATTCTAGATTCGGGCGCTAGCGTTTACTTCCAGTTTCTACCTGGGAATGTATTTTCCCTACCGCAATCGTATTTCCTAGGAGGAACTGCGCAGGACTTCGAGCGGCTCTTTCAACCTACTCTTTGGGCTCTCAACCAAAGCGGGATACCTTACGGTAAGCTTACCAGGTTCTGTTCATCTTGTATTACCAGTGCGCCAATTAATCCTCTTCTGACAGAATGGAATTCCCGTAACTTTCCGGGTTTTCAGGACGCCTTTCACACCCTGAATCCCGAAATGAACATTTCAGAGGTGAATCTTGGCGGACGCCTCATACCTCGTAGTCTTGTCTTGTCTGATGACTCAGCTACTTCTCTTGTCGCTGCTATCAAGTTGATCGTGTCTCAAGGTGGAATCATAGCGGCTAACTCGATGGATTTCCATCGCCCGCCAACATTTCCGAATTCTGTTCACCCGGTTTGGCGTGAGACAGTTTTCCTGGCGTTCCTCGGCACGTACGTGCCCTAACAACACCCACTCCTTGTTACGCGACATGAAGTTGACTTATTCGAACAGGATGTATAACCCATACAACATGACGGATAATATAAGAGATCAACACATAATTACCAACGTTTTTGATCCAGCTCTAGAGGCGTTAACACCCGGCGGAGCTGCGTATCTCAACGAGGGTGACATCCACCAGCCCAACTGGCAGGACGTCTTTTACGGTCCAAATTATCCTAGGTTAGCCGCTATTAAAAAAGTGTACGACCCGGATGGTATTTTCTGGGGTCCTACAGCAGTGGGAAGCGAAGCGTGGGAGGTTTCTGCAGGAGGAAGACTTTGCGAGACCCGTAATTGAGGTACTGACTCCCTGATCTACCTACGGTTCATAACACACAAACGGTCACCCCAATTGAGCGCATCTTCCGCAACAAAAGGCTTGTCATCAATTGGACGCGATATGTATTCCTTAAATGAGTTGAAGATGCTTACTTCCTTGCCTCTTGAGAGAAGGGAGCCGGCCTAGGAGCCGGGAACGAGTTAAGAGCCGTCATTTCTCAGTGGTACCTAATAGACGGTATACCTACCCCCTCAAGTGCATAAATATGCGGATGTAACTAGCTCAGTTTCAGTAGGATAAATAATGATGAGTTCAGAGATAAGTTCGCATCTAATAGTTAAATGAGATTAGTCTTGTAGTGTGCTGAAATTTTGCACCGGTTTAGTTAAAGAAAAAAGAATTCATGTGGAAAGATGGACTCACTATTTTCGTGTTGGGTGTGTTACGTAAGATATTCTAGCCGGCTTTGTAGTGGGGAAGCCTAAGCTTTTCCTCCTACAACATCCATACAACCCTCAATTCAAATAGTTGCAGTTAATTATTGGAAAGGTGTAGTGACAGGAGAAAGGAATGTAAGCGAAGGCCCAGGGTGTTATCTGGAGCGGTATGAATAGACGATCCGGATCCTCGACGGTTCCGTTTCAGAGAAATTGGTAGTTCGGCCCCATTTCAAAACAGTGCGCCGGCACTTACAGCACGGGAAGCGGCCGAGGCGGCTTGGAACAGCTTGGGTCGCCTACCTAGGTATTTTTTATTTTTCAATTCATGACACGCCGTGGCATAACAACATTCGAAATGAAGGGTTTTAAATGAGGGTGACATTAATATTGTAGAAGGGAAGACTCAACTATCCCCGCTATGACTTAGAAAACACCCGTGTATTACATAATGCACCCAACAAATGCATTCGTAGAACTCATGCAATTATTTTATGCGTTCCGCTGATTCCAAGCTTCACTACAAGAACCTTTAGGCATTAGACCCCACCGCCCCCAAGTTCTAACTTGCTTTCTTACCTATGCATTACTCGTCACTACTTTTTCCGTCACCTTACCATCAGCCTGGACGATGACTTTGTCGACCTTCAGAGAAGCTTTGACCGGGTTGGGCTGGTTATAAACCCACTCAAGCTGCTCGAGAGTGCGACCTTGGGACTCGACACTGATAAGAGTTAGCGATTAGGTTAGAGAGTTTGCTATAGGTTATTACGAACCCGAAAAAGTACCACATTACAGCTTCAACTACATCCCATCCGACAAAAACCTAATCACCGGGTTAATACTGCACCAGGAGAGGGTGTTGCAGAGGGTACTTACATAAATATACTTGTATTGAATATTGCCCAGGGCGATTGGACCGGCGAATTGGTTGATGAAGCCCATAGCATAGACGATGACGCTCGAGCAGGCCAGGCCCTTGGCGCGCGTGGTAGTCTCGAGAGCTTCGGTGGGGATCACGCCCTGGAGCGGGGTGTAGGTGAAAGAGAATATGATGTTGAAGAGGAAATACGACGCCAGAGCGCCCTTAGCGTAGGAGTCCTGGATGTTGTCTCCTTGGGCGTCGAGGGCGGCAGAAAGGCCAGAATTAGTAGCCAAAGCTGCGGCGCACGCTATAGCACAGTAAACGTTGTTAGTTACTGTGGACTAGTGATTATTGGGGTAAGAGGCTGCTCACCTAGTGTCCCAAGGACTAACACTTTACGTCGAGGCATGGTGTCGGTGAGCGCGACCGCAGTCAGGGCACCGACAGCAGATAGGACAGAGTTGAGCAGGTTGTACGCGAGTTGTTGCTCAACGGAGGTGACGCCGATGATCTCGAAGATGGTCGTGTTGAAGTAGCCCAATCCGTTACCGGAAAACTGGCCGAAAATTGAAATCATCAAAACCTGAGCAATCCGCCATCGCCCGCTGTGCGATAGGATGAAGGGGCGGTCTATTGAAGATTATTAGCCACACCAACGCGGACCAATCAAGCTAATAAACGTAAACAGAGAGAAGTCTTACAGTCCCATGGCCGCTTGTCAATACCGTCCTGGCGGATACCCTCCTTCATCTCTTCAATCTCAAGCTGCACAAGTCTGGACTCGGGGTTTCCGTTTCCGTGGTACTTGGCCAGAAAGGCAACGGCCTCCGCTTCGCGGCCATTGGCCATGAGATATCGAGGTGACTCAGGAATAAACCAGACACCAGTAATAACGACGAGGCAAGCAAGCGCCTGCACGATCAGTGGGATTCTCCAAGAGTAATCATTATCAATCTTATTGCAGCCATAGACCACGGCAGCGGCGGGGATAGAACCTCCGAACCAGCCACAGTTGTAAAAACCTGCGTGTGACGCGGTTAGCATATGACTGTCATAGTTATGAAAAGCTCAAGACCGGAATCGTACCAGTAGCCCGACCTCGCCAATGGGGAGGCGAGATTTCGACCGCGTAGGCCGGTGCGGCTACGGTCATGATGGCTATTCCAACACCGAGTACGAAACGGCCAACGACGAATTGCGGGATGGTGCCGGAGGTTGATATAATAATCATGCCGACGATAATGACGATACCTCCCCAAAACATGCAGACCTTGCGGCCAAACTTATCGGAAAGAATCGCAGCAAATGGAGAGCCGACCATCGCACCACTACATATCAATATCCGTCAGCTACAAGCGCCGGCTGTTGAAAGCTACCGAGAAAGAACTAACACGGTATAAAGAGAGAACATCAATGCGACGAGGGTGCCGGTTTTTCCGCTGTGAAAGGTATTTTGAAAATGCTCCATGGCGATAACACCCGTTAGAAGTGATCCTAGACGACCAAGTCAATCAGCATCTATTGGACATCAAGAAGCGAATCGAACTTACCATCATATCCATTAGCGCAGGCGCAGCAAAAGGCAACGAAAACGGCAACTAATTATTAGTGATTAGCGTTCCGGGCGAAACAGAGAATGCGCATTTCGGTTGCGTTATTTACAGTAAAGGTGTAGCGACTCTTTGCTCTTGTAGTTGATCTTGGTTTCGTGGATGGCGGCATACAGTTCGGCCTAGGATCGGATTAGATACGACTAGTGCCTATATCGAAACGGAGACGAGGTCGCGGTTTTGACGGTAAGAACCTACATTGTGGACCGCCTTGGCTTTAGCGCCCGAGGCATTCGCCGTCGCGCCGGTGCCTTCGCTGACGGCAACGTGTTCGTGAGACACCAGAACACCGCCAACGTTTCTTCCTTTGTCTTCCATGGCGTAGGGTTCGATGCGATGATCCGATTTCCAGATCAAGAAGCCTGACGCGCTCGTACTGAGCAATCCCAGGGCATCGCGGTGGTTTTATTCTGGCATCGTGGGGACCCCCAAATTTGCTAATTGCTACCCCAGCTTCCCCAAACAACAAGTCCCGAAAGGGACCGCGGGACGAAAGCCTCCGTTATCTCGAAGCGGGCATGTTGTCCTACCCAAATGGGACATGGTCTCCTGCTAGTGATTCCACCGCAGGACCTCGCAGGGGTGACACGCGTGTAAGACGAGTTCTAGATGCCCAGCGCGTGCCGGGGACTGGCTCGCTTCCGTGGCCTTGGCGACAACGTCTCGGCCATACCTGGCGAAGATATAGATCTGTAATACTCGTTTAGCGACGATCGCCCGTTCGCTGTAAGCACTTATGAAGACCCGGCAAGGGTATTGGGGTGCGGCACGTGCCTTTGGCTGAGGCGAGCTCGCGTTAACACGCCACAAGGAACGTGGCGCCGGAAAGATGTCCCTTGGAGCCGAAAACTCAGCAACGCTAGGTGCCGTCTAGAGCGGGCGCCGACGTCGCAATTGGTGCGTTGAAGTTTCAGCTGACACCCCATGCCTCCTTCGACAGGACTATGCGCGATGCCCTTTGCCGAAGCTGAGATACTAGCTGCCTCTTTGACGTTCCCAACGGCCCGGTTCGATGCTGCTTCGATGCGACAGGGGCGCCGCGTCTCGTAGCGGCACTTTAATTAAATCCGCACCATTGGTCCATCAGCTAGAGGATATAGCACCGGAGTATCGGGTCGTAGTTGTCCAGCTCTAAGGGCTGCCCTCCGGAGTCCTACGCATAGTTGGAATCCAAAAGCTAGCCGAAATAAGACGACAGCCGTATGATGTCAAAGGTAAATATACCGTCTGGCATGTTTGGTCGATATAACTGGGCTCCATTTGGGTGCTTATGCGCTCCTTCACTCTTCAATTGTGCTTGCTTATAGGACCGAAGCCATCGGACCGAAGGCATTGGCATCGATGTAGTGCATCTAATATGCGGCTCTTAAGGTCTCCCGAGTTGACCCCGACGTATCCTGCACGATATAAAGAAGATCTCGCGATATTCATTATTAGCCATGTCCACAGTATTTTAAACAACTTGCCGAAGACTTTTCGATGTTCCCGTCCCCATCTGAATAGGTAGGTCAAGCCCAAATGGATGCTTCATATCGAATCGCTTCGAGCAGCACCCCAGTTACGTCGCAAAAGATGGAAAAACTTTATGTCATCTTGCGTCGATTGTTTTGTGTTCCTAAGATCGAGGATTTTCATACTAGATCGGCTATATGTGATGAGGGCATATTTTTGACTTGAAGACTTACAGCTTTCGACGGCATTTCAAGCCTTGGAAAGCGAATGAAGATATTCTGTCCGGTTGCTGACATATCAGCGAGTTGAAAATATCATGGCGTGGTTAAGACGTCATTAAATACCTTCGAGTAGGCACCTATCAAGAAACCCCGAGCATTCAGTATGTTGCATGATAGCGCATTGCCATGCTCCTGACGACTTGGAATGGCGTCTTCCTGAACGGTTCACCTATCAAAACCTAGACGGGCATCCGGCCGATCGACTTCGTCCTTGGCCTATTGGTAGTATTCTTCGGGGGCGTGCTGAACGTCGCCAACCTAGATGATCTTGGACCGTTCCTCATCCTTATCGATCTAATCTTCGCTCTCGTCGTCTGTGGCTTGATGACCCTGGTCGAAGATCGGCGAGACAGACAGATAGGTCCTCTGAAATAGTAAGATCGAACATTTGTCCCCCTTTCATATTTCACTCTGGAAGCCGCCTGGGACTGACTAGACACACCTTTTCAGCCCGGGACTCTGGCAGATTATGTGGAATTATTGCGGTGCGGGCTCAGTGCTTCCTGTCTACTCGCGCCTGTATGTGAAGACGCGAGTCGCGAATAAACCGGAAATATCTCATGAATAGGCCCAGGCGCTACCGCTCACAGCACTTTGGGCCATGGCTCTCACGTTGCCCCTCTTAGCCCCAGCGGTCCTGGGTGCCCCTCCTTCCAAGTTCAAAACGGCATTGTGGTCTGGTTCATAGTCGGTAATGCTAGTGCCGCAGTCCACGTCGGTGTTGCTTCATGGGTCTTCCTCTCTCCAGACCTCAGCTAGAGTCGGATCTACTGGCCCGACCACAGCAGAGTGCAGCCTAGGCCAGACCTCCTGACTGAGGGGGCTGTCATTTTCGTGCAGTATGGCTACATCGTGGTACAGCTTTGCATCCTCACTCTAGGCATCTACACTCTTGGGTCCGGGAAGTGGCAGACTGGCTATCATATCTTGATGCTTGTAGCAGTTACGGCAATTGCTGACCCCGGTGCTGGGCTTGCGTGGTTGCTCTGCCAGAGGGAGGGGCGGGAATTTATTGCGGACGCTGTGAGTAAGAGGTCCTGAGCAGATAGTTGCGTATCTGACGAGCTGGCGATGGTAGCGCGCATGGGTTTTCACCGGAGGTTTCTTCGCGTTATTCAGTGGGCAGATAATAGAAATTCTCCAATTATCAGCTGAGGGATGCTATTTGTTCGAACCGAGTTGCTACCAAGGTTAATTTGAACAGAGCAAGAAGAATTAACAAATAATCCAAAACATGCCATTAACTAAAGAACGTATTCACTATGCCGTAATGCTAACCGCCTTATGCTATTTCTATACCGCGAATGCCTTTTGAAACAGTACAAACGAAAATATCGATTAATGAGATAGAGCATCCTCAAAGAGCGTTCTCAGCTGATCCCTCTCTTGCTGAAGCTCCTTCGCAAGGCCAGGCGCCAGCATCAATACACGGGCTTGAGGTATCGTGCCCTCGACTAGAGCCTCGATATGGCTCGAGTCGAATCCCAACTCTTTCAGACCCTTCGGCTGATCGCCTAGTTCCGCGAGGAACTCTGTTATAGCATCAGCCAAAACGGCTCCAGCATCCTCGCGTTTCACGTTGGTGATATCCACGCCGAAAGCTTCCGCCGCAGCTAGGTGGCGCTCGGGGTTTGATGGACCGGTAAATCGGAAGACTGCTGGTGCCGATACGGCGACTGAAACACCGTGTGGGATGATGGGTGTGGCTACCTCATATCCGGCATGCTTGTATCCAGGGTTCTGGCCGGAGATCGGATACGACATTCCTAGAATCTTTATTAGCTTGAGGTCTGTATACAAGTTCAGACACGATTTATTTCATCATACCGTGGCATAGATGCACACCGGCGTTTCCGAAGCCGACACCAGCAAGTGTAGCAGCGAGGAGCATCTCGCTCTGGGCTTCATAGTCTTCGGGATCCCTGACTGATCTCGGAAGATACTTAACACAGGCGCGGAGCGCATTCAAGGAAAAGATGTCACTGATCGGGTTTGCTCCCTGGTAAGCGGGCCGCAGGATAGGGTTTGACGGCCGGGGCACTCGCTCATTGAATGGAATGGCAGTCCACGACTCGAGCGAATGGCAGAGAACGTCCAGTCCAGAACTTGCCTTCACTGCTGAAGGCATCGTCTTTGTGTTGAGCGGGTCACAGATACCGAGGGTCGGCTTTAAGTTGCGGTGAGCAATTCCCGTCTTCGCTCTCTTCTCCACAAGATCAAAAATGGCTGTGCCCGTCGTCTCGCTTCCAGTGCCTGCCGTGGTGGGAATCGCGATAAGAGGCTTAAGCTGCTTGTCAATCGGTCGCCCGTTGCCCAGCGGTGCATTGACGAAATCCATGAAGTCTGCATCGGGGTATTCGTTGTAGAGGTTCATCAGCTTGGCCGTGTCAATGACTGAGCCGCCACCCACTGCCAGAAATGCGTCTGGTCGGTACGGTTTAGAAAATGCGATGGCCTCCTTGATGCTATGTTCAATTGATTCAGTGGACCCTTCATATCTTACAGAGTTTGGGTGCAACTTACGAACTGTCCTTGGGCTCGACTCGTACCTTGTCGAATATCTCATACTGGATTCCCTCCCTTGACAATGCTTCTTCTGCTTGCTTAACAGCAGTGAGCTGTCTTACCGTTGAGTCCGTCACGAGACAGACGCGCTTCGCACCCATGTTCTTGAAGTCCATACCGACTTCTTGGGTGACACCAGGCCCAAATCGAATTGACGACGCGGCCATCTCGAATGCGTACTCCTTCTGCTGGGAAGGGTCTACTGGAGAGGCAAAGCCGCGCCTCCCGATGCGCTGGTGAGTATGCTGAGCATACGCATCAATATGAGGCTTGGCATGGTGATGGTGGTGCCCCGGGTTTGAATGGCACGGGCACGACGGCGGGTGAGCGTACTGCACTGTGCGCAATAGACTGACCGCTCTCGTTGCAGCCTAGCAGTTTCACTCCCATTAGCATGAGTTCAATTCCATACTGAGAACTCAGAACTAACGCTCGGCGCGACTCGAACAACAGCAACCATCTTGTCGATTTCCGGATGAATCGGCACTACCAAGCTTGCAACTCAAAGTGACGGATTTAGGGTATTCGACAAGTTTACTAGGTATGGTCAATATAACTAGAAGACGGGACCGCTGTCGAGCTGTAGATTATTCCCTTTCCCTCGAAACTAACTGAGCATATCTGCTATACACGTAGATGAGAGGGAGGAGATCTCAAGTAGACACCCCGGCATAAGTGAGGTCTGCAAGCTCGGCACAAAGAAGGATAGAATGTGGGGTAGGTAGATGGAGGCCCAGGGCCCGCTGTGGGGGAGACAGGCCCTTTGCCGGGGTAAAGAGATCGGAATGCTCGGCTGGATTGGAGTTCTCATGATCAGTTTCAGATGAGAGCTCAATTGATCTTGGCTGCGAACAACTCAAATGCTTATGTCCATATTACCAGGTACATATATTCAATGGCCGACGTTCTTAAATGAACTTACGACGTCAGAACATGCTAAGTGCGGGTAGAATCCATAATGCTATTGACCTTCTCGATCGAGCAAGGCGGTTTCTCGTAAATGTACCTAATTCGCCAGGAAAGGGCGTGAGTCAGTCGGCGAGAAGATTAGTGAACACTATCAACTTCGGGCGAAGATATTCCAACATGGAAGTAAATATAAAAGGGGTTCCTTAGTAGGGGCAAACGCCAGCCTCAACAATGTAGTTGGTGCGATAGTTGCGATATTTATCAAGCCTTAACTTTTACCCCCCCTCGGTTATCCTATCATGTCGTCAACTTCGGGTACAACAACCGGTCAAGAACATCGAAAGCGATTGCGGGATCTTTTGCCTGATTTGCACCTGGGATATTGGAAGCCTGGCCCCTTAAACTCTCTGACCGATGTTCCTGGCGTTCGGGTGCACACGCAAGAGATTTTCGCTGATGATGGAAACGTAAACACTGGTGTCACAAGCATCTTACCTCGAGAAGATTGGTTTTATAAAGCTTGCTACTCGGGAATTTTCAGCTTCAATGGTAAGCCTCACATCTAAATGGCCCCATCACTCGTTTCTGAACAATCTTCAGGTTCTGGTGAGATGACCGGCAGCCATTGGATTAATGAAACGGGTCTACTTCACTCACCCATCATTATCACAAACTCCTTTGCTGTGGGCGCCGCGTACCAGGGCATCTACGAATACACAATCAAGGCCCAGGGAGCGACGAAGGGAAATGTTGATTGGTTTCTTCTACCGGTGGTAGCAGAAACCTTCGACGGATATTTGAATGACCTGACCCAATTTGCGGTCAAGCCCGAACACATCGTCAAAGGCCTTGAGAGCGTATCGAGCGACCGTGTAAGAGAAGGTAGTGTCGGTGGCGGAACTGGAAGTAAGTGTTCTCAACGTCCCTCTCCGGGAATTTGAAGCATTCTAATCTAACCTATGTAGTGATTTGTCACTATTTTAAAGGGGGTACTGGTAGCAGTAGTAGAGTCGTCGAGGGTTTTGATAGCAAAGGGGAGCCGAAAACGTATACTGTCGGTGTGCTCGTACAGGCCAACTACGGTAGACCACAACACTTCCGGATTGCGGGTGTCCCGGTCGGAAGGATCCTAGCGCAGGAGGCTGACCAGGAGGCCGAAAGCAACCCGGCAATTAAGGTGGCTAGAGAGGCGTTGGAGAAAGAGAAGAACAGGAAAGACGGCAGCATAATTGTGATCCTCGCAACAGATGCTCCACTGCATCCTACTCAACTGCAACGACTTGCAAAGAGAGCAACGGTAGGCCTATCAAGAGTCGGTGGCTACGGCCACAATCCGTCTGGTGATGTCTTCTTGGCTTTCTCTACCGGCAACGAGATTCCAGTTCAGTCAATCTCAATGGAAAGAAAGGCGGTGGATCCATTTAAGCCCACACCAGTCAATGTTGATGTGATTGACGATTCATCCATCAATGGGCTGTTTGAGGCGGCGGCGGATGCTACAGAAGAGTCGATTTATAATGCTCTTTGTATGGCCGAAACGATGGTGGGAAATCAGGGACACAAGATTGAAGCGCTGCCTCTAGAGAAGGTGAAAAAGATCATGGAAAGGTACATTTGATCGCAATTGTCCATAGAAATTGTCCATAGCGATTGGAGTTTATATGTCTGACTTTAATCTGTTCACCGAAAATGAAATGATGATAGATCGCTGTGCAGTTTCATTGATGCTATTGATCAATGCATGTGTAAGCCTGTGAATTGTGGCTTAAGGTGGGGCAATTCGTGGCTTTCACGGGATTCTTACGTAGGGAAATCGGTGCCAAGAAGAGACAGGTCACAGCGCTTTGGCCGCAACTCCCTGACAGAGTTCCAGACGTCGCGATTCTTCAAATTGTCTATCGAACAAATAACAACGTGCCCTAAAGCTTGGTCGCAAACCGACCACGCTGTTGTTCCCTAAATCACTGGACTAATCCGAAAATGCTCCCTAAACCTCCACATATCGTGTCCGATCCGCTACATTCATGAATTCGACATACGGCTAGTTTCCACAGCAATGGATAACCCTCGCCAGAATGGAGGACCTGGCTACGGCCGAGATTTGAATAGGGCTGAGAGATTTGAAGAAGAGAAGAGGCGCATCGTGGAGAGCTGCTTCAATAAGAAGGATGCTGATGGGTCTAGTAAGATTACCTCCGCATGCTTTGTGTATTCTGTCTATGAATTGCCAATAACTCACCTCCCTCGTAGTACTTGAAACGTATATCACCCACATCAAAATCACTGAATATTCTTCGCATCCCTCCTCTCCACCGCCTCCAGAAGCCCGAGCCCAAGCCGAAAAACCTCGTGTCATAATCGTAGCCGTTCGAAAATCGGGTCGTGTACGCATGCACAAATCCAAGGAAAATGCCAACGGCTCGTTCTCCATCGGCAAGACCTGGGATCTAAACGACCTGACTGCGATTGAGTCATTTACTGGGCCCAATGCAGATCCTCAAAAACGAGAATGGGCCGGAGAGACGGGATTTGTCATTAATATTGGAAAGCCGTACTACTGGCAGGCCCAAGCTGACAAGGAGAAGAAGTTCTTCATTGCCAGTTTGATCAAGATCTATGGAAAATATACTGGCGGAAGCGTACCCGAGCTAAGGGGGTTCGATCCCCGTGAACTAGATCAGGTATTAGGTTCACGAAGGATGACGCCAGGTCGTCCAACTCCTGACCCCAGTTCCTCGCTACGACCTGGTGCCGGTCCTACTCCTCCACCTCCACGACCTACTGCGACACCCCCGCGAACCGAGCCTAAATTTTCTAGACCCGATCCTATATCGTCTCAACCCGACACCGCACCTACGCAGAATCCTAGTCCTCGAGCCGCCCCCGGCGGAATTCAACCCTACCGTCCTAGCCAAACCCCCAGTTCGCCCGCACGTAATCTAGCGCCTCCGAATGGAACGTCTTCGCCAGCCTCAGTGCCCAATGTCGATTCTACTCGATCAGGAAGCCAAGCTGCGGCCTTGCGCAGGTTGGCCGGGAACAACAAGAGCCAAGATTCCGTCGCAGGTTCGATCGCCACGACAAGAAGCGATGATTCGGGAAGTATACCTCCCCGCTCAAGAGGGGGAATGCCAGGGCCAGGCGCGTTTGGCAGATTTGGCGATCCATCAGATTCGCCTTCTCAGGTAGATCTGCCTGATAGGAAAAGACCACCAATGGATCCAACAAGACCAAAAGAAACTACAGACAACGATCTCGTACCTGCACCATTAATGAGCCAAAGCCTTCGAAGGGAACCGCCGCCACGGAGCACAGAACGAATGTCACCCCGGAAGAACTCCGTTGGGAGGCGCACCGAAACGAGCTCACCGGCTGAAGCACAAACACCTCCGCCTTCAGGACCCGTTCCCGAGATACCCACCACCCCTATTGTTAGCCCTAATGGCACCTCAGCAAGCCCAGCTGCTGAAAGCCCAGCTCCCGAAATCCCTGTGCCCGAGACACCAGAAGAGGAGACACGCCCTGGCTTAGGACCTATGATTAAAGCAAAGAAGTCCAAAGGTGATCTGGCTGGGGCCCTATGGAAAGCCGCATCAGCAGCGGCCGCCTTCAAACCTCGACCGGGTGGTGCGGGAGAACGATTGCGGGAATTGCAAAATAAATATACAGACGGCCCTGATGGAATAACGAGTGTGGTTCCTGCACCACGGCGCCCAGAACCTAAACCCGAGACACCTAAGCCCGCTGAACCTGTAAGACAATCGGTAGACAAGGTACCTACCGTCCCTGAAGTTAAGGTCACAGTACCCAACTCCAGTCGGCCGACTAGTCTACAAGCTTCGGTTAAAGAAAACAACAGAAAGAGCATGGAACTTGCCCGGCAAGATGATCTTCCTCGGCGCTCGGCTGTAGTCGGCAACGATTCCAAGTACTTGACAAATCTAGGTGTCGACATGACTCTCTTAGCTGACAACACCTCGGAATTTGCCAGGTGGTTAGATCATTTTGGATGGGTTCCTGGGGAGCAGATGCGAAGTCGTAACTTCGAAGAGATGAAGCTTGATGTTGATCGTGAACTTAATAAGGCTCAAGCCGGAGGCTGGGTCGTGCGATTTCAAGAGGAGGATGACCGAGTTGAAGCAATCAAAAAGGGTCTTGATGTTGCCATCACGGAATGTGATGAACTGGACAATTTACTAACTCTCTACAGCGTGGAGTTATCTGTAAGTGAGAATCAAAACTTGCCAAGGCTTTATTACTAACCACCGTCTAGACTTTATCCGATGATATAGCGTACATAGAAGCTCAGGGACAGGGCCTGCAAGTGCAAGCAGCGAACCAGAAGCTCCTTAGGAAGGAGTTGGAGTCACTACTTGACACGTGTGCCATTACCTCCGACGACTTACGAGCTCTCGAAGTTGCACCTCTTGAGACTACATCAGGTCTCGAAGATATTGAAACAGCTCTCGTCACCTTATATAAAGCGATGATGAAGATTGATTCGTCTGTGGCTGGCTCAGAACTTCGGAAGAGTGAAGATGCAGGCTCGGGTAGTCAACAGTCCAGCCTCAATACCGACTACGGCAAGATGCGCATTGTTCAGGAAAAGAGGGAGATGTATAGCTCAGAGAGCGAAGCATTCCTGAAAAGATTCGGCATTTTCATGGCGAAGCAATTCGAGAAAGCGTCCCAAGAGGTCAGGTTGGCCGTTGAAGGTGCTCTGTCTAAAAAGGTTGACCCTGCGCATCACGATGTTGGGCGCGAGTTGCTTTGGCGATTTAGCCCTCTTGTCCTCTATGCTCGAGAGGTAGACCTAGAGGGCTGGAACCGGTGCTTGCAGGCGTACCAGGAACGAAATCTTCCACTCTATAAATTTAGATTCAAAGACATTCTAGATTCATGGAAGCGCAATGCAAGGAAACCCACTGGGGAAGAAGCCGAGCTCCTTTTCACAGCAGAAATCGAAAGACAACAGGAGGGCACAATGGCGACCGCCAGAAAGCTTACTGTAAAGCGAAGTCAGACACTAGCTAGGACGCTACGGAGTCCACTTGGCGAAGGTAGTAAGACGAGTCTCGACAAGATATCAGACGGCCGCAATATCCCTTATGAAGTATTTGCTGGCATCATGGATGACCTTATACCTCTTGTTGAGATCGAGCAAAACTTCATCGTTGATTTCTTCCATGCTACTACCTTAGAAAAAGATGATTTCCCAGATCTCGTGGCAGCGACAAAACCAAGGGATCGACGAGGTGGCGATTTGAAGCGGCATAGGCTCATGGAGCCGGACCGAGAATTAGCCAGAAGAGTCACTCGAGCTATGGAGGCTACATTCTCATTCCTAGAACAAGATCTACAGAACACGGTCGATTGGGTTTTATCGCAGGACGCGCTGTGAGTAAAAATACTAATTTTTTCTTCCAAGATGACTTAAGCTAACTCATTACCAGACAAGGAGTCGGCGTTCTCGCAATACTGGAGCGAAAACATCTGGAAATGACACAGTCCAACCAGGATTTCCTAAACAATGTGTTACAAAAGCTCCACAGCAATCTTGAGTCCCGCTTCACGAAATTTGTTGAGAGTCAACTGCGAGCAATCGAGGATACGAAGGTGAAAATTAAGAAACGCAAGGGTGTCATCTCCTTCATGCGTGTCTTCCCACACTTCTCTACCGCAGTTGAAAATATGCTCATAACAGCCGACATCAACTCTTCCGTTAGGAGGACAGTAGACCGGGAATATGATCGTCTCATTAAGACTATGTTCGATTCCCTCAAGGTTATAGCTCGCGAGAATCCGGCCACCCTTACAAACAGCGGCGCCGACCCAGAAGATAAGGAGGCACTAAATTACCATATCCTTCTTATCGAAAACATGAACCACTTCCTAGAGGAGCTCGACACTCGCGGTCTAGAGATCCTAGAAGACTGGAAGGAAGCAGCAGCTACAGAGATGGCTGAGCATATGGGTCTCTACCTCAATGCCGTCATGCGCCGGCCACTAGGCAAGCTCCTCGAATACTTGGAGAACATCGAGACGCAACTCGCGACGGGAAAGAGTCCCAACATCGTTGCAGCGCAGCCAAGCAACGCCAAAGGCACCTTCAACAAGATCCTCAGCGGCTACGACGGCCGCGAGGTGCGCAAGGGCGTCGAAGCGCTGCGCAAGCGAGTCGAGAAACACTTCGGAGACGCCGACGACCCGAACCTTAGCCGTGGCCTCGTTAACCGCGTGCTCAAAGAGTGCGAGAGGTTCTACGGCGAAGTCGAGGTGCGCATCTCGACCGTCACGACGACGGTATACGGCGGCGACGTACTGTTCGAGTGGCCCCGCGCCGACGTGAAGAGCGCCTTCTCAAACACCGGTCGGTAGGTCGGATCGAGTGACTGGAAGGCGGTATCTTCTCTTAGCCGCATGTCCATGAGCAGCGGACGTTCCCGCACTGTAGCGTCGTTAGACGGGTTGAATGATGGGAGTTCGGCCCATAGTACATATTCACGGTAACTGTACAAGAATTCGATTTGGTGCACTGGTTTTACGCGCAGCGCCGCGTTTGCATTTTATGCCATGAATGTGTTGGGGCTAAGGAGCCGTTTTGGGAGGTTGTATAAGATAGCTGTATGGTTTGATTATGAGTAGTAGGTTAGTTGAATCATACCCATCATGTTCTACGTGGACTTCGCGATGATGTTTATTTTCCTCAAAATTTTACACAATGACATCCATGTTTTGGCTACCTAATAGAGCAAGACTACCTAGTCTATATCTACCCACGGCCTCCTGGATTGATTCTGCTTTCTTCGGCTACTGTAAACCATTTTTCGGTAAGATCATCTTGGAAATGCGGAACTGGCCGTAACCGCTGTGTTCTGGCGCGAACTGCCGCAGATCGACGTCGGAGACGACGACATCGATAAAACCTCGTCTCAGGAACCACTCGTGGTGGTTCGGCTCAGCGTTGACGGTCAGCCGGAGTCCTTCCCAAACTGCTCTGTCGAGGCATTCTCGTAGCAGGGCTGTGCCGATGCCCAATTTGCGACTGGAGGGCTCGACGTAGATATGCTTGATCTCTGTTTGAAAATGGTTAGAGATTGTTTCTCTTAAGCGCCTGACATGTAAGGATTCGAGATACTTACCGAGATGGTCGCCCTCAGGATTACCCAGCCGTCGGATTGCCTCGAGCATGGCATCGACTATCGCGAAGTTGATCACGCCTGCTCGTTTGTTTCTCTCTTGAGCATCTCTGCGCTCTCTTCGCTTCTCGTTCCGTGCGTCGGCCGGGGTTTTATACTCGGGTTTGACTACTCGGGCCACGAGCAAGTATGCGACGGTCTTGTTGGTGCTGGTGTTGACTACCTTGAGAGAGTTCACCTCCGGGTAGTAGATGCCATTGCTGACCGTGGCCTTACAGTTGGCGTAAAGTTGTTCTTCGTTAGGCCAGTTTTTGTACAGGAATCGGTTGAAGACCAGGTGTCTCTTGGACTTCACGAGGAAGTCTGTTAGAGTCGGTATATCCTCTGCAGTGGCAGGCTCGAGAACATAGCCCTGAGGGAACTCCATTGCTAGTCGCCGTTGAGGAGGTAGATTGTAAGCTGGTAGTCTTTCTCGGAGATAGCGATTTGATGGATATACAAGGTATACCCGGCGCGTCGGTTTGTTGATTTTCCTAATCTCGAAAGCCGATGAATTTGAAATACTTCGGATTAGGCACCGGGGTTTCGGGATGTTGTCGTTGCGAGGATTGAGTCTGTACCAGGCTGCTGCGAATCCAGATTTGGATTTGCCTGCGTGAGGGAACCAAGCAACTAAGATCAGGTATTTTTGGTGCTTTAGTTTTCCCTAGTCTCGAAAGCCAAAGAGTTTGAAATACTTGGGGTCTAGCACCGGGGTTCCGGGGTTTCGGGTATGATGTCGTCGCTGCGAGGAAGGTTGCTGCGAATCCAAGTCTTCCTGCCTGAGGAAGCTAAGCAACTAAAACATCACGATACTTATTCGCATACCTCTTTGATGGTTACTCGCATACTTGGGTACCTAAGGTCAGTATTTACTGAATTTTCTCGGGGCAAATAGGACTTTCAGGTTAGTTAGACACCATGCCAACCAGGTTTCTACCAGCGCGCATATAGCACATATGCGAGTAACCCCTTTGACCTCTTTGATTGCTACACTAAACAGTTATTGTACCAGCAATCCAAGGCAGCTGTGCAACTCATCATAGGTACACGAGCTATAGCTGCACTATGTGCTTCCTCGCACAGTTAACTTTACTAACTTATGCGTGCTCCAATGTCTTGCTGGGCTTGCTTGCCAACACATACTTGGACCGTCAAGTGGATATATTCGCAGATACTCGCACAAAATAGATAAAATAGCTACAGAGAATCCCTCCATATCGTCATGTCATTGTATCCATATACATCCATTATTACAAACGCGGTAACCTCGCTGTGTCCGATGGATCGTCGTCGTTCAGCCTGTTGTGAAAACATATTGTGTGAGCATTCTCCCTTTAGTATTTCGGAACTAACAAAAGAAATATTTCCTAGGGCATAAGCAGTGGCCATGGAGAACTCAAGTCTAAAAGCCTCGAGGAAGTGGCCACTCCGGCGTACTCGAGGATTCTTGAATACAAGGAAAACGCATACCTGTCAACACCAAGGTCCTCCAATGGCTCCCACACGTAATCACCAGGCAAATTGTCTATGATGGACGTCAGTAAACCACCAAAACATTCCGACTTCAATCGAACCGAATCATGAACGAGAAAACTCACAGTATCGAACGATTAGGCCTCTCTCGTGAGCACCTGCAACCTGCTCGGTTATCGTATTTATCTCATCCTGGGACAAGCTCGCACTACTGGGATTTCCCACGGCGGCTTGGAAGTCAGCAGAGGCGTAGACCGAGTTCTGGTTGTTGTAGTCTTCCGCGCTGAGGTCATCGACGTGCGCGTCGTAGAAGACATCCCTGTCCGGGACGCCGTCGCCCGTACTAATGCGATCAAAAGGAGCACTCCCGCTCGCCACGACCGTGACGGCCTTTTCGACAAACACCCCGTTCTCGAGCCTACTCAGATAGCCGGCCTGGCGCAAGGGGTCGATCGATTTGACAACTGCGTCAAGGGTTCCGGTGTCGCTCGTCTTGAAGTCGACCAGCAGAACTACGCTCTGGGTGGGCTTCGCCTTGTACACGGACCCGCCGTTATGGTCGATGATGGCCTTCAGGGGGTTGACGTACTGGAGGCCCAAGGTTCTCCCTATCGTGGGGAGAATGTGTCCGATGGACACGTCGCCGTTCACGAGCCAGACGTCGGCCTCGATGCCCACACACCCGGCGCTTAGGGCTCCGAAGAGCGGGATATCGTGATCGTAGTCGTTGTGGCTGTGGCATGCGACAGGAAGGACGCTATTGAGAGAGTCCAGCGGCCAGGGGTTCAAGGGCGGTCCGGCTCCCTTGTTGACGCTTTGGGCAGCCAGGACATCGTCGTACAGAAGCTTGTTGATGGCGTCCTGCTGCGGCGGGACTGTATTTGCGAGCGCGTGGTACGAGACTGCCTCGTTCCCAACTTGATATGTACCGCCTTTCGTGTCATGATGCTCAGTGCCGTAACACTGGCCTCCTGTAGCGGAAAGGGTGCTGAGGTACTGTACACAGGGTGCAGCTACAAATACGTCAGCGTTAGAATCAGGAAGGCTGGTTGTTATATGCGGGAGACTGACAGTCTACAGTGTGGTCGGTGCTTTGTTTGTTATGAATCTCAACTGGAGGCTTAGTTAGCATCTGGGCTCCATACTTTCTCGAATTACCACCTACAGTATACATAACCTAAGAGGCCGTACACAGAAGGATCATTGCCTCCGTTCAAGAACAGCTCAGTTGCCATAGATAGGTACCCTTGGCTTTTAACGGTAATCCCAGTGGTTTGAGCGCAGAACTTGCTCACGGCTGTCGCGAAACCGGTGCGATGATCTGTGCCATTTCCGATAGTGACATCGTCAATAGCCATCCAACTACTCCCGCAGCTCGAGATGCCATCCGTCACCTGAGCCGTTAAGTTCGACCCATGGACTAGAGGGGCCTTGAAGGTGCGTCTTAGCAACTGACTGATATTGACGGAATCTAGGGGATCTTACGATGGACAGGGCGGCTATTACCGCCGACTGCGAGGACACCATGTTGCTCAAGCTGAATTATTATCTAACCTAGCTAGGTACATCTAGGTATTGAAGCTGAAAGCAATAATGTGGAAAGGATGCCAAGACCAAACCAAAACGATGTGCAATAAACTAACATACATGCCTCTTATATGAAGTTCACAGCTGAACAGCTGAGACTGGATCGCACATGCTCTAAGCTCGTGGGATTGCGGTCGGACCGAATGACCAACTGCTGGTTTTACAGGTCGCGATCCGCCAGCGCAAATCATTCGCGCCAACGAGACCACGGGCGCAGTAATTTCGTTCCTTAGGTCCCCCAAAAGCAAAGTCACTTGCCCCATTAGGGACAGCCAACTTACCTCAGTCAGGAGCTTCATCTCGGGGCGGACGTATCCGCTAGGGCCCCTGTCAAAAGGTGGGTGGCATTATGCCGGGATGATATTATAGATCTTCCCCCGCATTTGCTTACCGACGGGCGAACCTTTACCTACCTGCCTTCTATTTCGATCTAAGCTAAATAAGGATGAAGAACTAGTTCAGATCTTATATGCGGCTCATATTGACCTCAGCATGTTGTAACCTATCAGGTAACATAGGTAGGTATAGAAGCGTTTCTATCAGATGAATATACGAGCGTTTTATTACGGCGCAGCAGCGAACCAGTGACCGATGGGGCATGATCTTATGACAAGTCCGCCTCCACAGGAATCCTGTTTTAAAAAGTATATTTAATGCAAGTAATAGTATTACCTTCCAGAGAGAAACACGCAGCTTTATACCTGAGTCTTTGAAGCGACTTTTCTTAGTTTCTCATTCATGACATTTGATAGTCATGCAAATGCTACCTCCATTTACGAAACGAAAATTTACCCTTCGGCGAGGTATAGTTAGATAAAGCTCATCATATCCCGTCAGTTATAAATCGGTAGATATGCAATCATGATAATAATGACCTTTAGCTTGACAAATCGTCGAACGTAAATTATAACTTGTAATAAGATACACCAGAGTGTAAACAAACCTATATGGACGAAAGTACCGGGTAGCGATTGTCTGTAAAGCATATCTCGATTAAAAAAGAGCTTTACTGCCGGGGATTGGTGAGAGTGGCATGTGGAGGTTGTCTCACTGGATTGCAGATTCGATAGCAACATTACTCTGAGGATCTGCACGATTGCTCATATGTAACTGAGGTCGAACTGGATTATGCGCTAAGAGCAACCATCTAAGACTTCATAGATCGCGAAGATCGGAAGTGTGCCATTTTCATGTCGACGAAGATCCGATGGAGATATGCAACACGTTCCGGTTGGTAGACAACGTCGCCGATGGTCTGCAAGCTAACGCATCATATGAGGGGGATGCAGTCATCAACACTACCTGTGCATTGGTGAGGTAGTTCAGCCCCCATTTGTCCGACCTTGGTTGCGTATCCTACTTATGTCGGTATCATGATGCGGGGAACTTTCCCAAGATGCTTCATACTCTGCTCATTCGCTGCCTCTCAAGATTATTATTATCGAGAGTCGATTTTATTGAAATGATGATGCAACTCTTCCGTCGACGCGCGGCAACTCTTTCGAGACTCCAATGCTTTCGTATTGTCAGATCGCAGGTATCTGATGCAGGTTCCCCTTCATCTAACTTAGGAGCCCGGGGCACATGGGCTGGTTACTCCTCACTTGCTCGGGAGAAGAACCATGGAAGAAGTGTCATTGTTACAGGCTCAGGTCGTGGCATCGGGAAGGGTATAGCTCTACGCCTCGCAGCAGATGGCTACAATGTCTGCATCAACGACATAGGTGCGAATAAGGCTGCCTGCGACGAGGTTATGAATGAGATACAGGGCATGGGGACGAAGGCATGCACGGCTATTGCAGACGTGTCGAAGAGAGACGAAGTCAAGCAGATGGTCCAGACCAGTGTTGAGAGCTTGGGGCCTTTGAGTACATTGCAAGTCTTGTAGACTGTGCTATGTAGATGCAACACAAATACTAATATACTCTCCAGGATAGCAAATGCCGGGATCGTACAGGTCAAGCCGATCCTCGAAGTGACCGAGAAGGACTTCGAGCCCATCTTGAACGTCAACGTGATTGGAGTGCACAACTGCTTTGCCGAAGCGGCCAAGCAGCTGATAAGCCAGGGAAACTGTCAGCCGGACCACCCAGGCAAGCTCATTGCAGCCGCTTCCATTGTTGGGTTCAAGCCCTTCGCGTGGCTACCAACCTACAGCGTCAGCAAGTGGGCGGTTCGTGCACTATCCCAAGTTTATGCCGTGGAGCTCGCCAAGCATCACATCACCGTCAATTCATACGCGCCGGGGATCATCGGCACGGCTATGTGGGATAAGATCGACGCCGAGGCAGGCGCGGCAGCTGGGATGGCCAAGGGCGAGCTTTTCAACAAGTTCGTTCTTGAGGATACTGCGTTAAAGATACCCGGCACTCCTAACGATGTGGCTAAGCTGGTTAGTTTCCTGGCCAGCAGTGATAGTAATTATGTTACGGGACAAACTCAGATAGTTGATGGTGGATCTATTTTTACCTGAAGCAGCGGTTGGACATGAACATCAGATTGTGTTATTGTAAGATGGCTGGATGTCGAAGGGGTTTGTTCTTTGATGGGGGGTTATAATGGTAGCTTAAAGCGAGTAACTTTGACTCTATGCAATCGTTTGATCTCAACTCAACTATTCCTCAGCATGCAATTTGATTTTTCTTTTCTATTCTTAGCTTAGAGATTCCCGTCAATTGCTTCAAGATCGACAGTCTCCCAGTCCTTTTCGCCAGTTCCAATGATGATTCCCTTACCGGCCTCTAAATCTTCCCACCCAAGCTTACGGAGTCCTTCGGGGCCTTCTTCGTTATCATCGTAGGTAACCCCCGCGAGAGCTCATTGCCATAGGGGTTGACCTGAAAATTCCAGTAGCCTTATCATCTCAGTCGATGGCGGCTTGGAAGCTTTTGCAGTTATTTGCATGTTGCCAGCTAATTAGGGGTCAAGATAGAGTAAGCTACGCCGTCTATAGCGCGGCCCATTAGGGCGTGGGCTCCAATTACTTGGCGGGTACCGCTCGCTTACGCCGACTAGGGCCTTTGGGCGGACGGGGTTCGACTCCGTTGGATTTTGCGCGACCCGCCCGTAGAATACGACGCGGAGGTCAAGGCTGCCAAGGGAACATCGCCGATTCGCGGAGGACGATTGCAATCAGTCTTTCATCCCGGAAAGCGACTTGCTCTATTCGTTCAGCTTTAAGGCTTTGAGGGTAAGAGTAAGTTCGTGTGATGCTTGATTAGTAGGTTGTATTGGATGTGTTGCGCAATCGACACCGGCACTGAACATGGATGTGCGTAGCAGCTCCAACAAGACGCTGGTGGTCGGCGTGGACGTCGGAGGTACGGATTAATCATACCTGGCTGACCCTGTACTCACTAGCCGTAAGGCTAACATTCAATTCCAGGGACCAATACCGATAGCGTGCTCCTGGATATTTCCAAGTCTAGCGCGGATGCGGTGCTGGCATCTCACAAAGCCCCAACGACGTCCAATGTGACCTTATCGGTTCACGCCTCGCTGGAAGCTCTGCTTGGTAAATCGGCTGCGAAACCCACAAACATCACCGCCCTCGCCATCGGCACCACCCACTTTCTCAATGCCATCATCGAGAAGGACACCTCTCGCGTCGAGAAGGTCGCGGTGCTTCGCTTGGCTTCACACAGCTTCTCCCGCGGCACGCCCCCTTTCGCGGACTGGCCGCCGGCTCTTGAAAAGTTAATACATGGCCACTCGGCGATTATTCCCGGCGGATGCAATATCGACGGAACTCTCATCGGGCCGGTCGACGAGGCAGCAGTTCGCGAACAGGCCGGCATCATCAAGTCGAAAGGAATCAAAAACGTCGTCGTCGTCGGCATCGGCTGTGCGACCGATGAGAAGTACCACCAAGAGGATGTAGTACACGATTGGTTGCGCGCCGAACTTGGTGACGATGTTAACATTATTTTATCCCACAATATCGCGGGACCCGGCCTCCTGGCTCGCGAGAATGCCTCAATCTTGAACGCGTCAATCATGAGTTTTGCTCAGCGGACGATCCGGGCGTTCATCGGCGCGATCCGCCGTATCGGGTTGCAATGCCCACTGTACCTCACATCAAATGTCGGTCATCTATTGCCATTCTCGGAGGCCATGAGGGCGCCTATCAAAGTGTTCTCTTCGGGAGCGACCAACTCGATCCGCGGAGCCGCGTTCCTAGCCAAGTCGTCCATATCAGAAGGAGGATCTATCGTCATTGACATTGGCGGTACTACGTCTGATGTTGGTTACCTGCTCAGGAATGGCTATCCGCGGCTGGCCAAGACTTATACCGACCTAGCAGGCGTCAAGGTAAACCTCGAGATGCCGTCGGTGGAGAGTATTGGTCTTGGTGGCGGCTCAATCTTGCATGTTGTCGACAGCGGGTACGTAGGGGTTGGACCGGATAGTGTCGGCCATGATCTTACGACAAAAGCGCTCTGCTTTGGAGGCGACGTCGCGACTGCGACAGATGTTGCGGTTGCGTCGGGGGCTGATGTTGGCTCGGCCAAGATCTCTCTGCCCGAGAAAACCGTAGCGAAGGCCAACATCCGGATCAAGAAGATGCTAGAAGACTGCATCGACCGCGTGAAGCTCAGCCCGGAACCCTGCAAGGTCATCCTAGTTGGAGGTGGTTCGATTCTGTGTCCTACGGAGCTTGCCGGTGTGAGCGAAGTAGTTCTGCCTGAGCATGCCGGCGTCGCGAACGCCATCGGAGCGGCGATCGCCAAGGTCTTTGGCGCAGCCGAGAAGATTGTCAAGGGGTCGGGGATCCAGGAAGGAATCGAAGAAGTCAAAGCCCAGGCCATCCAAAATGCCGTTTCCCACGGAGGCTACGCCGATTCAGCCGTAGTCCTCCACGAGGAGGTCTCCGGCGTGCCATACACTCCAGACCAGACGCTGATTAAGGTAGAGGTTGCTTGCGTGGCAGACCACGAGCGAATGCACGCAGAGATGTCCCACGCGTCGATCCCCGATAAGCTGGTCGACCAGGTCTTGTATGAGGAGACCAAGAAGCACGATATCTCAACTTCCGATGAAGATGAGGCAATGAATGCCGAATTGGATTTAAGTAGTTACACGCCGACCGTCACTGCTGAAGGTGAATGGATTCTATCTAAGACTGACCTGCAATTCTTAGCCATCGGTTGCTATATCCTTGGATGCGGCGGGGGAGGCTCGCCGTATGCCCCCTTTCTCCATACCCGTCAACTCCTGCTCGAAGGAGACAGCATCCGAATCACGCGAATTGAGGATCTAACGGATGACGATGTAATGCCGCCCGTTGCCAGCGTTGGCACGCCTGCTGTTAGTATCGAGCGGCCTGGTGGCAACGGCGTGCTATACGCTATGCAAGCAATGGAGAAGGAAGTGGGTGCTAAGTTCAACCACCTAGTGGCGACTGAGATCGGCGGCGCCAATGGCGTTGGGACATTGGTCTGGGCAAGCACGCGATTTTACAACATGCCCGTGGTTGATGGTGACATGATGGGTGAGTCTGCTTATATCTCTAACACGGGGGTTTTCTATGTACTTTCAATTGCTAATCTCCCCCAATTTTCTAGGCCGCGCATATCCCAACTTCGAGATGGTATCGCAGTACATCCACGCGTCCTCCATCAACGAGCTGCTACCCGTCATCCTCTGCAGCGGAAGTGGCGAGCAAGTCATCATTCCTGCCCCGCAGCCCGACGTCGCGACCGCCAGCCTGAAGATCCGCGATGCGTGCGTGGGCATGGGTTCGGCGGCGGGCGCGTCGGGCGCCCCTATTAGCGGCAAGAAGATGCGGGACGTCGGCATTCAAAACACATTCTCGCTGGCGTGGCGGCTGGGGCGCGCCGTCGCTGTCGCGCGGCAGGCGGGTCATGTGGCGGGAGGGCCGCGGGCGCTAATCGCCGCGGCGGGCGGCGAGAGAAGCGCGAAAGTGCTATTCCAGGGGAAGATCCGCGGCGTCCGGAGCACGCTGACCACGACGGCGCATAGCCTGGGCGAGGTGACGGTGGAGAGGCTCGCCGACAGCGAGATGGAGACGGACGTGGATAGGATTGGGGAAGGACTGGTGGAGATCGTCGTGCCCTTTATGAACGAGAACCTGGTCGTCAAGGGGAAGATGGAGGATGGCTCTGAAAAGGTATGTGTAGTGCTCAATACCGCATTTTCTTATTTCCTCTTCGTGCTAACTCGACGCGTACAGATTCTCGCTACTATCCCCGACTTGATCTTCCTACTCGACACGTCCACCGGCGAAGCCGTCGGAGTGCAAGAATACCGATACGGATTGAAGGTGACCGTTATGATCATGGCCCCGCATCCGCTCTGGGCCTCTGGGCGCGCTCTCGAGGTGGCTGGTCCCAGTGCGTTCCATCTACCATACGAATACCAAACGGCTCTTGAGTACACAAGGCCGGCCAGTGTCATCGACGAGTTCCGACCCAAAGCTTAGGTGTAGAGCCCTCAAGAACTAGTGTCTAATTTGCTTATGACCTAGCTCAAACATCAGTATCAATATCAAGTGAAGAAATTGTATAAAACCCGTAAAATATTTCGTTTTCTACCTGAAAACCATACCCTTAAATTGGTTTCTGGCCTCAAAACTCTAGTAAGTCTAAGTGTCTTTAATACAGCTCCGACGTTATAAAGAACTAGCTTAGTGTATCGACGCCCATGAAACTCATTGGTTTCCACGAGTATTGGTCCGGATTTTCAAAGTTAACTTCATGTAGAGGATCGCCGGCGAAGTTGATGAATTCCGGCCCGACTACCTGTGTCCACTGGAACGTTTCCAATGGATCATTAAACTGTCCTATTGTGCCTCCCCTCGAAACAATCTGCGCACTTTGTTCCGGTTGCCGCGAGCTCAGCGCCTTTCTAAGCCCTGCCCTAGCGTCGCTAGCTAGCTTCCACGACACGGACATCTCGTTCAAGGCTTCGTCCAAATTAGAAAACGGCGTATCTTCAATCAGAGATACGGAAGTGCCCGAAATCCTCGATGTAATTAGGATAGCATTCGCGGCGACTATTGCGCCCTGCACTAGGATCACGGGGGCGTTTCCTAGCGTATGTTGACCTTTGAACCGTTCCAAGATCCCTGCTATTTCTTCAGCAGAAGACTTGCAGATATTGATACACTCAGATATTGAGTTAGAAATGGCATTTTGCTTCTGATGTAAGGTATGCGGTCCAATAGTGGTGATAAATGGGAGGTTTAGACAGATACGGGTACTATGATATAGCGTGCTACATTAATGATTAGTGCTTTAATCCCATGAGAAAGAGACTGGGTCATTTATACTGAAGAACAGTTACGTTAGTCTGTAATCGGTCTTTATTGGTGTTGAACCACTTCTTCCATCTCATATCGCCAGGCAGGGCTTCGTGCCAGGATAGAAGCCTCGCATTGAGCTGCTGTAGGATCGCTGTAGTCCATGTTTTCGACTTTGTAGCACCTTTTCTTTTAGGTGCGAATACGTTGGAAAACATGTCATGAATAACGCGCCCGAGCTCAACCTGCTGATTAAAAAGTAATGCCAATTTCGGTCCTGCTGGTCTAATAGTCTTCAAGAAATCCATGCCATGCGTTATAAGCCAGTTGTCCCACACTGGAGGGTCTTGCCTGTAACTTAAAGTTTAGCGGGGTGTAGGGGGCTCTCTCGCAACTGTGACCTACAGTAGGGGCTCGCTAGTATCAACATCAGCGTCGTTTTCGTGCATGAAGGTTGGCCGCCCAAGGAAGAGACTGAAAATTGTGAAGTTTTGTTAGATAAATTTCTTTTAATTCTTCACCCTTTTATTTTACGTACTTATCGGAGAGAAAACATCCCCAGTATATTCGTCGGCGAAATTCTTCATCGAAGAAGTACTGCGCTGTCAAGCTCGGTAGTGTCGGTTTATCTTATCCATCTGATCTAGAGGCATCCACCGGTGGGTGGATTGGTGGGACAGCATAGTGGTGTAATGATTGGTCTAGAAGAGGAAGACTTGCCTAAGACGGCTTCGGCTTAACTGAGTGGGATTCGGTGTACCTACAACTGGGACCTTTTAGGTAGCTCAATATCTGAAAAACGTAGAATTACTGAGACCGTTTCTTCAGTACTTATGCCAGTTTATCGTTTCAAGGTGGATAGGGGTAATGGTATTGTATGCACATAATCATAGGGATATGAGATATTACCTTGGCCAACTTCAATAGCCCTCCTCCTACGAGTGGTGTTATAATGTTTTCAAAGGATCGGGTGGCGCTGGAATGGATCTCAGACTTTTCTCAAACGCAGCCCTTATCTTCAGCATAGGTTGCGCTTCTTTGGGGTCCCGCGTGGTATTGAATAGGTAAGGTGCCTCCAGCTTTCCCGACGACTTGTTCACTTGCGGCTCCCAGATAAAGTGCAACTTCCAGTCACGCCACTTAATCGCCCATAGTTCGTTCTTGATGTAAAACAAAAACCCTTCGCGGGGCGACTTTGTCTCGAGCGGACCGAGGAAAAGGGGCGTTTGGTCAATGCTGTCGAATGGCCGGTCATCAGGCAAGGAAGACTTGGTAATACTCGCGATTGTGGAGAAGATATTGGTAACGTGGACAATCTCGTTCGAGGTCGTCCCAGCCGGGACACGACCCAGCCATCGAATTATGGAGGGTACTCGCAGACTACCTTCCATTGCTGTGTGGTAAGTACCCGACCATGGCCCAGCCGTACCTCTCCAGGGGGGTCGAAACTCGGGGCCGTTGTCGGAAGCAAAAATGACCACTGTATTATCCGCGACTCCTAGAGAGTTAATGTGGTCCAATAGTTGACCTACACGGAAATCCATTTCAGCCATCGAGTCTGAGAATTTGCCGTGCTTTGTTTTTCCAACGAAGTCGGGATGCGCTAATGTAGGAAAATGCAAATGGACTAAGGGGTGGTAAAGGAAGAACGGTGCTTTAGCTTTAACTTGTCGATTTAACCAATCTTTCGAGCATTCGACCAACTTCTCGTCGATTAGCCTCCGTTGCTCCAGGTCATATATGCAGACATTCTCAGATGGCGAACCAGCTTTGCCTTTCATGATGTAAGGCAACTCTACGACTTCGGCAACGAAGCCGATCGCCGAGGTAAATTGAGTCTCGTCAGTCGTCCTAGGGATTCCATACCACTCGTCAAATCCTCTATCGCTCGGGAACCGACCTGGAATGTCACCCAGATGCCATTTTCCATGGTGCGCACTAATATAACCGTTATCCTTTAAGAGTTCTGGAAGGGTCTTTTCCCACGGAGCGAGACCCTGAGGAAATCCAGCCGGGACTGATTGTTGACACCCAGTGCGCACCGGATGTCTACCGGTCATCAGAGCTGACCGCGTGGGTACGCAGTCGCTTTCGACATTGAAATTGTGTAGCAAGAGCCCTTCTTTGGCAAAAACGTCGATTCTGGGCGTGGCAGCACCCCTTAGAATGCCGCCTCCGTAACAACCGAGCTCGCCCCATCCCAGGTTGTCGGCAAGGATGAGCACAACATTAGGCTTTTCCGGGTCCTTAGACATGGCTTACGTTGTTTGGAAACTTAGCACGAGAACGAAGTCGAAAGGGAGCACGTGAATGAGTGAGCTATAGGTGAGATGGTTTGGGAGAAGTCGTGAGAAGAAACGGTTTCAGCCATTTAGGACATGGCGTCCGTCAGTGCGGAGATAGTCTATGTCAAAATGCAAATAACACCTGCTGTCGTAGGCCGTGATAGATAAGACGAAATATTGCTCCATTATGACATTTGTAATTCTAGATGGGATCATTCTCCATGTTCTGGCATATCAATCTGTCTTGGTGTTGATATAACGGTAGCAATGTTCAAGACGGACAGCAACTCCGTCGGGGTTGTAGCCCATAAAAAACACCCCAATTCTAGGCGTATCAGTTGATTTGCACATGCAGGGACTCAACCAAGAGCGCGCTAAGCTAGGGGAACCCCGTCCCATCATCTCCATAGCTTCCTCCATGCAGGAGACCGATGGCGGGGTGTAACATCTCTGACCCCTTACAGAAGCGGGCGCCTGGATCGCAGGCCTCGAAATTTGCGCCGATAGAGTTCCGATGGTAAATGCATTTTGATTCTTTACGCCGCAAACGATAGCATTGGGTCTCTTGGGATTCGCTTGCATGTTGAGGGAAGATAGGTAGATCTGCCAATCATGGGACAATCAACCTCAGAAGGGTATCTGTTCGTTGGGGGCAAGGTGTTCCTCCATACCCAGCAGCCAGGACTTGAGACAGAGCCGCAATTTGGGGACGCCCTCTACGTACGCGACGGGGTCATTGAGCACGTCGGTTTCAAGGATGATGACGCGATTTCTAAATGTCGAGCTGCCGGTGCTGTCGTCCACGAGCTGAACGGCCGGACCGTTCTTCCCGGCTTCGTCGACGGTCATATTCATCTTCTCAGACTAGGACAGTCGCTGAAGAAGGTTGGCCTCGACCACTGTGAGAACTTGGACGATGTCCGCAAAGCTATCAAGGAGCACGCGCTAGCAAATCCAGACGAGCCCCGAGTACTCTGTAAGGGCTGGATGAGATACATGTGTAAACCTTTAGCGAGCCTCGTCGACGACTTAGACCCTCGACCCATCTACGTGGACTCAAAAGACCTCCATACTACCTGGTGCAGCACCCCTGCTCTTGAGGAAATTGATGCAGACAACCTGAAGGACCCGGAAGGAGGCAAAATCGAGCGCGATGCCAACGGAAACGCCACGGGCGCTTTCGAGGAAGCTGCAGTTTTCACCATTATTTGGCCTTTCCTTGCCTCGGTATCAAGCGAGAAAGATCGCGAGGAGATGGTTCAGTCTGCGATTGAAGCATACAATGCATCCGGCTACACTGGTGCTATAGACATGGCAATGGAGGAGCAAGCATGGACCACGCTCCTTAACATGAAGAAGAAACAATCGCTGCCGTTCCGTCTGGCGGCCTATTGGCTCATGAGACCCTCGACATCGGAGGCTGACTGCCTTGCCCAGGTAGACAGGGCTATCGAGGTGTATAAGCAACTTAACGCCGAAGATTCTCCCAACCTCCATGTTGTCGGGATTAAACTAGTCTGTGATGGCATCATTGATGCCTGCACTGCGTACCTGTCGGAGCCATATCTGAAGGGGGCTGAAGCCAAGAAAGCATCCACAGGCGAGCCATTCTGGAGCGGGAACATTCTTAAAGCGGTTGTTCACAAGGCGGATGCCGCTGGTATGCAAGTCGCATTGCACGCTATTGGTGATGCAGCCATCACCATGGCTATTGATGCACTATCCACCTGTTCTCCCAAAAACCGTCACCGAGTAGAACATCTCGAGCTCGCCTCTTCTCGTGATGCCAAGCGCCTCGGAGAGCTGGGCATGTAAGTTTCCTCCCAACCTTCACTTTCTAAGCAACTGTCTAATAATCTATTAACTTGATGAATAGAACCGCTTCTGTGCAGCCCGTTCATGCTGACCCGTGGATTCTTCGCGCGTGGCCCGGTCTCTTAGGGCACCGTTGCGAGCGTGCATTCCCCTATCGGGAGTTCTCCGACGGCGGGGCGCCGCTCGCTCTGGGCAGCGACAGCCCAACGTCACCGTGGGATATCATGGCCAATGTCTACGTTGCGGCGACGCGGAAGTCGTATAGGAACACCAAATACGACGAAGTAGTCAACTACAATTTCCGGCTCGGAATATGCGAGTCGGTCGTAGCGGCCAGTTACGGCTCGGCTAGGAGTGTGTTTTGGGATAAACGGCTCGGTAGCTTAGAGCCAGGTAAGGTTGCCGACCTTACGATTTGGGATATGGATTGGAAGGAAGACAAGCTCCTCGGCGCCACGGTAAAGGAGACCTGGTTCAATGGAGAGAAGGTATGGAGTGTATAGCGTGTTTAAGCCCTTACAGCACTACTTTTTATAGGTACCTAGGTACCTATCTAGGTAGGTAAGGCAGAATCAATTGCTGTGCTGAAGAATTGCCCCACCTAACCTACCAGTTAGGTACCTCTGGGTAGATGTGACGGGCAGGGCGGGGCTGTTCTCTGCCTCAAGGCAGTACTTAAAATGTAACGATTTCAACCACGACACTAGAAGGAATCGCAACTGTCAAAACTACGCCGTCAACTACATCTGTCTCTTAGGAGCTCTTGACGAGGCCAAGTAGGGTCTCTATAGAGGCCTCTTCAAGAGGGAGATATAAGTAACCCAGATTATATGCCAGCAACTTCTTGATACAGATATCGAGCCACCGCCCCAAATGCATTATGTGATAGTGACTGCGCCTCGATTAACCGAGTACAGCCCAAAGCTCATTATCGCCCTCCTACCCGATCAATTTCTCCAGTCGTTCGATTGCAACATGCCTATCTTCAGCCTTGACAAGGTCGAATGCTAGAACGTAAACAGAGCCAGTCACCTTGGAAGTCTTGGGCAGTGTGAAAGTCTTTCGCATAATGCAGCTAGCTCACTAGGTAAGACGGGCAATCTTCAAGAGCTCATCACCTCTTGTGCTGGAGTTCAGCCCCACGACTCTGACATGCAGGCATAGCCACAAACGCCTAGTTTGACACAGCCATCATCAACCTAGGTAGGTATACAATTAGGGAGCCATCCAATGCCAATTTCTTTAATTCATAGTGCTACAGACCTTCAAAGGCTTAAACGCAGTGTATCTACCTAGGTAGATATACGTAGATAAATATGTTCCGCTCATCAGTTATTCACCAAGCTTGCCGACTTCATACCATCATGCTTCATGTAACTGCTCAGTCCAGCGTTCCTCTAGGTCGCCCTACGATATGCCTGCTTCTGAGAAGTAAGTCGTGTCGGTTTCCTCCATAGGTATTGGCAACAACCTAACTAATTAGACAGGTAGTTACTAAAGTAGAGGTTCGCTGTCGAGGAAGTTAGCATGCGTCTTTACATGTAGCGAAAGGCCAGCAGTGGCTACTACATCAAACACAACCACCGCGGCCCTCGTCAATAGCATCAGTAACACCATCTACGGTCCAGCCAAGACTTGCCAACTAGAAAAATGGAATCACTAGCAGCTTTAGGATTAGCGAGCAATATCGTTCAGTTTATCGACTTTGCTAGCAAACTGATTTCGAATACGAAAAAGCTGTATAAATCGGCAGGCGAGGCCAGTTCCAACAGCGTTATTCTTCATGATGTCACGACTACCTTAATACAGTTATGTAACAATATAACCGTATCAGATGACGACTCCGAAGATATAAAGCTCCTCGCCTCCAGGGCGAAAGCTGTGGCACAAGAACTTCTGGACCTACTCGAGAACTTGAAACTCAAGGGACCAAAGACGAAATGGAAAAGTTTCCTCCTTGCTGCGAAGGAAATTTGGAGTGAAGAGAAACTTAGCTCTATTACCGGCAGCATAACAGGATTGCAGTCACAAATAACCCTACACCTTCAATCACAGATTAAGTAGGCAAATTGCCCTTTACTCATCCTCATCGGCGATTAGTATGCTAATAATGAATCCCTTCTTCCTTCTTCTAGGAATGATATTACAATTCTCTCAAATCAAGTCAAAACACTCCAGGAGACAAGCGAACGACTCGAACTCAATAACACAGCTGAGCTCCAGAAAATGCGCCGCGACATTCTTAGTGCATTAAAGGATATTAACACCAAACCATGTTCCAATCACTCAAATGATTATGATACGTCGATCCTCAGTAAAGCACTCGAGGAGCTCACCGTGGGTGATACCCACAGTCTTTCGCAGAAGCTACCTACCTATGCAACCAGCATATACACCATTTCCGACCGACTCAATTCGATCACGATCTACCAAAATCTACTAGATTCATTCTACTTCAACAGTCTCACCAGAAGAGAAAACAAGGTCTCGAAAGCTCACGCACAAACCTTTGAGTGGGCATTTCGAAGCGTCGCGCCAGACGGAAAGACCAGCATCGGCCTCGCACATTGGCTTGCAAATTGCGGTGGAATCTTCTGGGTCCGTGGAAAGGCTGGGTCGGGCAAGTCAACTTTGATGAAGTTCCTAAGTCACCATCCCACCACATTTGAGTATCTGCGGCGCTGGTCCGGGCCTAAAACCCTTGTTTTAGCAAGCTTCTACTTCTGGAATTCGGGCACAGACCTGCAAAAGTCACAAGAAGGCCTCTTACGGTCCCTGATATTTGAGATTCTTCGACAGTGCCCCGAGCTAGCCACGCCAGCCTTAATATCGCTGTCGAATCTAAGAAAGAAGTCAGAATCAGGGACTTCTAGAAGTGCCATAAAGTCAGCATCGTCAGTTATATCGGCAGACCGAACGACTTCAACTCCACAGGATGGATGGACTATGGACGAATTGACAGGGATTCTAAGTGGTCTAGTAGGCCATAGTACCTCCAAAAGATTCTGCTTCATCATTGACGGACTGGACGAGTATAAAGCTTGCCATACCCTGGACTATCAAGACCTGGTCAGCTTCCTGGAAAAGTTGGCAGCCTCCCCAGACATCAAGTTATGTCTCTCGAGTCGCCCCTTCACGGTTTTTGTGGATGCTTTCGATGGAATCAAGGGCCGGTGTCTGAAACTCGAGGACCTGACGAGAGACGACATCCGAGCTTTCGTGCTCGATAGCTTTTCAGCGCACGACCAATACCGGAAGCTCACCCGCATGGACCCCAAATACTGTTTACTGGTAGACGATGTCGTCAATAGATCCCAGGGTGTCTTTCTCTGGGTCTTCCTCGTAGTACGCGAACTCCTTGACGGCCTCACGTACAACGACACCATCAAGACGATGCATCGACGTCTAGAGAGCTTTCCGGATACCCTGGAAGGGTTCTTCCAGCGCATGCTCGACTCGGTTCCGAAGTTCTACCTACCACAGACATTGCATGTTTTTCAGATAGCCTCATCCATTAACTATCCTCTGCCAATGATAGTATACAGTTTTCTAGCAGACGTCGAGGACGACGACGACCTTGCATACGAGGAGACCCCTCGTCCATGCGACCGTTATGAGGCTTTGGCCCGGCAAGACACAATGGAACGAAGACTTGATGCCTGGTGCAAGGGGCTGCTCGAAATTGTTGGCGACGATAAAGATACGAATGATTATCTGAGTCCAAAGGTAGACTTCCTCCATCGCTCAGTTCGCGATTTTCTTCAATCTGGAAGTGTCGAGATCATGTCGAACCAGACTGCTGAGGACCGACTACAAACCTGGTTCCTTGTTTGCAAAGCCATGATTCTGTTGTTCAAATGCGCCACCACTAGTGCATTCCAACCTATAGGGCCCGGTTTGATCCCCGAGAACTGTAGCAACGACACATCCAGGACATTGGAAGAGCTTGCATGCTTTGGCAAGAAAGCCCAAGATGACCACGCTGACCTCGACATACTGGAAAACATCATATCTGTGTGTCTCGATGCGGCGAGTCAAGTGGAAAGCCTCTCTGGAACAGACATCCATGAGAAGTTTATCGGGCTCGCTTGTCGCTACGGCTTGCTGGGTTACATCCAGCGGCGGCTGTCCCTCGACCAACCCGATCCGGGTATCTCACCCATGCGACTAGTAGACGTCATGCGCTGTGTAATGACATCCAACATCGTCTCCATGGAGTTCCACCCAGATGTCGTTAAGCACATCATCGCTTACATGGAAGCTATAGGCATGACCGCTTACGCGGAAGCTATAGGCATGACCAGTAAGGACATGTTCAATTCCACCTTCAATCAATTTATCGACCGGATAGGAATAGGGCCCTGGAAGTTAAGTCCTAAAAAGAAGGGCGTCATTGAACTCGTGAGGTTCATAGCTTCAACGGGGTTCGTGCTCGACCAAAAGTTCGTCGCGGCGTACTTCCCGCAGTACTATACGGAGTTAACGCAGCCAGCCGCTGAACCACGTGGAGCGAAACGGGCACTAGACCACGACGGCACGGCCAGACATGAGGCGAAGAGGGCTCACTACTGATGAATTAAATTTTCATGAGTGTAATACTAAGATTTCATATGAAATTCTCCGCAGCATTTCATGGAATTTGGCTTTCAGCTATGATGGTAGTTTAGGTACCTACTCGGCACCTACCCTGGAAAAGAGAGCCCCCTATAATTGCAGGGCACCCTCTCACTACGTCCACTATCCGTACAGCGCTCACTTCCATTGCGAGCACTATAGCTATAGTGGCTCTAGCAGGTAGGTACCTATCGTACCTGCTAGATGCCCTATACGTAGGTACCTGGTATAGGGCACGTAGATACCCCTAGACCCCCATGCCTTTTTTTTTCTCCGAAAAGCCCTGGATGCCTACCTCACTCGGCAGGGTCTAGGTAAGCTACAGTGGGTCGACTAAAAAAAGGCCATTCTGGCGAGCGCGTTTTTGCTCATCATCTTTTTTTTAAGAGCATACTATTATTATTATGGCTCTAACATTACCACGAAGCTGTAGAAGACCTTGAAAGCACTATTCTCTTTTGAGAAAAAAAAAATGACGAGGATTGTATCGCTATTTGAATCGGGTCTCTCAGCTAAATTAGTTAGGGAAATAGAAGGCATTTTGTACCAATCAGTGTGTCAGAAAAATGCGCGATACAAGGTCCAAAAACCAGCCATCTCAGGGTTAGGCAAAGGGCGCCCTAGGATAGGGACGAAAGGTATATCATTCCACGGATAAATCGCAGCCCTTTTACGTCATCTAACCAATTAGCTATTGATATTGGGCTATGGGTATTTGTGGTCACGATAATTAGGTGTCCAGGTGGTTTAAGGAGGGCATGATGTATACAAAGGCACTTCACCGGCCCAAAATCACAAAATTACATGCTCAACTGCTAAACAGTTAGGGGGTTTGCGTTGCATAAGGGCCACTGTGGTGTGTATTGTATATCTGCCTCCGGGCATTTAGTACACTTACATTATAGTGGATTTCCCCGCACATAAGCAGCGCTGACGGCCATCTACGAAATGGACCAGTACAATGGGATCGGAAGAGTTTTAGACACGATTAGTCTTTTCAATGTGACTACTCATTTTATATACACATAATCTACGGCTTGAAGCCCTTCGTCTAGGTCTTTCTTAAGATCTCCGTGGTACATCATTAACTCATCTACGTACGCTTGGCCGACATATAACTGGGGAGGGACTCGAGTGCCTGTGGTCGAGATTGCAGTTCTGTGTGAAGGCCTGCCAGATGGAGTTTGGCGGAGAATCACGGGCACATCGGAGCCGAGAAGTATATAAACCTTATCACCAGGCACAGTGCCGCCTGGCCCAAGCCCGAAACGCCCAGCAGCCGTAACGAAGAATGTACGGCCGCAAGACGCAGTCTCAAAGTCGGCTATGAGGTTATTGTATTCTGTGCCAAGAGGCACATTATCCCGGTACAGCCCTGCTGTGATAGTCGTATAGAACGCCCGTTCGGTAATTGTGGCATCTCGAGAGTGCCCAATGCTGGTATCGGCCAATTCTTTCCACTGCGGCAGTACCCTGACCCAATGTCTCCAGCCGTTCAACACGCCTATGATACTCGCCGCTCCCCCGCCTTGCTCGAGCATGTCAATGATCTCATTTTTGGATACGTCAGCCGTTTGGCCAACGGCGACAATCTCGTCAGCTGCCCAACCGCTTAAACGAATCATGCCGTCGATAATCAGGCATGGAGGCGCCGGTACGCCTCCTGCAGCCGAAAACCGCGAGGTTGCCGCCCATGGTTGGTTATGGTTGTATGGACCGGTCCAGAAAGGAGTAGCGCGAAAATTATTACCGTAACCAGACCACTGAGGGCACCAGGTGCACCAGTCAGGTAGCTCTTTACGCAGATATGAAGCCTCGGTGCATTCGGTAAGTGCTAAGATAGATAACGATCTTGAAGCGTTGATGAGCTTCACGGTGCAATCCTGGAAAACCTTCTCCGGCTCGGTGACATAGTCCGCTCGAACAACTGTGTCCTCTTCACCCTGCGCCACGCCCATGTTCGACAACGATAAGAACGCGAATATCTTGTCGCGAGGATCTGTAGCGTGTTTCATCCGAAACGCGAAAAGAAGCTCGAGCAGGTCGTTGCCGGAGGCGTTGAGAGTCCTGGAGCGACGTTGTTCCCTCAGCGCATGATACTCGTCGAGATAGGTGCCATTAGGGTCAAAACAAAAACTTTCAACAGCAGAGTCGACTAGGCCGCAGAAGTCGTCCCATTGGAGAGTGTGTCTTCCACATTGTATGATAATTGACTTTGCGAGGATGAATTCCTGCACCACCCAAACACGCATCCACCAAGGAGAGGCCAGAAGTTTCGAAATCACTCTGATGGTTCCGAAGTGATAGTCAGTAGGCGGGTTGTCTCTCTGAGCTGCTTGAAAGGCCTGTTTTATGCCAAAGGAGGCGATGTTCAGCCAGACGACAACCCGAGTTGCGTAGCCATATATATCGCACATCTGGGACACCTGCGCCTCCCGTTCCTTGATGTCAATTTGGTTAATACATAAGGCATCCACCCATAGGACCCTAGACTTGGTCTCGTGTCGTAGGTGTGCCAAAGCACGATGCAAGTTGTGCGTAATCGACACTTGCTCTCGATTTACATAGATACGTCGGTCCATGGTCGGGTTTCCCCATACATAGGAGAGTGCCTCATACTGAGTGGCATCTGCTTTAGTTGTTTTGAGTTCGCAGCGGATAGGACTACCGGGCGGACCAGGTAGTAGATATAATACGCGGATCTGGTCAGGTAGCAACTGTTTGTATATAGACTTGTTCCCTTCTAGTTTCAGGCGCTGTTCGTTGAGATAATCGAGGCCAAATGTCTCTTGATGCATAGCTCGAAACCCCCAGTAAACCATCACAGCCGTACCAGCCCCGCCTAGTATTGTAAGGGACCCAAACACGGTGAAAAGTACCATCCAGACGCTGCGAGGTATGTGAAATAGGATGGTTACCAGCTGGCTTCCAAGCCACTCTCCAATGCGTGCCACGCTAGCTTGAAGCGACGCGCGAGTAGATCTAATAGTGAAAGCTAGGTAGTCTGCGATGCTAGACTCGAGGGCTATCCAGATAAGATCCTGGACATAAGAGTAGGGTTGGGTAATGCCCGACGAGTAGAAAATGGACCCTTGAGTTTCACCCGTGAGCTGGGATGCCCGAAAGAACCATCGTCGGAGTATCCTCGAGGGGTACGACCAGAAAACCCAGTAGAGTTTTCTGAGAGCCATCAGGATGAGAATCACGAGCGTGTAAAACAGGGGTCCAATCAACCAAAACCAGACGGCGAGGAACGTAGCAAACGAGTCGAAGCATATCTTCTTCAAAGCCCCCCACAGGCGATCCATGATTGATGCGAACATTGGTATTAGTCTTAGGCAAAGAAGGACACAAATTAGGGATAGGTCTGCGACGCGATATTTAATGATAGCCGTAATCTGCAGCGCGAAGGTCAAATGGCCATCATGTTCATCAAAACAGTGCCAACAAGACCCAATGCGGAATTGTTCGTAGGACTCATTAGAGACCTACACAGCCGGCGAAACCGTTAATCGACCAGGCTTGGATGCTTCGAATAAGGGTGACACGCAATTCGCATCCATGGTGTTGTAGTGGTAGGGAAATTCTCTTAAGAGAGAAGACTGAGCGCGTAAAATCAAACGAGCTGAATCCAATACCCAAGTCGGCTACCCTGGTCTGTTAAGGCTGACGGTGGGATGCGGGACTTGCCGTACTGTCCGCCATCTCGGATTCTCCAGTGGTGATCTTCTTTGTGGTCTCAGGGAGCATTCAAACACGTCACAGCTTGCAACAATTTTTTACTTCAACATGTTCTTAAAACGCATACCAGGTACCTATCATAGTAACCCTAGCTTTATGTCAACGACTTAATATAAATTATATCACGGCAATAAGTTAGCTAAAGACTCCATAATGGCATTAGGCCTACTGCACAAGTTCCTCCTGCCCGGTCTCCGCGCACGCGCCGCCGCATCCCTAGCCGGCGCCGTGAGGCCATCATTTCCGAGCTCACTGAGCCTCGGTGGATATGCCAGCGGGCTCCATTGGCGGCAGGTCGCCTTGAGCGCGGCCGTCGTCCTCTAGTCCGTTAGATGTGCGCAGCCCCTGCATTTTTGTTCCGCCTACTCCTCACCATTTGCTGTGCAATTAGTTCCGATTGCCCGTAGCATAATTGTATTGTACCCAAGTGAATAGGATCTACCACATGTAAAAACGTCTAACACAAATCGGCAGTGGGCTCGTACCTCTTCAGTCGCGTCCTCCAGGAGGGCCATGACTCGCGCTTCGACGAGATCCGGCGCTCTCCGGCTAAATTCACAGGCGCGTTCGTAGGCTAGGCGACCTGGGTGTCCCTATACCTGATGCCCGTGCTGGCCGTGACTCGCCGCCGTCCCGCTGAAAATTTCGGACGTGCTTGGCCTAGCGTTGTTCGCGGGCGGGTATATCTTCGAGATCATTGCCGACCGCCAAAAGGGTCGCTGGCTGCGGGAGCGGCGGGAAAAGCTGCATAATGAGCAGTTCATGACCAGTAGGTTATGGAATAAGAGGTAGATTTGCCCTCTAATGAATTCAAGAATGCATGCGATAAATCTCCGGTGTCTAATTGTTAAACGCAGCCAATATCCGAATTATTGTGGCGAAATCACGCTTTGGACGGGCATTGCGACCTTTGCTGCCGAAGCGGTCGTGGCACGCCCGGTCTAGGTTGGACTCGGATTGCCGGGCTTAACGGGGAAGCTCTTTGCGGCGTCATTATTCGTACCTAAGCCCGGCATTCGTGGCCTTCTGACTGTTAAAAGTAACCGGCGTGCCCTTGTCCGAGAAGAAATACGATAGAAAATATAGTCATCGCAAGGACTATTAAGAGTGGAAACGAAACACTCCTAAATTATTTCCGAAGCTGTTCTAGGACGGTTATCACTCAACTAGTTTTGGCAGCGATAGTCAACGAGTCGCGAGGGTTAGGTATGCAAGACACTTGGATTACCTAACTATTAACCTTGAATCGAAACCGTTATTTCAATACAATGCGCCTGGCTCCAATGCCCGTGCCTCTCAGCGCCGATACCCCATATTCTAAATGTTCAAAAGCAATACGTGCCGGTCATAATCACTTGTGGAATCCCTTGACCTTTTCGACTTCGTCGTAGCTACCCATGAAGATACCAGATCGGTCGTGGATATGTTCCGGAACAACCTCCAACATCCGGTTCATTTTGCTGTCCAAGGCTTGTCCGCCAGCTAGAGGGCTGTCAGTATTCCTGTCCAAGTAAGGAGGTGCTGAAAGAGATATATTGCTCACCATTCTCAAAAACCATGGCCATAGGCGCGCACTCGTATAGAATTCGCAGCTTGCCCTTAGGGCTCTTCTTGTCTGCTGGGTAGGCGAAGATACCACCGTACAACAACGTTCGGTAGGCGTCAGCAACCATGCTACCGATGTATCGGGCGCTGTATGGTTTGCCGTTCTCTTGCGGTAGCTTCAGGGCGTTGAAGTAGTCTTTCGTGCCGTCCTCCCAGTAGTGGGAGTTACCCTCGTTGACAGAGTAGATCGCTCGCTTCTTGGGAATTTTCATATCCGGATGGGTCAGGATGAACTCGCCGAACGAGTTGTCTAAAGTAAAACCGTCGACACTACCACCTCGCATGGTAATGACTAATTGTGCCGAAGCGCCATACATGGTGAATCCTGCGGCAAGTAGCTCCGTTCCGGGCTTTAGAATATCCTCCTTCGTACCTGTCGAGCCTTCCTCTAGCTTGTGGATACCGAAGATGGTTCCAACCGATACACCAGCGTCCAAGTTGGAGCTACCATCGATAGGATCACAAGCCACGGCGTACCGAGCACCGCTTTGGTCCTTGAAGTATATTACCTCCTCTTCCTCTTCCGACACTAGCAGCGCACACTTCCCTGACGACTTCATGGCGGCAATGAAGAGGTCATTTCCGATTACGTCGAGCTTCTTCTGGTCGTCTCCTGTTGCGTTGGATTGTCCAGCAAGACCCGTCAGGTTTACTAGCGTGGCTCGTCGAATGTAGTAGGAGATGGCCTTGAAAGAGAATTGGAGAGCATGGCACAACAATCTGTAATAGTAATGTTAGCAATTGCTGCCTCGCAAGTTTATTCAATGCGGTGGCACTTTACGTGAAATCTCCGGTTGCTTCTTTGTGCTTCGTTTGCTCTTCCGTAAGGAAACGGGTCAAAGTGACAATATCTGTGTTTACAGAAGCCGACTCCGCCGGAGGTATTTCGTGGCTATCGCCATTGGTCGCCATTTTGCCTGAAAGATTGATTGGGAGAACGGAATAGGGTGAAAATGGGGTGCGAGTAAAGTAGATGGGTAACTGAAGTAGGAACTCTGGGGGCCTCGGTTCTACTTAAGATACTAACAGCGGAGAAATGGATGGTAGATAAGTTAGGAGAGCACAGGAGGAATTGGGACGGGTTGTTGGGATAATGAGGAAGGTGATGCGATAAGAGCTTGTATTTATAGTCTAGCTTCCGGGCAGTTCTCGTCAGAAGAAGTTGAACGAAAACAATGGTGATGGTAAATATATATGCCGAGGGGACAGCTTGTAGGTCTTATGAGTATTGAGGGACGTCAAGCGTCTTTGTCAGGACCCCACCATCCCTGCTCCTTGCTTTCTGCTCCGCTCTATCCAACTGGCTTTTCTCGGTGTTGCGGGTAACAAGAGCACGATGACATACGGCACCCATCCCGAGGTGTCGATCCAGACCCAGCCTACCAAATACCATAGCCGGCCGAAGGGGAAATGTGGGCTAGCGACTGGGAAGTGCTGGGTGGGCGCGAAAAAGAGGATTTCTCGGGTCATGGCATTTAAGCCGCCATTGATTATACCGAAGCGGGAGATGCCGGCAGTCTCGGGCATAAAAACGTCACTTACACCTTATTTCTAATCGTGAAGAGTTACACGCTGCGAACTTGGGCTTCATGATTTGTTTGGTTTTACCCTCATGTGATGCATATTGTACCGCCACGATCTAGTAGTCATGAAGCGAGGCTACCGTGACGGAGCTTACTGATACTGAGGGGAAAAGTAATACCCATAAGTCTACCAACCTACATCATACATGAAAAATGAAAAATGATAGCTGGTAAAATTGGATTGGTTTAGCTAATGAAAGAGAAAGCTGACAGCGCTATGATGCAGGGTGAGGGGCAATGGGGAGCTTCAGTGCCAAGGCCGAAAGAGGGGCATTGGTCCCGACTTTCTGCCCTGGAATCGGGATCGTGAAATTATCTAATCACATGGTGCCTTAGGTAATCCCTTCTAGAGCTTAGAGCTTAAGACCAGAGTTTTTCCGAGGTACGGATGTTCGGCTGCCCATTTTCCGGCGCGTTGACCAGGCACCTCGACATTAGCGTACTCCACTTAAAGATCTGCGACCGTACAAAACAATTTTTTTTTCATCCCTCTGGAAATGCGACCTCTTGCTTCACATCACCCAAATATTCTTGAGTGATGGAACATGATTGTAAGTACACAAATATTTCCTACCTTTACCCTTCTTTGATGACAGTATGTAAACCGCAAACTAGAGTCTTTGACCTTTTGGAATGAAACTGTTTTTACACGTCAGTCTGAGCAGAAATTATCAAACCCCAACTTTTTGTCGCGACAAACTGGAGCTTCAGTGTGCTAACTCGAGGCTAGATATTTTACCTTCTAGGATTCGACAGAAGCCATGTCGACTAATGATTCGATGGCTTCCTATGTAAAGTAGCGAAGGTCGTTAGGTATGTCTGCTTTCTTATTCTTCTTCATCCTTCCCTGGCTATCTGATGATCTTCTATGCATATGCATAGCTGGAAATTACCGTCCGAGGCGCATGCCCTTGACGAAAAAAACTTGGCTGTTTTCTGATAAAATTCATCGCACTTTTATTTCTCAGAACTTTGCTTCTGCGTACAGCTACTAATGTACGCCCCAGGTGACCTTCCTACCTCGTAAATTACGAAATGGTATGCGAATCTTCCCTACTCGATGTTGCGCCTCGATATGATGAAACGGCACTGGGCTCCGAATCAACAAACACATGAGTCGATATGCCAACTTGTGGCAGGCCTAGAAAACCTCGCCCACTGATCACGATGTCCTTCTCGGTTTCATTCAGAATACCTCGCGGTACTTTCGCTGACATCGGACTTCGCGACTAGCTCCATGATGACCATTATGGTTACACCCATTTGAATCGAGGGTAATGGTAGAAAACCCACTTGCTAGCCATTCTTGGTAATGGCTTGAAACTTCTCGAGCAGCTCCATTTTCTGCAGAATGGTAAGCATTTTTTTGTTGATTCTTAAATCATTGTACCTGATGAACATAGATGACGAGTCTGATTCGGGTTTCCGTTGTAGACAACCTTTTTTACTACCATTCATGCATTTTCTGACTACATTATTCACTTATTATACCTGCAGGACTTATAAGATCCTTGCTAACAGCTATAGGTATCATCGCTGCCCTTGGTATCAAATTCGATAAACGATCATGGTCAGTCTCCGAATCAATTCTCGATGACCTCGGCGCCGCTGCAACATGATGATCTGATAAAAACAATAACAAGCATATGTCGGAGCCTCATGGCATTGATGACACTAATCATGTCTGACTGCAGCGGAGCCAGATCTTGTCATGTCTATGTTGAAGTGCTGCCCATAGCTAACAAGCCCAAGTAGTCGTTCCAAGCTCCTGGGAATGGAGTTGGTTCCGTTTTCGAAATTGCCAGGTAAGACAGACCCAGCTCATTCTCCCCTATCTCCTTAAAGTGATGATCATATAATTCACGACGGTCAACATAGCTCAACATAGCTTTGATGATATTGCCTTTGACAAGGCTTTGTATCTGATACACGACTTCCCCCTTTAAGCATGCAGCATTATTATGAATTAAGCTGACATCATCCTTAGATTGTATTTACCTGTGGCGATTACTACAATGGTAAGTACAGTAGATATATCCCAATTTTAGCTCACCCGCCGTCCGCGTCGTATTGTCTGATGTTGACATGGCCGCGACTCCAATGTCAAAAGTGCCACAACCCCACTATCAGTGCCGACTGTATTAAGGCTTCGTGGTTGCATTGAATGTTAAATCTATATTTAACAGTTCGATTTTTTTTTTTCTTTCCAGATATAGATTCAATTATACTTAATTTCTCTTGTACATGAATTTTCTAATCCTGTGAATTCTTTCTATGAGACCCAGTTTTTCCTCGTAATTCTCTTGATTCTGGGAAGTCTGGTTTGCGTAAGGAAGACCTCCTTCCTGTCTCTAATCTTGAATTATATTTGCCCGGTAACATGTAGATCTGTAGAACTACAGTACCAGTAACCTCGTACCTCTATAACTGCAGCTCCCTTGTAGCATTCATACCTAGTCATAGGTATCTCGTAGTCATGGCTATGAAGCTTAAGCTGACCAGGTTGGATCGCTCAGACCACTTCAAGCTCCCCTAAGCACAAGCCAGGTTGCTCAGATCAGGTTGCCAGGTTGCCCAGTTGACAAGCCACGGTGCCCAAAGAAAAAGAAAAGATTTCACCCCCACACATAGAACCCCTGTAGACTGAGTTACCTACAGGTACGCCGGTTTCTTTCTTGTTACCTTACCTGGACCACGTTGCTAGCTTAATTCAATACAAGCGAGGAGCCGTTTGCGCGTTCAGATGCATGTTCTAGCTTCTCGTACTATCTGAGTAGTACCTAAAGCAGACTGGGTGCAACCGTGGCAAAAGAGGGCTATAGTGCAAGTTGTCGTAAGACAGGTTCAGGATCACTAGAGCATACCTCAATCAGTGTAGTTTCCGTATTTAACGAAGCAGTACCCATAGGAGAAACTGAAAGGGTTGTTAAGAAGTTAACCCTACCGACTCTATTGGGTGACCCTAGCAGCCAAGTGCCAGTTATGCCAGTACTATTGATATCAAGCTTATCAACTTCGTGTACCAGTTTTCGTAATTTGCGATAATTACCTATCTGCCGCTGAGCACTGCCTTCATCTTAATACTATGGATTACCCTATAACTTCTTTATCTGATAACTGCCTAGAGTGTGGTAATCTTCGAAGATAACTTGATATCTAATTCTACCCTGCCACAGTGTCCATACTCAACAGGCATCTACCTTTGTTTGCAATACGTAGCTATGTCAGGGGTCTGAAGAGGACAGCGATTATGTCAGCATTAGGGCTGAAGTTTCAGGTATTCAGCTGTTAAATTAATGGAAAGCCCCTTTCTTCCAACTAAAAGCACAATTCTGAGGAACTCTAGAGTACCTGCTTAGTCCTGTTAAGTCTACTTCGATACATATAGCTACCTCTCCTCCCGAGAACTTCTGCCTGGCGCAATCGAACGTAACGATCGTATCAGACAAGGAGACCAGACATCAAGTAGGAGAACTTGCAGAGCAGTCTAGGTTACTTGTAACCCCAATTTGATACGCAAAGACATTCCGATGACAATCGGTATTACTTAAAACCTACTCTAGAAAACGCAACCTATACCTAGGTACCTAAGATACACCCCAAACGTAACGAGGGCTCCCAAATAAAACTACCGGGTCATATACGACTATATATACGGCCAAACCTTCAACTAGACTCGAATATTTATCAAATAAACAACCTTGGTTTTAGTTAATAAAGATCTCGTCATGGAGAAAAAGCCGTCCTTACCCGCGCTCACCAAGGCGACAAATGAGTATCGCGCAATACTCGAGCGAGCAAGAACAATAGGGGGCGATCCTACAATATGGTACTATCAATGGCTTTCCGCATATATCTCCGCCAAAGCACTCGGAGTTCCCGACGTGGCTGGAACGCCCGCCGTGAAGGACTTCATAGACGCCGTCGGTGCCAGAATGGTACCGGATTGGGCCACTTATCGACTCGACGATCACATTATGAATATTTCCCTGGGGCGGCCAACGCTTACCCTAGAGCAAATCAGCATTTGTTTCATCGGATGGATTGAGGCGGTGTCAAGACACTCCCCAGTACCTGTTATTCCCCAGAACGAAACTGTAGCGAGGCGACCGGATGATTCGAACAAATTGGCCGACTCGCAATCAACCAGCTCCGGGCATAGATGCCCTTGCAACAAAGAACCCAGAGAGACTCACCCTTGGATACCGGAGGCTTGCGGTGTATTACAATTCGCCATCACTGGACGTGCTGACCGCAAGATCCCTCAATTGAGCGACGACGAGTGTGAGAAGATCAGGGAGCGGTATCAATTCAAGCGCTGGCGGTCCCTTCGAGCCAGGATCGAAGAATTTGGCTGGTCCGTCAAGCCTATCATCTACAGCGCAGAGGTTGATGGCGAGTCCACCTGCGGCAACCCGGACGAGGAAGCCTGGTCGGGGAACATGGTTACCGCCGTGACCCGCCCGCGCCTTGTTGAAGAATTACACGATGCAGCAGGGCGTCAGGGGCCCGACTTTGTCCCCGGTGTCGTCACCGCTCTCAACCTCAGCCATCCGCTCTCGGAGAGCACGGTGCTCGGTACCGACAGCACTGTTCATCTCGTCAACGACAAGATGTTATTCGAACCGGGCACGTTCAGGCCGGCCGCACCGGATAATGACGATTACGTCCTCGTAGGGTCGAAAAGCCTCCCCATCGCCGGCACGGGCAAGAGAGTACTCCGCAAGATGGTGAACGGGAACGGCGGTCCAAACACAGTCGACATTATACTTCACGACGTTGTTCTCGTTGAGGGGTTCCACATGAACATAGTGTCGGAAGCCCGCTTAAACAGGTCTGGGTTGTGGTTTGGAGGGAAAGACTGCACACTACGATCTGGGACTTATCAGAACAGCAAGCTGCTGAAGAGGCTTGTGAGGAAGCATAATCTGGTGTTTATTGAATACAAGCCCATTAGGTAGTTGTATGCTATATGTAGATAGTCGTTGGGACGGCTGGCAATCTTCTCCTCTTCTTTCTTTCTGTCAGAAATACCCAGCTCAAATCATATCGCGTCAAGGATTGGGATCAGAGAACAGCGGAATTATCTAAATATTGAGTGATGGGTCAGGGAACGCTATGATCAAATAGTATTTTTTCATCCCAGCCGTACAATTTTCCACATTCTCAAACATTCTTGCAAATCAAGCGACAGCGTGCCCTCGTGAGCTGTTACGGTATCCCTCACTAAAGCGACCAGCAAACTAGCCAGAGCAAATAGCTCCTGCCTCTCGTACAGGGCCTCTAGGTCGGACCTACGCATTCCGCCGTTATCCGCCCAGGCCTTCCACAAGTCCAATACCTGGCAGATCGACGACGCAAACTGGCCATCCAAAATCATGCGGTGCAGTAGCATGCCGACAACGTCCCTTAGCAGTAGGGACGCATCGATGTTGAGGATAGTATTGACATCGCTGCCTCCTTTACGCTTAAGCCACTGTAGATTATGCTCCGCGACGAGCTTCGTATCCCATTTGGGGCTCTGCAATGCCTCTGAAGTGCGGGTTTCACGGCGTTGGCTATCGAGTCGCATGCGATCGCGCACTATTGAATCTAGCTGTTAGTCCAGAGCAACTAGTAATACGATTAGGATATGGCTAACTAACTGTCTTGCATTCTCTCGTTCATCTCCTTCTGCATCCGCTGCCGAACGGCGATCTCTCTTTGGGGAGGAGACATCTGCGACTCAGCCTGCACCGCCAATCGCTGCTCCGCACTTCGCTTGAAGAATAGCTCGCTCGCCTCTTCATTCGCATTGTACCTCGAGGCCCATGTGGGTGTCTGCGACTCGTCGACGATACCCAATAACACAAGAACGCCGCATGGTATAGTATCCCGTCGGGCAAAGTTCAGTATCTCGTCTGGGATCTTGTAATTCCACAGTATAGTCTGGCTGGTAGTGCCAAATGCAGTGGCGAAGCTGGCGAACCAGACACCGTCGGACTTACCGCTTCGAACTCGCAGGTGCTCAATGTATAGGCCCTGTAGGTTCGCAGATGAAAAGAGGGCGCCATTCTCCTGGCTCATCGCGGTGACAAGGCCGTTGGTGGATATCTGGCATGTGATTGCGGCTCCCGAGTTCTTTTCTGCTTGCTTCTGAATCGAATCTAGAGATTTCTTGTGTGAGTTGATTTGCTCCTTCTCTTTACTCCTTTCTACGTCTTCAACGTCTTCCATTTTGGCATCTTCTATGCGAACTGACGCCTCTCCTACAGGATCAACGGGCTCGGGAATTTTAGCCAGTGGAGGCGGAAGTCTGATCCAATACGGAGGTAAGGACGAAAAATCCCGAGTCGTCCAATTCGAAGACCAGTTTGCTTTGAGAGACAAATGACCATCGGAATCATCCAGGGGCGCGATAGCCAAGGCTTGATGGAGCCCATCAGGCGAGTTCATCAATGAACAACCCGTGGGAGTCCATAGTCCAGTTGAGCGTAGGAGTTTCCAGCCGTGCGCGTCGGGGACGGCGCCTAAGTCAAGAAGGTATGCGATGAGCTCATCGAACGCGACGTCGACCTGAGGTTGGCGCAGCTGATCAGCGTACTCGAGACGCTGGGTCTTGGCGCCGATGGCACGAGTCCGCCAATTGAATGTTGTCCAGGAACCACCTGGGATGAAGCTAGGCTGTCGCGAAGGTCGCCAGTATAGTTCCGTGTCAGTGAAACGATCGCAAGGCGTAACGGCATACCGCGGCAATTCCACCTCGATAACTCGATTTACGACATCGCTGCGTGTTAAGGCTGTTAATTGACCATGGCGGAGCATCCGCCTGATCTTGGAAAGGGCGGCTAGGGTCGCGACAGTGTTGTATAGAATAGGCAAGACACCGAGAACGGCCAAGGGCACGCCGATAAACGTGATGATGTCCGTAGCTCCGTAGGCCATCTTACTCCCCTTTTCCTAAGCACACCTACATATGTCCGTATGGTTTTTAGCGGATACTGGCGACGACTTTGGTCATGGTAGGACGGAGAATCGTCTTGGCCATTTCATCGTCAACTCTTTTCGTTGTTCAGCCCCAGCTCAGCTGAATGAGCTAACACGCGCCGAGTCTGCATGGCGTAGCTAGCCTCCCGCCAGTGTACATAGTCTCTCGGCTCTCATCTCGTCGGTTGCTGCAATTTAACATATACTTGACAGATTCTCTTCAATAAATATTGTCTTTTTATGCTGAATATAATACGTCAGTCGCCTACCTCTTAAGAACATAGCGAAGATCTACTGGAAGTTTCAAGCTCGAATTCTGCCCCATTTTACTTGGGCAACAAGTACTTCTCTTGGCCCCATTATTTCTGATATCAATAATTGGAGCTTTAATGCAAGGTACCCGAGGCTAGTGCGATATCGAGCCCGCTTCAATCTCCACAGAATTTACTACGTACGAATTGACGAAGCTTCAAACGACATCTACTTACTTATTCTTATGCTCGGTTCGAAACATTTATTACCTAGGAATACCTAAGAACTTAAACTGCTCTTCCGTCCTTACCTTGTGTTATTCTTGGCTGTCCATACTTATCTAAAACCGTCCGTCCAGGCCTACGAGCCAATTGCGCACAAGCATGACGAACGGCGCGCAGCGATAATGCGACTGAACCGCTTCCAGGCAGTTCTGGTTGCCACCACAGCATTAACATGTCTCGTTAGGGCACAGTTTCCGAATGCCGCACCCGAAAGTTTAAATCTGACGACAATAAGCTCACCGATCGATCCCAAAATTAAGATCAGCTACAAAGTGCCCGATGGAGCCTGCAACACCGCCTTCGAGTCGCAGACCCAGTACACCGGCTGGGTGAGCATCCCAGGCGATTACCCTACCAATACCTTTTTCTGGTATGTCGGAGCCCGCGACCAACAAGCCAACTCGAGTCTCACGATATGGCTCAACGGCGGTCCCGGCTCGAGTTCCATGTTCGGTTTCTTTACCGAGAACGGTCCTTGCGAGGTGGTCGACAGCGGCACGAACACCTATACGACCGTCGCGAGGGAGTGGGGCTGGGATAGAGCGTCGAATATGTTATTCATCGACCAACCGAACCAAGTCGGGTTTTCGTACGATGTCCCCACGAACGGCTCGATCGACCTGCTCACCAGCAATGTCTACATCCCGCCTGCCGAGAAGCCAAATTCACTCCCATCCAACGCGTATCTGAATGGCACATTTAGCTCCATGAACGTCAACAACACGGCGAATACGACGGAGACGGCCGCGGTTGCTATATGGCACATGCTGCAAGGGTTCTTGACTACATTTCCAGAGTTGAATCCTCCGGAGGACAATATCTTGGGCGTAAATCTATTTTCAGAGAGCTATGGGGGAAAATACGGTCCAGCGTTTGCGTACAAGTGGGAGCAGATGAATGCTGCTCGAGGCAATAGCTCTTTTTCAAACATTACCGCGGTGGATATCCGTCTCGTCTCAGTTGGTATCGTAAATGGCTGCATCGACGATCTTATCCAGGCCCCTTACTATCCTGTCATGGCTGTGAGTAATCCGTATGGCCTTACAGCTATAAACTCGGTCAGAGCGCAAATGGCGAATGCTAGCTTTTACACGAGCGGCGGATGCCGCGACCAGATAAATACATGTCGAGCTGCTGTAACTAGCCAGGACCCAAATAATACCGGCGTTCCCTCGGACGTGAACCGCATCTGCGAATCCGCCTACAGTAGCTGTGCCGATACCGTCATGTCGCCCTACTCTGACGCTGGCCGCAGCCTCTACGATATCTCAGCACTACTGCCAGATTCATTTCCGCCAAAGCAATATCTGGAGTACGTCAACACGCCGGCATTCCAGGCTGCTATCGGCACGAGGCTCAACTACACCGAGACGAACAGCGAGGTCGCTTCTGTGTTTTTCTCGACGGGTGACTATGAGCGCGAGGCGATAGTGCCGAAATTGGCATCGCTTCTTGATGCGGGCATCCGCGTAGGCCTCATATATGGTGATCGCGACTACATCTGCAACTGGCTGGGCGGCGAGGCCGTGTCTCTCGCGCTAGCCGGCTCCAGCGCCGGATACGCGTCAGCATTTCCGTCCGCCGGGTATGCCCCCATTATCGTTAACGACACGTACATCGGCGGCGTGGTGCGGCAATTCGGCAACCTGTCGTTCAGCCGCGTCTACCAGGCGGGACATTTCGTTCCGGCATACCAGCCCGCGACAGCGTTCCAAGTGTTTGCGCGCATCATCCGCGGCGATAGCGTATCAACGGGCGAGAACGTCGACCTCGCGTCGTACAATACGACGGGCGACGCCAACGCCTCCAGCTCGCTGGATTTGCCCCCCAGCCCCGAGCCCACGTGCTGGATCCGCGATATCCCCGGCAGCTGCAGCGAGGAGCAGCAGAGCATGATAGTAAACGGGGAGGGATTCATCGTCAACGGCGCGCTGCAGACCGGCACTACGGCGTCGACTCCCTCGCCGACGACCGTCGTCGAGACCTCCACAACCACGGCGCAGCTCACTGGCTTCTTCACCGCCACTGCTACGCCGTCGAGTGCGGCTACCCCTAATCGGGGGCCGGTAGTCCATGTGTTACACTTAGGCGGTGCTGCCGCTGCCGCTATGCTGCTTTTCTCGTAGTTTGAATAGTACCGTTAGATGGTTATTTCGGCCGGAGCGAAGTAGTTCACATAAGCGTGGGCTTTGTATAATATATGTGCATATATACCGGAGTAGCGATACTTTGATGAGCTGGTATGAAACTACCTAGTAACGAAAATTTATCGAATTTTCATAACAAGCTGCCTCATGCATGTATACACATACCTCATTCCCTCGTGTAGTTGTCGAGAAGTGCACTTCTGTTATAGAGAACGCTCAGTGGCATTGAAACCCCCTAGTGCAATACATGGAAATAAAAATCATATATACCTATCCTTCCAGAATGATACTCGTCCCATAAAATCATCGGAGATAAGTAGTATATCTAATTCTTCGAAGATGTCAGGGAAAGTAGAGGATCTGGCCTATCGTGATCACCTTATATGGATATAACATATAGGAAGCAAAAGGGAAGAGGGGGAAGAATAAAAAGAAAAGGAAGGTTGAAGTTGTATAGGTAGTATAGGGGCATACGTTGCTTCGACTCTACTCCAGTAAAGTTGGCTAGTGGTATATAGTGAGTCGTTTGCAGGTCCCTTGTAGCGTCGAACAGGCCGAGAACAGGTCAAGCTCAGGAGTAGGCCGCCAGCTAGGGTCGTACGGGAATCCCATCTCGCTATCTGACAGCGTGTTTTCCCTGCTGCCCTTATTCCACTCTATCATGACATTCGTCGTGAATAATGCCCAAAACCTACTCTCGTCTTGGCCCCCTTTCCCAACGTGGACCATGGCGTGTAGCAATCCAGTAGGACAGAGCTCAGACGATTACTCCTCTCCTATTTGAAGCCCGCGTCCACCTTCAGGGGGCGATATGGTCCTAATCTTTTCAGACCGTACCCTATGGAAAGATAGTAGTTTTTTGAGAAATTCTCGATTTTGCAATACATACCTCTTACCTCGTATCATAGCGGGGGTTACCGGGAAAGTCAATCCTTAGATGGGAACTTTCAAAATTAAAAGTTATCTTGCTATATTTCATCCCAAGGAAAACCATAGTACTTTTAAGAAACCGTCCCACCATTCCGTATTTGTGACTCGATGCGGACGAATAACTGTTTCTTGGAACCAATGATTGATTTTTTAACTCTATTCCTTAACTCTCTATTTATGATTAAGATTGTATTTTATCGACTACTTGGTCACGGACTAATGATATAGGTGAAACAATAACGATGTCAATACACGATAATCAGTTGACTTTAAGTGATTCAATACTAGCAAGCAGGGTCGCCTTTAGTCTACAAAGACCTCCTACCTCCAATTTGCGCCAACAATAAAAAAAAGTACCAGTTCTAGACCGACAATTATCTAACAAATATCAAGCAGAGGTTATTCGTGATGGAGAGCAATACCCTACGGTCCATCCAGAGGGTCCCGCTACATCTCGTAGGTGGAATATTGGCGCAGCTGGATTCCATGCACCAACTCGCCGCTGCGATAAAGAGCCATCGACTATTCCTTGAAGCCTTCACGGATAATGTTCATACCATCACAGCCAGCATTGTGCTGAACCAGATACCAGAGGGATTGTTGCCTTTCGCTATCGCAGTCCAAAGGTCTACGGAAATCGACGCTGCGGACCATGATGCTGTTCGAACCCTTCTGTCAAACCTCGAAGCGGCACTCTCTGGCCCACGGGGTACAATATCTTCCCTCACCAGCTTTACACCAGCTCAGGTAGCAACTATGAGCAAAACCTACAGGGCTACTGAGCGTCTTTGCCAACAATATGCAGATGATGTTATCCCCGTTGCCAACGAGAGACTCCGAATGAATCACCCGATGACAATCAACCAGGACGAAACGTTTCGCTTGGGTCGCGCGTTTCTTCGATACCAACTACTCTGCAATCTGTTCTGTCATGGCAAAGGCAAGCCATTCCCAGACGAGGAGCGCGAGGGCCGATTTTTTAGTAAATTCTCACCTTGGGTGAATGAACAATTAACGTGCGTGTATTACTATTTAGAGGCGAAAGTTGCCGAGGGTAAGTTTGATTTCATCTTGCTTGCAACAAGAAGCTAACCAATCCGCAGCTTTCGACGAGGTTGCCGCACATGATATTGACTGGGGCAAGTTGCCAGTCTTTCGGGGCTTCAGTTCATTTGAATGCCCCAATATCCAAGGATTCGTAAGTCCTTCTCTCTTTATAGTAGCTGGTTAAGCATGGGGTTCTAACTAAGAAATTACAGCTTTCTCAGTCTCTCCCCTTTCTTAGTCGAGTGTGCAGCTCTAGATTCTATGAGGAATGGGCCGCCCTTTTGCAGCTGAAGCTAGTGTCACCACATGGATTTGACTTTACTCCAGCATTTAAGATCTCGTGGCAGAGCCCCGGTGAACCTGTAGCACAGGCACTCGGCCTCGATTGGAGGACGGACCCTCTAGAGTCTTACGGAAATACTGGATTTGAGATGCTAGGGAAACCACATGACGGGCTACAGGATGATTTGGCATCCAGCTCCTTTAGAACATGGTTCCTCATGCATAAAGGATGGGCGCTATTAGATAACGTATGCAACGACAGATCAGATGCAAATTTATTCGAATGTGGGTACGTTATTTGGGACCATCTTAAGCTGGACGAGGATGCTTTAGTACCTGTCCTCCAACAAGCAAGGACCCTCAAGAGTCATTTTGAACGGGTGGAGATGGATCTTGAAGCCACGAGGCTATCGGAACGTCGAAGAACGGATATTTATTGGCAAGGGGGGAGTGGCTACTGGCCGTTAAATGAAATAGATTTTAGCAGGGTCCGGGGCTTGACCAAAGAGAAGAAGGAAAGGCTGTTGCGAGGTTGGGGTTTGATTTAGTTAAATGAGAAATGGAGAGACGTTTCAGTGCATGGGTTGCGAGATCATGGGCTTGCTATCGTATTAGAGCCTACAGCTCCGTGGTGACCGATCCCTTAGATCCTCTCCACCCGGTAGGGATACTTGAGTGTATTACAAAATAATCCAGGAACGAATGAATGCCTCACCTTCTATTTGTTAAGAGTGAGGAGCTGCAATCCCTCCGGAGGGAAGGGAGCACAATCTCCCCGGAGGTGTGACACGATTGATTGTTGTTTAGGAAGTCACATGATGCCCAGTAGAGACGACGAGGAGATGCAAGGATCGACTTGGACCTACTACGGCAGGGGTAAGTATAAGAGGTGACTCGCACCAACACGACAAGTTGTCAACCAATCCTGTGGTTCAAACTTATACCACCCTTTATTAGCAAACGTCGCACTAAGGATGATGCATCAAGCTCTTTGTATGTGCCTGGCGACTCGGCAATAGTTGGAAGAAGAAATAGAAGCAAAATGTAATGGGTAATATTGCAAAAGTGACTAGAGACTCGGAATCATCGAGTAAGCTTATTTAGTAGTTACACAGACCACTATCGCGGGTCACCCCGAGGCGGCGGCATAGTGGTGTCTCGGATACTGGCATGAGACAGAAAATGACCCGACGAACTATGCGACCATCACATGCCAGACGCATATTGGTCATTAGACCACGCATTTTCTACGACGGATAGGAATTCAAGACTCAGCGGAACAATTATGAAGGCCCTCTTGTGTCTAAGAATTCGCCTATGTGCTCCTGTACATCGGTGCGAAAAGTGAAGTTGCGCTGAAGGGTTACCGGGCTTGGCTTCGGGGACTAAAAGCCGTAGGACAAGCGAAGCGGCAAGCTGCATATGAAAAATTCGTAATGTGAAGCCCCATATTGTTCAATAGATATCCAAAATATGTCTCCCATATATACAAGTTTGACCAAGAAGCGAACGCCATCTCTATGCAGAACAGGACCGCCGCCTGAGTCCTTCCCCCCATAGCTGTTAACTTAGGTAGTATCCAAGATATGCCAGATAAGCCAAGCCAAGCCCCCCTCCCCCTTTCTATCCAAGCCCTTTTCCCCTTCTATAACCGTCTCCAGAACGCCGCTGTTAGATCGGGGTACCCTTGACGAGGAACGGATGGGCCTCAGTGTTGAAAACCCACTTGTTGTCGTGCCCGGCGTTGACCTGCCACTCGGCGTCGTCGGCCTGAATGAGGTAGCTATATTTCAGAACCTCGGCGAACCAGAAGCTCTCCTGGAAGTCGGTAAAACCACCACCACCAGCCGCATTAACGTCGTTGATCGACGAGAACCCGACGCCCGCGCTGCACGTGGCGTTGATGTCGAGGAAGGCCTGCCACGCCCAGTCCTGGTACTTGGTGTCGCCCGTCGCGCGGTACGCGTAGTAGAAGCTCTCGACCACCTCGGGCCGCAGCACGTAGTCAGCGGCGCCGATCCAGAAGCCCGCCGTCGCGTAGAAGTCGCTCGCGTCGCTTGGCGGCGGGCCGTTGTTGGTCGCGTTCTTCGGCAGCTTGTTATCCTGCCAGTAAAACACCTCCGGGCCGATGCCGGTGACGGTCGCCGTATAGGTGGCGTGACACGCCTCGACGAGCTCGAGGCCGAAGTCGATGTAGTCTTGCCTGTCGAGCGTGAGACCGCCGAGGATGAAGTTTCCCCCGTCGAAACACGCGAGATGCGTGGATACGAACGAGAGCTCGTTGCGGCCGTCGTAGGCCGCGAGGAACGTCAACTCCGGGCGGCTAGTTGGGTGGGAGGCGAGGTACTTGATGCTCGAGTCGGCGGCAGCAATCCACCGGTCCCTGTATTCGCTGAAACGGTCTTGGTCATATACGAACATCTTGATGAGGTACTCGTAGAACGAGTCCGTCCCGCCGTTCCAGCCACCGCTGGAGTCAGTGAAGAGACCATTGGTGATGTTCACATCGGTTCCAATTAGTCCCGGGAAGGGCTCCCCAACGTCAGGGTTCCGCACGTTCAGAAGGTAGTCTTCAGCTATTTGAGTCAAGTTCGCATACTTGTCGTCCCCAGTGATGTCGCTTAAGTGGGTCCACTCGAGCACCAGCGTGCCAATAGTGGCAATACCATTGGTCGTGTCATCACCGACAGCGTAGCCGTCTGCGCCGTAAATTAGCGTGTTGATCGGCACCCCGCTGGGAGTGCTGAAAGTTATGCTGAGAACATCGGCCAAGCTGATGGCTTGTTGCAGGATTTTGTCCACTTGAGCTTCATCCGTCACGTACTCGCTCAGAGGGCCAGTCAAAAAGTCGTATGCTAGAGAGTTGTGAGTATGGTTGATGTTAATACAGAATTTGCTGACTGATCTCACCTGAAAGCATGCCGGCAAGGTAACGAATAGTTGTCTCAAAAACAGAGACAGATTCCGAGCCAGGGGCGGTGGCGCTAAAGTCAATAGTCTGGATGTGGTCCACGATCTGAGAGATGACCTCCTGGTTTCCCATGACCAAAGCGGTCGAGATAGCATCAACCGCACTGGCTCCCCATCCGTTCCTAACAATGAAGTTAGCTCAAGCTCTGCGCGTATTGCTTTGATTTACGTACCTATCATTCTGGGAAGTCAATGAAATGGGTCTCAGGGTGTCGTTGGGGTACGCGTATTGGTAATAGCCATCCCAAGAACGCTGGAATGCCTCCTTTACGGCGGCTTGCCTATCTGGATGGGCTACATAGGAAGGCTGAGCGAGGGCCGGCAAGGCACAGGCCAGGATGGCACCAGCATATCTAGACGACACCATGGTTATGCTATGCGGTATGTAGGTAGAAGTCTAACTACTGGAAGCCGCCTGGAGTAGACGACAGAGTTAACCGGTCGACCGAGCCTCAGACAAAGCAAGTTGGCTAGGGACAAAGAGAAAGGAAGGGATAAGGTGGGTGGGAATAAACTCTAGTCTTATAAGCCGAGCATTGGAATTGAACATAAGCCACCGGGTACCGAGCGTCGGGATGGTCACAATCTACTTCAGAATGTGGGTATCTCCCACCTGCATTGCCCATATTCCCTGGCTGATGACGGGGACCCTTCGCGGGAGGCGAAAGCTTGGCCTGAAGGCAATTCATGTTTGAGTAATATAACAGGGATCGGTGTGTTGGTCGACATGGTGTGTGGCTTGGTACCTAGCTTTGATCCTTGCCGGGCTCGACTTGTCGATTGCCTGTATGGTGTAAAGTAAGTAATAACAGCGGCGTTGCGGCTCGCGTGTTTATTGGGGGCGCGGGATGCCTTTTGGCGCGTACAGCTGCCCGACCGTTCACCAAGACAAGGAGGGTCAACCAAGGGTAGCTGCAATGCAACACTGATGATCACAGAGCTCTAGCACGGGGATCCCCAAGTCTCGAAGTCTCGAGCTAAGAGGAGCATGTGGCATACGCTGTGCCTCGTTACAAACAGCAATAGTTCATATGACGGACCTGGACACACTTCCGTCAAGGTGAGAAGCTCATTCAGCAGCGGCAGGAAACGTTACAGGTAGGAATTCCAGCCAGCACGATATCTAGTCTCCTAGGCAATCCAGTACATATTTGGAGGATAGCGATAGTCAGGAACGTATGACCTTCCAGAACAAGCAGGAGATCGGCACATCTAAAGAGACTTATCCAAAGAAGCAGGATATGGGGCCAGGAAGGGGGTTGATTAACGGGCCGTAATCAACGACAAGGCAATAGAGCATTTCCAAGTTTATGTCTTGTGACCAAGACACCAGAAAAGCCGGGGAAATTTAGACGGAATATTGTGAATATTGTGACGGCATGTCTTGCACTAAGGTACCCCAAGCATTAGCTAGTAGGTGCCTAGGCGAATAAGGTATGACAGCGTGCTATACCTAGCCCTAGGGAGGAAATAAGATGGTGAGTATCACCAAACAGGGCGGCTAGATTCTTTCAAGACTCAACGTTACTGGACGAGAGTCCTGATGCCCTTGACACTTGCCCTTAGAACCCCTAGACCCCCAAAACGAAATTAAGCTCCGGTACCTTACCCCAAATTTAGAGATTAGGTTCGGTACCTGCCCACCGTCCCTCTTATCTAAGCTTACATGCGGGGAAAACCCATGTGAAGAAGAAAAAAGCGCCGAGATTTGAAGACTTCGGCTTCTCGCAGAGACCGATGACGATGGGACATCTTTCTGGCTGCGGGGTTGCACATAGGACACGGAGGTCATGTCGAAAAATATTGAGCACACGACGTATCGTATATGCACTACAGAGGTAAGGCGGCATGGTGTGGGTGGCCTCGAGTGGCCTCGGAGAGATTGGTGCTTTTTGACATTCCGACCTGCTTTAGCTGTAAGGGACCTCACGACGTCATTTCCGGCGAAATTATCGACTACTCTCAGAGAAATCGAAATTTCTAGTTCATTTCTAGTCCATCCTAACCTACCAAATGAGAGACAAGACTAATAAAAGCAAACCTTGCGAGAGGGCCAGCAGCAAACCCGACGAGGAACAGCTAGACCGCCCCGTCTGATCCCCGAAGGAGCCAGGAACTGGCTGAGCTGGCTGAGCTAACAATGCGAATGTCTAACCAGCTAATCCTGCCTATATTTATTTGTGCACCACCAAACATAGCGCCTCAGCGCCTCCGGGCTCAGATATAATAAAGGAACTAAACCCTGGAATATTGATGAGCTGAGTGCATGTATAAATAACACAATCAATAAGCAATCATATGGAAACATGCATCAAGAAACATCTACTACTCCTTGGCTCGATACAAGCTTAATTTACAACATCAGCTATGTTAGTAGGTAACGTTTAGAGAGTCGTACATCCCGGATCGAATCTATAGCTCCCCGGTGGCGGTCGAGGTAGCATCTTTCGGTATGGGCCGCGCATTTCGCCTAGCTCACCTAAACTAGGCAGGTATCATCCTTTATCCCTGAGCTTCGCAAGCGCCGCCGCGATTCCATCGCTCAGCTTTTCTTCCTCACGTGTCTTAGAAGTCGAGCCGCTAGACGCTTGCGCTTGCGCCTGCTCCTGAGCCATCGTCTTCTTTGACTCTTCGATAGCTGCCGCTATCGCCGCTTCCTCGTCATATTCGTCAACGGGGGCATCCTGGACTCGGCGCCCCGTCGGCTTTGTAGAGGAACCCGGCCGCGGTTGCGGCGTGGCGCTATCTCGGGACAAGGTCGCCGAAAGACTCGGCATGTCCCTAAGTGGTACGCGACTCAGGGGGATAGCTTTATCAATAGCAGTGCTACTCTCGCTTTCGACGATGCGTCTCTTCGCGGCGTGCTGAACTCGGAACGGTTCCTCCACGACGTCGCACCATTTTTTTACTTTCTTCTCTCCCCATCCTCCAATAATGGCAACTTGCTCACGATCAGCGTTAACGGCGTTCTTCAGGCTGCCGAACGCGCTGACAAGCGATATCGCGTCGGCCTTGTTGATGCCCCTAGGGACCGTGACGAATTCGACAAGCTTTTCGGGATAGCTCGTAGCTTGTTGCCCCTTAATAGCGCCGAAATTCGCGTGCTCGTAGGATTTGTATAGCTCGAGATATCTCGCTGCCTCGGCTGCGGACCAGCAAAGAATAATGGTGACGTTGTTTATGAGGGAGGTTTTTGACAGTTCGCGCAACGAGTCTTCATGGTTAGGAATATCGACCATGGTCAATAGGATTCGCAGGTTGTATTTCCCTTGTAGGTTTCGAATTCGCGTATATACGTATTCGGGGTGTAAACGATGGTACTTCAGACTGAGAAACAAGGCGCATGTCGTCTGACCCAGCCCGTAGTCGGCTGGAATATCGCTGTATTCCCATGCCACAGACCGCAGTGACGCCAACACAGGGTTCCCTTTCTGACGCGGCGACACTAATATCGAAGATCCGGAAGAGCGTTGTGGGAGAGCTTGTGGTGTCGGCTGTACGATCTTAGGCCCCGTAGAGCTCGAACTCGACGGTGGTGGGGGCTTGTCTAACCGTTGAGGTGCGGGCTGCTGTATTCTTTGGGGCGTTGGCTGTTGTATTTTCTGAGGAGCTGGCTGTTGAATGCGACTCGTAGGTTGAGATTTAGGTTGACTTGAACTACTCGCGTTAGCAGAGGATGCTAGAGCAGAGAGAAACTCTGCATCTGCGCCGAAATCATCATCATCCATCTTGATGATGAGTGTAGTAGAAACAACAAATGGCTTCTAAGCATTCTAGGCAACTGATGATACCTAGAAATTGGCCTACGCAACACTTGGGTCATGATTCGCTACCGTAGGCTTAGTCCGGCTTGGCGTTTAGATTGAAGATCTAGTGGGGCCAGCGCCGAGGGCGTGGTAGATAGCCACAGTAGCCCCACGCAGCCACAGGCCGTCTAGGTACATCTCAAACAGCTGTTACCCCTTATTCAATTATCAAGACATCTGTTCAGTTGAATTCTCTTTAGCCTGTAACCATAGCAAGTAAACGGGTATGAATACATCAACAGCTGGCTGTTGAGAGCCGAATTCTTCATTTTCACTCATTAATCATTCACTATTGACTGCTTTGTGACACGTCCAACAAGCGACTATTTTTATTGTCTACTTCGTTCTCATTTCCGAATTCTCACCATGCCACCACGGAAACAGCCGTCAAAGGGGCCGTCCAAGGCCGTTGGGAAGAAGCCCCCAGAGACGAAGGAAGACTTCGAGGAAGAGCTCAAGCTGTTAGCAGGCCAAGCCAAGGAGGAGACTTGGACCAACTGGGCAGCTCAGCAGGGCATCGTCTACGGGAAGGCATTGGCGCTCATTGCCCTCATGGCCGTCTACGCCAACGTCTCCCAACTAGCGCTGTCGCCAGTATACGGCCAGATCGCCGCGACAAGGCTGCACCAAAGAGTAGTATGGTCGGCCTTATTTGTGGGCTGGGGTGCCAATGTCGCTTTAAGAGGGGTCTTGCCTTTGAAGACGATTACGCTGCTGCCCCTGGTCGCCGCATACATTCCCATGGCGCAGTTCTTCCTCTTCCAGGCGAGTGAGACTTTCGGTGCTCACCTGGGACCTACCATCACAGAGAGCTTAACGCTGTTCCCTCTGGTAGTATTCAGCACGGCGTGTGTCGCCGATGTCCTCGAAGACGCTGATCTGAGCGGCCTGCCGAAATCCATCGCGGGCTCCGCGCCGGGTCTAGGTTCGTATGCGCTTTACAAGTTCATCGAGAAGTATTCGATGCATCAGTTGATTGCTCAAATTGGCAAATCAGTATTACAGACCCGTGTAGGTTTGGAGCTTCTTCTAGCCTCCGCTTACAGCGCCATGGCTAGGTCGAAACTCTTAGCCTGGGCCGTTCCGGCTGTCCTGCATGCCGCGTTTTACAATACTCATCTTATAACGCCAATGTCTACCAATTCACTGAACTCAACTCTCCACGCCAGCGGATGGTCCATAGTAGATCGAGGAGAGTCTATGACTGGCTACATATCAGTCCTGAATAATCACCAGGACGGTTTCCGGGTTATGAGGTGTGATCACAGTCTTCTCGGTGGGGAATGGACCAAGTTCCCCCGGAAGATAGTTGCAGAACCCATTTACAGTGTTTTCACTCAACTCGAGGCCGTACGTCTCATCCAGAACCCAAATAAAACGCCAGATAATAAAGCGAAGGCCTTGAATATGTAAGCATCTACTTCATTGATGTTAAACACATAGCAACTGACATTAATACAGCGGCCTTGGAATTGGAACCACTCCGTCAGCATTAATAGCTCACGGTATCGATACGACCATTGTGGAGATTGACCCTATGGTCTACGACTTCGCCAAGAAATATTTCGGGTTGCCGCTGAACCACACAGCTGTGATTCAAGACGCCATTTCTTGGAGCGAATCTAACAAGGATGCCCTTCACGAGAATTATGATTACATCGTCCATGACGTATTCACTGGTGGGGCAGAGCCGATACCACTATTTACATACGAGTTCTTGTCAAGCCTAAAGCACATGCTAAAGTCCAATGGTGTCATCGCCATCGTAAGTCCTGCTGTTGTTAATCAGCCTTCAAGTCATGAACTTACATAGAAGCAGAACTATGCCGGCGATTTCACACTGCCGCCACTCGGCATCGTTATGAATACTATCAAGGAAGTCTTCCCATCGTGTCGGGTCTTTCGGGAAGGAGAACCCCCTTCGGAAGAAGCCATCGAGGAAACGGGCCGCGACTTCGACAACGTCATAGTCTACTGCACCAAGACAGGCGAGAAGGTCAACTTCAGAGAGCCGAAGGAGGCAGACTATCTGCAGAGTTTGGCCAGGAGGGCGTTCCTCCTTCCCAAGCACGAAGTGGACAAGTCCGCCTTCTCCGCAGCTGCCGCAGACGCGGGGATCCTAAGGGTAAATGAGACCGAGAAGCTGTCGGAGTGGCATGATAAGAGCGCGCTCGGTCATTGGGCTGTCATGAGGACGGTCGTACCGAGCCATATTTGGCAAGACTGGTGAGCAAGAAATAGGGCGACTCGTGTGCTTTAGATAGGACAAGTGATGCAGATATAATTATACAGAAAAACACTAGAACGAACAGAAACTAATTGGTTAAACTATCATGGTATTTCTTCCTACTTATTCCTGCATCCGCTTCTCATCCCACTTAAAGCTTCATTCACAAAGATTTCGGTGATACCCTCCTTTTGTTAATGCCTTCTTTAGGTGAAATTATCAATCTTAAACCCCTTGGGTATACTTATCGATATATTTACCTACCTACCTACGCTTGATATGTCACTCCTTCCCTTGCGCGACGATGACAGCAACTACTCTTACCCGTTCAGGTAGGCAGTACCATGTCAAAATGCCTCAAAATTTCGCTAGCTATCTACAGCACTACAACGGCAAGCGCATTCCTCGATATCAGTCAAATTCATCTGCATCCTCTGCTCTCCCCCCTCTTCTCCATCTTCTTCCTCTTCCCTCTCTTCTACCTCTTCTACGTTTTCATCCTCCTCTACCTCTTCTACTTCTTCTATCACATTCCCTTCCTCACTTCTACCACATTCCACTTGGTGGGCTAGAAAAGGCATAAGTCAATTGGGGAATGGGAGGTACTTTAGGCTCCGGACCTATTTGGTACCTACCTCCTACCTAGGTACCTACCTGGTACTTTTCTTCTACATCATTCAACAACCTCCACATTGACTCACGACCTTTACTATTCACTTCCTCTCTTTGATTCTGACTATTCCCCTTCTCAATTTCCCAGCTCAAACAACGCTGCTGTTGATTGCAATTATTAAACATTCACCATGATCCAACCTCACCTACAAGAAGCAGAGGAATATATAGCCCGCGTAAAACGCCAGCCGCAAAAGACAGCCGACAAACTACCTAGACGCACTCTGCAAAGCCTTGTATGAAAATGGTAGCAACAATAGCAAAACCGAGTTGTTGAACCTTTTCAACAGAGAACCTCACGCGTCCTCGATAGTCTACGATCATTTACGTCACACAATGCCGAAAAACGTCAAAACGAAGTATAACAAGCTGCGACACTCTAAGTAGGCATAACTTGTTACCCAGACAAACGCCCAAGCAGTCGACTCTTGGAGGGCATCGTCAAGATCGCCGACGCAGGGACAAGCCGGGCCTTTAATTCGGTATGGGCCCTCCTAAAGCAGGCTGCCATGGATCGAGTGGCAAAGAGCCATGGTCGGATACGCGCGGAGCCAGAGGCTGAACTTGTGGTTGAGGCCGAGGAGGGAGCCGAGCATACTGTGGAAGAAGCGGGCGGCAACGGCAACGATCGGAGACATGCCCTTGGTCATCGGGTGAAAGCCTGGCGAAAGGGAAGTTTGGACTGCGGACGTCCAAGCAAATCCTTATGACCTCATGGAGGAGGGTAAGTGCAAGACTTCCCCACTGCCACTCTAATCACCTCTCATTCCTGCTATCATCAGTCATTCCTCCGTCACTTTATCCTATGTTTTTATGTTGCTAACGTAGGAATAGACTCCGAGGTGGCATCCCTCTTTGAAGGTTAGACTCCGAGGTCCTATCTTTCGTTGGAGAGATAGACTCCAAGGTGTTACTCGCCCCGGCCTGCTTCCTCGCCGGTCTCAAATGCCGAGTCTAGTCCTGAGCTTGGACGGGCACCCTTGAGACCGCTAGATGACGGCCCCAACTTGGATGGCGATCTCGCCAGCCCCTCATCTTCGTATTCTTCGCCATCAAACTCACACCTCCTGCGAGGGCACTTAGTTGTGGACACAAACCATCGTCCCCATCACATTCCACCTTCGAAAATTTCAATAATAATAAAATTAATGAAGGTTCAATGTCGACTCCGCCACGACAGCGAAGGAGACCCCAAACGCCGACTATGCCTCAAAATTTCGCCAGCTATCTACAGTGCCACCACGGCAAGCGCATTCCTCGGTAGCAGTGCGGTGAAGTCAAATCCGCCTGCATCCTCTGCTCTTCTTCCTCTTCTTCCTCTTCTACCTCTTCTACCACATTCCCTTTCTCAGTGTCCCAGCACATACAGCGTCACTATTGGATTGTAATTCATTCCTCCCTAGAATTTCACAATGGTCTCTGCACGCAACGATACAAAGATGCCGGCAAGGAAGTATTAACGGGAATCTTGAATTAAGAACCTGACGCTGTGTCGATTATCAACGGCCATTTTTATCATCAACTAGAAAGATCCGCCTGGAGAATCACATCACGCCACTCCCAATCACGATTATCTACTTCCCGCACTCACGCCCAAGTAAGCGTCTACTCAAACCCCTCATCAATATAAGCAAAATAGGCCAAGAATTTGGTTCTGTCTGGGCCCTGATCGAGCAGGCTGCCGTAGATCGAGTGGCAAAAAGCGGCAGGCGAGAAAAATTCTTTATCCGAGGGACGTAGAAACCGTTCTGCCCAGATATCCGCGGAGGTGGTGCGCCGGAGGCGGAAGCTGGGCAAGGTACTGTAGGAGAAATGCTTGAGGCCGAGGGAGAAGCCGAGCATACTAGGGAAGAAACAGAGAGCACCCCTGCTAAGAATGGCGACGGCGATCCCCAACCTGCTTCCTCGCGGATTTCAGATGCCGAGTCTGGAAGACAGACGCTGGAGACAGAGACAGAGAACGAGATGCGACGAGACTATTCAATACCTCCAAAACAATGAATCCGACTTAGACAACGATCTCGCCAACCACTCATCTTCGTATTCTCAGCCTTCCTATTCACCACCTCCAAACATTGGTCCTGATCCGGTCGTTAATTTCGAGCTACAAGTTATGTGTCGAGGATGCATGCATTTACATGCAAGCCCTCGTAGCCCACCGCAAAGGTTTCATTAATATTAAGACGCCACCCTATGACCGCCAATTGCAAGCTACAATTTGCAATTGTAGTTTCTTCAAAGATGTTGCAATAGAGGGTCAAGGGACTACTGTCAGGTACTGTACATGGAGACATAGTATGGATGTGTATATATCGCAGGGCTTCCCTCTTCACTTACAATAGTTAGATACTTAACTAATACACCTAATCTCAGCTCATATACCGTCTCTTTTAGCAAAAGAGACCAAAATAGTCTCAATATGCAATCCCCCAAACCATTGGGTATGCGTATTTCTCGATGTTCAAACCCATAGAGGAGTCATGTATGACTCACTTAACGATCACCCAACCATCTCTAACGTCTCCCACATACAAAGATGCCAGTCCGAATCTGGTCCTTGGCAATTCATTCGATTTTTTTCGTTCTTTTTTGCATTTCGCTATTGTCCCCCCGCTTTTTCGGGAATATGAGCCTCCACAAACACTACGCCGGCCCCTCGGCCGTTTCCGCACCCCCTATCAGTGACAAGCCTTCAGATTTATTTTCGTCTTCCACTACAAAGAATGAGTAGTCTCATCGACCAACTTCTTTCTACCACAGAGACTCCTCCCGTTCGGCCGACTGAGGTTGTTTCAGACGACTTTTTTTGGACGTTCTCGCAAGACAAGGTACCAGCCGCTCCCGGTGCGCTGCCAAGCACTATAGACTGTATTCCCTCCAGGTTTCCAACCTTCACGCCTTTCCTCGCTAGCTTCTTGTAATGGTTCTCGACAAATCTGACAAATTCCACAGTTGTCCAGGTGCCCAGGCCACCAGTCCAAGTCAAGTCGGGGACCCGCCGTGCGAGTTGGAATAGACGGTCTTCGAACCACTGGTGGTGCGGGAAAACCTGATCGGTCGTTACGCCGTGAGAGGCGAAGAGTTCCAACATACGTCGCACATGGAAGGCTGATGCCTCGTCATGAACTTGATATGCTACGGTCAGGCACAGGAACATGTGGAAAGCAGACGGATTGTCTCCTATTTGTCGATTGGGATCCGCTCCGGACTCTAAAAGTATTTGTACCAATTTCGTGTTTGATGGTGTCCATGGTGGAAGTAACAGAGTGTCCTGGAATGCTTTTCGTATTGAATCGTCTTCTGTGTTTTGCTTTAATCGCTCCTCGTCACGGGGCTGTTTTGGGTTCTCCAGGTTGACTGCAAATATAAATTTGGCTAGAGCCCATCCATGGAGTAACTCCGTACAAACTTCTCTTGTTTCATGTGGATCGAGCAGTTCCGTCTTGAGCCAATCTCGCACATAGGATGGCAGGGGGAGCAAAACAGCTATGCCCCGGAAGCCAAAACGGCCGAGTAAAGGAACTATTCTGCTCATAGGTTTTTTCCGATTATTGCGGAACGCCTCAAAAAGGAGCGCCTCAACCCAATAACGCTCACTAGGAGAAAGGAATGCCTGTTCGCCGTAATAGTGGTAGCTCATAGCCCTATCTAACTCGTTCAAGAGCTTAGGCTCTAGATAATAGCAGGAGTTTTCAATATCGAGAGCGTCCATCAGTGTGTCCATGACTATTGGCAGAGTCCAATTGTTGTTCCGAAGGGGAGCGGATAACGAGTAAACAGGAGAAATACCTTTCAGAATATGAACATAGGAGCAGAATAGGCTGACTCGTGGATCATCGATAGTGTACGTATTTCCTTGAAAAAGCCTTCCTAATTCATCGGTACCAGCGAAAAATTCCACAACAGAGCGATGAATGAACTCGACAAACAGCGCACGTGTTACGGAGTACTGACTATATGGCTCAAGGGGATAGTTTGCATAATTCATGCCAGTCGTAGGACGACTATTAATTTCGAGGAGGCCGCAACAACGGCTACGAATTCGTCGATCAACCAAAGTGCACCTCTTCCAAACCTCATCAGCAGACATAGCCTTTATGGAAGCGCTAATGGTGGTATCATGGGAGTTTTCTACGAAGGACATCCGCAGAGCTGACACTGGGTATGGCCGTTCACGGCATGCTTCATACTCAGCGCTCTGTACCATGATGCGAAAAAAGTTCGCAGCCTGGGAACGATAACGTGGGGGTATTGAACTCAGGATTTGCCTATAGAGCTCTGCAAGATCTGTAGGAAGCTGTTGAAGACGCATTTGCAATTCACTTATGCTGTCACCATTCGTGATCCCTTTTAAAAGAGATTTCACGACTAGTTCCACCCAGAGAAAAACGCCCGAAGACCTCTTGGTTATGTCTTCTATCACCACTGAGAGGCTCTCTGGGTCCAGAAGATCTTGTAGGATGTCAGGTCTCTTGTTAAAAGTCTCTTGAGCGTAACCCCTGATATCTGCCTGGGTAAGATCCTGCAGTCTTAGGCTTGGATATCTTGAAAAGGCACCTTCGCAAGGTATTGTTGGCCGGCTGGACACAATGAACTTGACGAAGTGGTTTGGCTCGCCAAGAATGACGTCGAGCAGCCTATCTAAGTCGCCAGTATATTCATCAACCCCATCAATGAGAAAGCAAAGCCTCATCGTCGGGCATGCAGACTGTAGTAGGCGTTTGAACCATCTTTCAAGTTCTTGAAGAGTCGGTTCGCTTATTTGACTCGGTGAGTTGGGTTCCAGGATATCATAACAGAGTTCTGGAACAACCTTGAGTATGAGAGTCGGGTCTTGCTTAAGTATGTCGTGTAATAAAGCTCGTAGAAGACCCGACTGGGATTTTTGTAAGCTGAAGGGGCCAAGATTCCAGAAAAAGAACGAGGCTGTTAGAACCCTATTATGACCAGCCCATGTACGTGCGAGGGATTTTGTACGGCTATCCTGGCTAATAAACTTCATCAATGTGGTCTTCCCAGATCCTGGCTTGCCATTAATCCAGTAGCAAACTCCATCCGATATGAACCAGCTTGGAAAAGGAGACCAAGGCAAATTTGAATCTCTACTTTCGAAAACCCACTCTAAGGTCTTGCCATGCTTCTTCTTTACCGTATCATATCTGTCCCTGATGTGACGGAATTTCAAACGGCTTAATACACGCTGTACAAACGCCCTTTGGGGGCTTAATAGAGATGCTTCTTGCCGATTCTCAGATGGATCTGACTGCAATCTCATCATGTGAAGTGTGTTTAAATTTGGGTTGATAGTCGCATCTTTGCCTTCTGTGATTATCATTGCTCCGCCATCGGTAAGTTTCAAAACAGCAGCCAAGACCTTCTCGTTGTTTTCCACTGAGGCATCAATAATTCTTTCCTGGGAAAGTGCGAGAATTCCCATCACCTTAGACTGACCATCTTGAAGCTGTGTTAATCGGGCGTCTTGATGATAAGAGCTAGCATCGAGCTTCGCGTTCATATAAGCCAGTAACCCAATAGTAAGCTGACTCTGGTAGGCGTTGATTTGTGCCTCGAAACCTCGAAATTTTTTAAGGGTCTCGTTGGCCCGGAATATACGTTGAAGTTCGTCTAGTTTAGATAGTTTGGATTCCTCGGATTTATGTTTTAGGTTTCTTAAGAAACCCAAGAGTTCAACTGCTACTAGAGCACATCGAGAGAATAGTTCGCCAAGTGCCTTTCGCTTGATTAGTGGGATATCGCATGAGAGAATTTTCATTACGAACCTTGTGCTGTCGAGAGACTTCTGCATTATCATTAAAGCTAATGTCTGAGCGATACTGGAAGGTATTTTCCAAGTCGGCTAACTGCTCTGCTGCCTCAAACACCGATTGGAATGAATGATTATCTTGAGCATTATGGAGAGCCTTGATATTCTTCAAAAGGTTCTTCGTGAAGTCAAAAAATTGGATTGCTGCCGCTGCAACGCCCAGTGCTGCTAGAGGCTCCATGTTAAAGAACGATTGGTGTCATAACGAGTATCTGGTGGACGAAGCGAGAAGTGATCTCAATTAAAAAAGTATCGAGGTAGCAATGTAAATAAATGCATGACCGCAGATCCGCCTGGGTTGCAATGAGTGGCTTGGGTAGTGGTTGGGCGGTGAATCCCTGCCCCTAGAATTGCACAGCCTGGTTTGGAGAATCCGAACACAAAACCGCTTCAATTGCCGTGATTACCTAGTCCTAGTATATTATTGAGATATTGAATTATTGAATATTAGTCATCATGCTTCGCCTTCGCAGCCTTCATCGGCTTCGTCGCGGCCTCCGTAGCAACATCCTTCGAGTCGCGATTAAAATCATCCCTAAACTCCTTAATATACTTGGGCGCCTCCTCCAGCCTATTATACGGTCCCGGTAGTGGCTCGCCCATAGTATAATGCATGGGAACGACACCGGTCCACACCCTGTCTAACAAGGCCTCGTCCTCCTTGTCGGCCCTGTCATCATTCGGCATGCCGCTGCGCACCTTCGCGCTGCCGGCGCTGATCCGGACGCGCAGCACGCTCGTGCTCTGCATCTCGGCCGCGTTGGGCGGCACGCGCGTGTGCCGGTAGCGGTCGCGGACGACCCCATTCGTAATTAACTCCATGGCGTACAGCTTCTCGTCGACGTCGGTGACGAGCGTCGCGTGCCCGAACAGCACCGCCGACCGGTAGTTGTAGCTGTGCGAGTTGGGCGTGAGAGCCAGCACCAGACCGTCGACGTGGCTGGCGGCCACGCAGATCGGGAGACCTTCCTCCTGCCCCGAGGACTCGCCGTTGGCGCTGCGGGACATGTTGATGATGCGCGAGGACACGTAGCCGTGCAGGTACAGCTCCAGGACATCGCCCGTGTCGGCGCTGGGGCGCGCGAACGAGCCCATCTGCCCTATCATCGGGAGGATGGTGGGAAAGGGGGAATTTGGTACTGTAAAAGAGACATGGACGATGGGGCAGGTGTTGACGATGCCGTGGATGGTCTCCAGGGCATAGGAGGCTCGCGGAGGGTTAGTTCATGATGCTCGAAATGCTAATGAGAGAAGACTCTTTACCTCTTGAGTCATACCGATTCACCTTGCTGTAAGGCTGCTTCGGATATTCTAGATCGACGGTGGGCATTTTGGAGGATGGTATGCACTTGCTTCTTCAAACTAGAGAGATACTTAGATGACTCAGATTATTGAAGGACATTGAAGACAGTGCTCTGTTTTATATATTCTTGTAATAGTTGGGCATGAAGGACAAGTCGGACCAGCGTCTTCTATGCAGGTCTCGTAAAGATCTCAACAGGAGTCATAGATTGACTCAGTCTCGCAACCTCTTGCTGAGTTCACGTCGAAGCCCACTTAGTTACTTCACGCCCTTCGGTTTGTGATGGACGGACCTGCGATGTTGATATCGGGGTTTGAATAGGACTACGAATGAGAAGCAGATGATTGGTCATGCTGCACATAGCGATGGATAGGAATTAGATCGGTGGAGAACGGCCTGGGGAAAGCGGCTTGCTTAGTCTCCTCTTGGAAAGTCCATCCGACGGCCTCGTCTATCAAAGTCTAGGCTGAAGAGCCAAGCCGCATCGATCAGGACGTCAACGGTGTTGGCGCCAATACGCATCGGAGTAGAACTCACAAGTTACATTCCAAGGAGACGTGTAGACGTGTAGACCGTTCTCCGCGGTCGACAATCGGAGTGGATCTCTCACGCAAGCCATGTGTGGCTTGACAGTTTTACTCCGATCGCCGAGTCCACTGGGAGGCCCAGCATCAGCCACAAATTGAATGCCCCACCAAAAACTTTCGTCGCATTGCACGGCATCACATCACATCGCAGTTCGTCGTTCAATTGGAACTTGAGTATTGCCTTCGGTCCCTCCTCACCGAATCCAAAATGGCGAAAAAGCGTAAGTCCGTCGAAAGCCTCGAATTCCCAGCCCTTGTGTTGCTCGCTGTCGCTAACATTAACTACTTACGTGCAGCCAAGACCCGCCTCATCTCGGTCCGCCTGCTGTCCATGGCCATGACCGGCTTCTTCTATACCTTCTCGCGACCGCGAACGTCACGGCCAATGAGCATGCTCAAGTACGACCCAGTCGGTACGTCCTCGACCATTGTTCTCTAGAAGTAGAAGGCAACGGCATAGCTTCTGGATTAATACTATAAGAGACTACCATAGGTCTAGCTAACTTTTATGTTCCTGTAGTACGGAAAAAGGTCCTCTTCCTCGAACAGAAGCGGAAAGGGAAATAGTCGACGCACATTCCTCGCGGATTATACGATACGATGCCCTATGACGACCAACGTAACCTCGCCCATCCTCGAGGGCACTCCCACCTCTCCTATATCGCAAAGTGCTAGATATACAGGAGAATCGGTCCAGGTCAAATCCACTGTGGATGCTAAAAGTCCTGTGTACATACATATATCTGTACTATACTTGAGAACCAGCGTCGTTCACGATAAGAGTAAATTTGCAAAGATTACGGTGCATCAGATGGCGCAATTGGGAAGCAAATATGAATTACTACAATAACCACACCCTTGTCAGCAACATCTAGTCAACTCTCATTCCCCGAGATAGCTTTGACTAGAATTTCGAGCAACCTTCAACATGAAAACCCCCCACATTTCTTCACCCTGTGCTAGCTAACAGTTATCATCTCAGCAAATCATTTTAAGCATATTAGAACCAGTGTTTTCGTGTCGTCTGTAAGGGAATCGCTTCATATCAAGTCATGCATCGCCTTCTTAACCTTAGAGGACGCCTTGAGATGAAAACTAGTCTCCGTCCGACCCTGTCACTGCCTGCGAAGACCCAAACGACGACTGGCTACTTGATCTGCCTCGCTTAAGACTCGACTGCCCGTAGGTGATCAGCCCAGACGGTCTTCGCTCCAGAGGGCCGCCACGTGATGAAATTGTCTTCGGTGCTGGTGCAGTTTCTTGGCCTCTTGGCTTTGAGCCTGTAAAATACTCAGCCATAGAATGGATCAGCTTGGTCATTGGAGTACGCGACACCTGCGTTGGCTGCTGATCGACTTCCGAGGTTCTTTGTCGCTTCATTGGGGGCTCCTCGGGATCTTGTAGGAGACTAAAGGAGTTGAATCTTCCGTCCGAAACCTCTTCACCAGAAGTTCCTCTCTCTAGAGTCGCGTCGCTCTTATGGGTTTGAGAGCCAACCTGACTCGCATCTTCCTGCTCCTGGCTTATTTCAGGAACAGACCCTGCTACAGGTCGATTGTACATGCTGTGGGTATTGAGGGTTGATTTTGAAACACGCCTCGCTACCTTCCGTTTGGGTGCTGGCTGTGGTTCCATCGGCATTTGGGAATCCACAATAGCTCCGGTGCCTGCTACTTGCGAGTCTCCCGAGGCAGTCGGTGTTAGCAACTTCATGATGCTTCGTGATGGTGTAGTGTGTCGTCTAGTTCGTCTTTCCTCTTCAATGGACACAGGAGATGCGTGGTTATCATCCTCGACGGGAGATCTCACCATAACCTTCCGCTTGAGATTCTGCGACTCCAAGGCCAGGTGATCAGCACCGCTCTGTGGGTTACTGATCGGATTGAAGTTGGCGGCCGCTGCTTCTGCACTGTTTAGCTGTTTCTGACGATATTCCACAGTACTCGATAGACTCCTCTGAAGCTCCAATAGCTCCTCAAGGCCGCGTTTCATCTGAATCGCATCTGGTTGATTTTTTCCTAGCCGGTCTAACCTCTCTTTCATCTGGCCGAGCACACTTCGATCGCGCGACCACTGCTCAAGACTCTCTAGCAAGGCCTCTCGCTTATGCTCAGACTCCTCTAGGTTTTCTGTCAACTTAGTAATGGAGGTGCTGGCGGCAGCAAGTTCGCCTCTAATCCGATGAAACTCTTCGTCGACCACTGCTCTGTTCTCATTCTCCGTTTCTGCAGCTAGTCGTGACTGGACAAGCGCTTGTTCAAGTTGTGCGCGCTCCTTGCTCATGCGCTCTTGAAGTTGTCTCTCCTCTAGTTGACACTTTTCCTTGATTGTTTTCGTCTCTTGCGCAACTGCATCCGATATGGCTTGGTCTCGTTCTCGAACACCTTCTTCAATAGCCTCTGCGTGAGCTTGACGGTCGCTCTGGATTTGCTCTTCTAAGTTTCGAAGTTTGTGCGCCTCCGTTCTCAGCTCATTTTGAAGGGCCGCTAAATCTTTCTTAGACCCAGCTAATGCAGCATCTTTTTCGGTGAGACCAGCTCGGAGTTGCTGAACCTGCGTTGTCAAGTCTTTGATTTTGGTTGCAGCAATTTCCTCTTTCTTAGAGTTGGCCTGTAGAATGTCCAGCTGTCTCTGAAGCCCTACCTGCTCTTCTGATTTCTTGTCAAGAAGAACACGTGTCTGCTGAAGCTCATCTTGCAGGCCGTGGATCTGACTTCTTTGGTCCTGAGTAGTAAATTGGGCTTCTTGGGCGATAGTCTGCCAGTCGGCGCCATTCTTCACTTCGCTCATCTCTTTAGATATTCCGTTGCACAGATTGTGGATTTGATCCAGATTGTCGTTCAGGGTTTGTTGATCATGGACAACGGCACTGTTAACCGTCTGTACAGAACTTTGTAATTCTGCCACGATCCTGTAAATAATCAGCATCAGCTGCTTCCAACGTTATCCCGGCACTTACGTGTTGACAGTGTTGTCATGAGCTGTCCTAATATCCTCCGTCAAAGCTACTTGGTCAACCGTCATCGATTTTACCCCTTCTAGAGCCGTTAGGATAGTATCGATTCTAGAAGGGTTAGAAAAGCTCTAGTTCAACAAGGGCGAGGATACTTGCTTTTGGCCCTGCTCTTCAATACGACCGTCTCTCTCATCGGCTGTCTGGCGATCTTGGCTTAGCTTTTCCAGAAGCTCTCGATTCTGAGCAGCTATCAACTGCAGTGATTGGTCATTTAGTTTTTGCGAGTCCGCCAGCTGCTCACGGAGACTCGCCGCATCATCTCGTTGACGTGCTAAGTCTTGCTCACTCCTGTCTAACTGCACTTCCAGTGATTTTATGGTCTTATTCACTAAGAATAAGTTAGCATTTGCTTTGAACTAGAATGGCCTGTTCGGCTTACACTCGTTGATCTGTGAAGTGACATCATTGATGACTGCGGCGACCTCTTGCTTGATCTTGCCTCTAACTACCTCCATATTTGCAGTAGCCTTCTCTAGAGAGTCTTGATGAACCCGACTCTCTTCCCTAATGCATCCTGTGGTCTCCTGGAATCTCTCTCTGCACTTCAAGAAAAGCTGCTGCTGTTCTTTAATAGCATCATTCAAACGAGATCTGCACAGCCTCAGCTTGTCTTCCAGCTTCTTGCGCGCAGCGGAGGCTGTAGCAATCTCATCCTGGACAGTTTGTGCTTGCGTGTGCTGTTCCTCTATCTCCTTTGACAGGGTATTAATAGTTTCATCGCGAACCTCGATGTCTCTGTAGCATTGCTCAATAGTTGAATCCTGGTTCTCGATATGTTTCTCGAGCATGGTTATCTTCTGCTCCCAGCGATCGAGCAGCTGCTGGTTATACAGAAAGTTGGTGTTCCACGAATCAGCAAACTTCTTCAGGTGGGCGGTTTGTTGTTCGCGAGTCGGAGTTTCTCCACGACGGCGGTGACTAGGTTGGACACGGTGTTTGGAAATGTTTGACGCTCGAGAATTAGGCCTTGTCGTGGTTGCCGCCTCGTCAGCCAAACATTGCGCAGGGATAGGTCGTGTGAGGCTCTTGTTCCTATGCTGTTTAGCTTGATGCTTCTTTGCAATAAGATCGACATCAGTATGAAGCTGCCCTGGTGCTTCATGAACTCTCTTAGATGACTGACTATCCCCTGGAGGCTGGGTTCTCTCGATAGAACCATTTCTCCTAGTTGCTTGTGATGCCAGACGCTCGATTTTGGCGGCTGATGCTAGAGATCTCGTAATTGGTGCTCGGGAATGAGGTGACTGCTCCGCAAGAGCCCTGTGTCGAATCTGCGCATAGGATTTGGGAAGTGGATCATTGGCAAAGGGTGAGCTGTTGAGGTGTCTGTTCTTCCTCTTATTGGAGCTTGGAGACTCGGTCTCATCTGGAAAGGGGAAGTCAGGGGTCTTTGGATCAGAGATCACGCTTCGTTTGTCGACGTGTCTAGGTAAGTGATCATCATGTACGACCTCCTTTTGGGTTCCACGGGTTTCTGCCGCCGCCACAGGAGTGTCATTCCCCCCAGGCTCAATACCAGATCCTCCCACATCATCCTTGGAGGTAGCAAGTTGAACGACTTCTTGTCGTATACTAGGCTCGGCAGGTTGGCGGGTCTCAAAGTTCTCATAGGACGAATATATACTCCGAGGATTGGGTACACGTTGAAGGGAGGGCTTGCTCTGTGGGCCATTTGGACTGGGCTGCACACTACGAGCAGGTGTGAATATTTGGAACTGGAATCCAGCCGCGATTTCTTCAGTTGTCTCTATGGTTGGGCGGGAAAAATGGGGGCCACTAGGCTGTTGAATGGGTGATTGACTCTGGGAATATTGCTCTGGAGCAGAATATTCACCGACATCATCGTGATTCGTCTGCTGCGATTCTTCTAGTAGCCCAACAAATTCAGGCTGACTGGAAAGGGCATGATGTGTGCTTGTCTGTGCATCAGGCAACTGATCAGGCCTAGGTGCCTCATATGAAGAAGGATCTTCCTGCTCCATGATGAGTGTTGGGATTGATGAAGTGCAGACAGTCAATACATTGGATATCTTCAAAGACAATTTGGTGTGGTAAAAAGGCGCCAAGATCTATGCTAGCTTGTCCTGTAGGGAAATGGAATACTTGTTTAGGTTACGAACAGATTAATTCCAGGGAATCAATAGGAAGAAGCATAGGAACTCGGGGCACAGAGGTAGAAAGTAGGAAAATTGAAGAGTCAAAGAGTGATGGAGCGAGGAGATCAGGCAAACACGAACTGATTTAAAGTTCCTGTGACTGAAAATTTTGAAGTCAGGGTCGTTCCTACCTCTTACCTCTTACCTCGATGGTTACCGTTGATGCTTCTTGCAATCAGCAGTCCCATGATACATTACGTAAGTATGTAGATTTCACATTGGAACATGTAACTTCCCTACCAGAATATAAACGTGTGCCATCAATACGTGCAGTAAAATACAGATGTTAAGATAATTCTGTAATATTCACCGCATGTATTCATAGAATGCTAAATAGAAATTGTAAACAACGAAATCATGTAATGAGCTGTGTGCCTAACGACAAGGGGAAATACAGGGCTCTTAAGAAGTAGATATGGCATTACCTAGGTACCTACCTCCTTAGGTAGGTAAATGGTGGATTAGCTATCCGCATACCCAGTTGCTCAAGCCATATCACAAGAGCAAGAGTAAGACCTCTCATGCTATATGAAACATACCGACAAAGCATATTTATCTGTAGGCTTCGACAGTCACAACAACAGTTGAAATAAAGAGTATGAATATATGTTCAACCTAATTCGGGTTAATGACTGATGTTGTGCTCCATATCTGGTAGAGCAGGATTGGAAGAGCGAGATGGGATGGTTCATGTCTACGCTGTATTGCCTTGGAGGTTCGACCAATTTGTGCCTATGGGATCTAGAATATGGCAAAATTTGAGCTAAAGATCGAATACCATGTAGGCAAATAGAAGAGATGCATGAGGATGCAGTTAGGCGATTACATATGCCAAACCTGGTGGCACAGCATTTTCCGCCGCAGTGTAACCGCTACGGCCAGGACGTTGTCGCTAAAGATAGTACAGCCCAGGGATCGGGACGTCTGAGATCCGGCTGCGATAAATAGATCCGAGTGATATTTAAAGAAAATGCTCAGCAAACAAATGGTAGCTGATGCCCGCGTGTTAGGCCCAATTTATAGAAGGCCAAGAAGCTGACCCGCATGGAAATTGTACGATTTCTTCGAGACGAGACGCGTAAACCGCGTCTGGCATTTACGGCGCATGATGAGGACCTCGCCTGCGAAGCATGGTACATACTGCGCTACCTGTGCCACGTCTGATGTAAAATTGGTAGGAGGTGGCTGGTAATGCTTCTTATACCGTTAGAAACAATAACATCTCCATCGCGGCTAGTTGGCGATAATATCTCTGGAGTATCGTGAAGTTGCACTAAAACGGCAACGGTTACATCATACTCGAACCGACAAATCTTAATCATGCGTGTAATCGCAGCTGTGTCGGGTCGCGCTAGTTCTCTGCTTTGTAGGTACCTGTATGTATGCCTTGCAGGCGGCAAATGAGACCGACCGTTGTGAGTTATGCAGGCTGCTTATAGAATCCCTCGTGGTCGCGGATGCGCGTACATAAGACGCTATTCAAGAGGAAGACTAGTAGTTGCTGAAGAATCGATCATCGGGGCGATTCTTGAAGTTATCAAAACTGGGTTGCGGAACTGTTGAACTAATCTGCAAGTAGCTAGAAGATAGGCATTCTCATAGACCATCTAAGACTACTAGCTCTGTGATGCGATTTCTTCAACGAATTGTTGATGAGATGGGATAGGAAAAAACTTGGGCGACAGATGTGAGAAGCAGCTGTTTGGTGGTCGCGAGAAAAAGGGACCCATGCTACACCCCCCTGTCGCCGAGTGTTGATTGGTAGAGCGACAAGGGGTAAAGTCTGAAAGCGCCCTTGTTTAAGCGCCTTGAAAATTGCAGCGACCAATGACACGCCGAGACGATCTAAATAGAACAGATCTTATGCCTGATTCCGATGTGAAGTTAGGTAGCACCCAATAGGGATGCGGCGAAGTGCCGGGATCCCAGCGACCTCAATTGCCAGACGTGCATCAAGCCACTAGGAAGGCCAGGTAGACTACGAGGTAGCAGACGAGACGAGGGTCCTACTTACACCCACCATGCATAACCTGTCACATCATTGGGATGTCTTCGATGAGTGCCATCTCCAAGCGCCTCAACCGGGGGCCCCCACCGGTAGCAAACCTATTCATAAGAAGTAAGGGCCCTCGTGTGGCGTGATACAAATCCTTGTTTTCATTATTCTTTCACTTCTGTCCCGAACGGCTGGGTGAGATTTGCTCTAAATCTTCAGCGGTCGTCCCACGTCGTCCCACCACGAACTTGAGTGCCGGCTTACACTCACATACATACAATTCCTTTTCGCTAGTGCAAGTCACTATGGCAACTTCTACTTCGGACTCATTCCCTCTGGCTACCGACGAGCCTTATAACGCCGGCGGTGACAGCGGACCCGGCTCGATTAGCTCCGACGGTAGCATCGACGATTCGGCTGGCGCATCTGGGAGTAGTCCCGGAGTCGTCCAAATTTCCCACGGTGCTATAGTCGCAATAATAGTAGTCGTCGCCGTCGTATGCGTGCTTGGCAGTGAGTCTTTCGACACTTGCTAATGGACTTGACCATACTAACATAACGAAGTCTCTACTGCAGTACTCTTCTACCTGGCGAAGAAGAGAGAATGGAAGGTTAGGGAGAGCATCCGGCGTTCAGCAAGGAAGGTGGTTACTGCCCTCACACCTCGCCGCTCCGAATTTCCGAAATCTGTCAAAGAATCCAGGGGTCGTGTTCGCTTAGACGACGTCCCACCAACCCCTAAATTGCGACAGGAGGACATCGAGAAGGGGCTAGCACAGTCGAGTATTCGACAAAGCCCAGAGGGGAGGAGCAAGAAGTGGACGAGGAAGTAAGCCGCAACAAGTTGTCTGGCACGGGTTGGCTAGGGGCAGATGGAAGCTTAATGCGGGAGGAATCTTGGTTGGTTGTCGATATATATCGGTGGAGTCGAGTATATGTCAAGTAACTTGCCCTCACGATTGGTCTTTGGAGTTATGGGAAAGCGAGCGCAATGAGTCCTTTGAATCTGTATGTATAGTATATAAATTGCTTGGGTATCAAAGTCGATATTAAAGTCGCCTGAAGACATTGCCACTGGCACTTCTCCGCGAGTCGGTTCGTCTATCTCTCGCCTGCGGCTTCGGGGCCTCCTCAGTCTTCTTTCTCTTCGACTCTGGGACAAACGTAACCTGCCTCTCTCCAACTACATCACCACGAGCTTTGCTAATCCGGCCCGACTTTTGGGCTCTAGAGCCAAGAGATGTGTCTTTAGACGGGCGGTTATTGCCTTGGTTAGACGTTCTAACATGCATGACCATCTCCGTCTGCGCGCCTTGTTTGGGGACCACTTCATCGTCACTTTCATCTGCGCTGCTTGCATCATCCCCGCTCTCGTCAGATGATTGTACGGCCCTCGAAGCAGGGGCCACCCCAGTGTCTGGGTCAACCTTGGTGCTGGGATTGAGAACCTGGAACTCGCGACTATTCTCGTCGATCTTGAATTCTTCATCCTCGAACAAACGGTTGAATCGCTCATCACCAAGTACGCCAGCCTTTGTATCGACCTGCGCCCTCTTTTCTTGCCGCTTGAGAAGCTTGTCAACTAATTTCTGGTTGACCTTCACCTTCTTGTTTCCACGGATTCGGCTAGAACGTTCCTTTTCGACCTTCTCCTTAATACGCTTGGCACGTTCCTCTTCGATAGCATACGGGTTGGCGATCAATCGAGCTTGGTCGTACAGTTTTGAAGCCACAAAATATCCGTGCATGTAAGGACGAAGCAGGTTCGTCTTGCCAATCAGATGGGCCAGGCTGAGAGACTTCAATTCTGGTAATGTCAAGAACTTGAAGTTGTCGTATTGGTCGGTGTTGACCTCCTCGGCCATCTCCTCAACCATATTGTCAAGGAATGAGCACCACCGTGGCGCAGATCCTAATTGTGGTATGAAGAAGCTGTGCATGGGCTTGCCCTCGTTCGCTGTAAGAATCATTCCAGTGTTTTTGCACCAGGTGACGTGATTTATGTCTACTAAAGGCTCCACGGAGGTCCATGTCTCGCCATCAAGTTCGTCCCATATCTTGATCATCTGCTTGTCGGCAGACAAGACCTTCTTCTCCTGTGACGATGTGGTCATATGAATAAGATTCTTGATTGGGAATCCGGGACCATGATCTTTCTGTAGCAGGGGTTTCGGGCTTCGGAGATCGAAGAGTTTGATGAGGCCGTTCGACGTGCCGGTCGCTAACGAAAGGCCAGACAGACTGAAGTCGAGAGCCGTTATTTCTCCTTCCTGACCACCAAGTATTGCTACTCGAGATTTGGATCGCGAGTCCCAGAATTCGACGGAACCAATGGAAGTTCCAAAGGCTAATAAATTGTGGCTGTTCTCGGCGATCGCTGCAGTATTGACACTTCCGACGCCGATGCTTCCCTGCAGGCCAGTCTCAACGCCATCGTCGGCACCAACGTCGATTTGAAATGACTTCATGAATCTTCCAATCTCAAGGTTCATGCGAAAAACTTCGCCATTTCCTTCTGAATCTAAGCCGACCGATGGAACTAATGCTTCGGTAGCATGGCGATCGTAGACAAGGTCCCTTCCGTACCTGGGCAAGCGTAGCTCATAGTGGCAACCAGCTGGGGTCTACTACCTATTAGTACGTCCTTACTACATGCCAAATGAGGGCTAGAGAAATTATAGAATTTGAGCCTTACATGAAACTCGAGTTTTCTGTCACTCTGCAGATGTATCGACTTGGTATAATCGGTGGAGAGGAGTTGAAATGTCGTATTAAGGGATTTCGTGTGTCTGGCAAATGACAAGGCGAGGTGAGGTAAGTAATGAACGTGGAACTGGGGCTTATCTGCTCAACGTTAGTACTCTGTTGATATGTCGCATCTCGTTTGCACTATTTAGAAACTCGCATGCTTAATTAGCGATAGAGTGGACTTACATGTTCCAGTAGACATAATCCAATCGTTATCCTCCGAAACTCGTACACATTGGCTGGCTTCCTCAAACTCGAAGTCTTGAAGTAGTTCTATTCGGTTCTGGTATTCTGGGTCTGACTTCAAGCTGCGTTTCCGGCGACGGGCCAGCCTACATAGATAATTAATTAGCTATATCCTGGAGTTAGTAAGGATTGGATCGTCTCACCAGTCTGGGAGAGGACGCGCAGTGTTGGCGCCGGCTATAGTGTACACCGACACGTCTCCCTGATTGGTGACCTTCATGGCGACGAAGTTGCCAATCAAAAGGTGTTGGGTAATGGGAGGGAAGAAGAACGACGCAATAAAGTTACAATTGCGAAGGAAAGAAAAAATTGTATGTAATGCGATACTACGAAATCAGAGGGGCGATAACAGAAAAATTAAATGGAGATTGCTGTCGATAAGCGAACCCCGGCCTCTTTCTTCCGCCTTGCATTAGCCTCTGAATCCTGGGTCTGTCTTCGAATCCAGGCTCGCTAGGCTCCGCCTTGATCCACTGCTAGAACGCGCATAACGAACGATTGGCCCAAGCCACAGGCAATACGCCATACCTAGACCACCCGTATGTTCCAGCTGCCCGCGAAATATCACCTGCACGCCGTGGTGTTCGTACAAGGACCTTCCAAGCTTCCGCTGCCCTTCCCTTCGACCCTTCAACAGGAGCCTATCTTGGAATAGCCAAACAACTACCGTTTAATTTGCTCTTTCTGTAATTCTCTTTCCTCCTCTTCCTCCTCTTCCTCCTCTCTATCTTCTCACGAAAAGCTCGCTGCGACCGAAGTCGTAATCTCCTCGCTCAAGATCATTGGCGACATTCGAGAGGTCCATGGCTCGGTAAATTGCCCGCACCGTTTACTAATCGCTTTGCGCTTCGAGCCTCGCATCATATTTCGTCGGGGCAGGCGTAGCGGAGATGGAGTTAGGCACGTGCTGGAGACCTCAAAGACTGAAATCGACTCTTAGAAATTGTATCGGCTACTACACCTTGCTCGTATGTTAGCTGACAAAAGGTGCCATCTAATATATGGGAGCGACTGAATCGGCATGCATGATACGACTTACGATATGGACCTGGCTGAATATGACACTAATGCATTAGTAATTGTCAGTTATCAATCTCTTCACTCTGTCCTGTCTCTTCCGGTGTTACATTGCGCTGACTTTCTCAGAATAATATATCGTCCATCAACTTTGCTTTCTACGATCCCGTATCCCCGACTTCAGCGTCGTTCGGTCCCGGTGCGCTCGAACTCGAGAGCTCGTTACGGAAAGACGGGTTCCTGGCATATTTCGATACGGTCCGACGGGGAGTGTGGTGCTTCCGTTTATCACAGAAGAGTCAACCAGCCGTTTCAGCATTCCCAAAGTCCATTGGGAGCGCAGGGTTTGCCTTTTCCCTAGTTGAGGAAGGAATTCTCGAGTCAGCCGCGCTCGTGAAGAGTCGCCCGCATGGTTTCAATGCGGCAAATACACCGGCTAGCTCCTCCTCGTCGAGCGGGTCGGCTGCCCTCGATTCGACTTATAGAAGCGCCCAGTCAGCAACTCTGCCATCGGCGCAGTCCTTTCCCAATTCTGCAACAGAACAGGAATCTAGGACAATTGCATTTGCTGATTCGAAAGCCGGTCCCTTGACCTCGACGAAGGATGCCTACGAGCACTTCATCACCGCTGCACTATCCGCAGTATCATCGAGCTTCTGCGCCAATACAGGTGCTATTCCACTGAGTTCTCGAACCTTACTCCTCTCGAGAACATCTTGCGACGAATTTATTACCGCGCCTGCGATTCTCGCTTCTTTACGAATATATCTCACAACAACCGGCAGTCTTGTCATCACTTTTGCCCTTTCTCCTGCTGAAGGCATAGTCAGCTTGTCCGAAAACCTAACGCATCCTCTGCCATCGCTCGGCGTTACTGTTTTAGCCGCGCCCTTGGGCATGTTTGCGACTTGCCACCCAACTTCCCTATCTGACGCTATGGCCACCGACGGTAGTTTTGGCCCATCGCCCGATACGCAGATTATGAGATCGCGATCTGAAAGGGATGACGCCCCTTGGCGGAATATATGCTCCAAGTTTCTACAGGCTCGAAATATCCCGTTTCCTCTCGGTGGATCTCAAAATTGGATCGGCCTCCAGCGCATGCGTCGCAAGCCAACAGAGCAAACCGTAGATGGAAAGCGGACTCCGCTGGTTGGCGCTCCCAGTATATCATGGCCTGCGAGCCTCTGCTTTTGCAAGATGTTTTCGCGGTTAGCGATTAGAGGGGAAACATTTGATCAATCGATGTCTCAGTCTGACCGAAACTACAATACTCTTGGGGTTGCAAGACAGTGGTTCATGGGTGGAGGAGAGCGTGACGAGGCTTTGGCAAAGAACAAAAGGGAAAGAGAAGCTGCAATACCACGGGAAGTACCGCTACCCGATGGTCAAGCCACACACACAAGCGGATTGTCTCCTCTAGCCTTACGGCGATCCAGCAATGCCGGCCCACCACCGGGAGGCTTGTATCCGACTCCGCCAGATGGTGTCCAGAATATCGTAGGCGCGACTCCGTCGATGGATGGTACAATGTCCAGTCCGGGTAATAATGCGACCACCCTGGCCAGTGCTGAAATCGACGCTGGCCGCAATGCGTCATCATACAACGATAACTGGGAAAACACGGAGCCAAAACGTGAACGAGTTGGCACATCATTTGAATCCGAAAATCTGTTTGGGGAGCTTGGTCCTGATATGTTTGGAGACAACGATATCACCGAGGCCGACTTCAACTTCTTTGATGAACAGCCTGGAGATATGAGTTTAGGCTCCCTCGACCTCCCTGATATGCCAAGCGGAGATTCGAACCTCGACCTTACTATTGGCCTCCCGGCAACCCAAGAAACACAAGGCAAATCAGGTCCTCCAGACATTCAATTGCCCGACGTGGCTCCTTCGCCAATATTCACGAAACCTGAGCTTAGACACGCGCGAAGTACACTGGGGGAGGAAGCACGACGCTATGGCCAACAAGAGCCCAATAGATCCCAGCCTACGGGAGTGAAAAGGCCCTCTAGTCCTTTCAATCCAGATACCGTATTCAAACGGATCAGGGCGTCTCTTGACAACCATGAAGCCGTTCAAAAAAATGCCTCTTCTCACAGTAGCATTTTTGACAAAGTGAACTTTGGACCATGTTTGTCGATAGTGAATAGCAAATATGAAGGAAGCGGCCGGTTCGATTACTCTGTCGACCGGTCGGCTGATACCAAGTCACCCAGTCTCAATGAACCGCCAACGACAGACTATCTACGACGTCATGTCAGGGGTAGGAGGGGGCTGAAAGATCTTCCAACCAAGGCTGGACATCTCACGATTCGTGCTCCCGGTGCCCAAGCTCCTTCATCGAACCAAGGAAGCCCCACAAATATCGAAGAGGCTCACTCAGACGCTGACGAGATAAGTCTTATATCAGATCAGGACGACTCGAGCTACGAAAGCGATGAACCTCTATCTCCAGTCAAATCTTCTAGTATGAGGCGGCGTCTAGTTGACGACGACGGAGAGTCCCTTGCGACATCATTTAGAGAACTCGAATCTGTGGATATAAGCTCCTCACATCTATCGCTCGAGTTGCCCCAAACCTGTAAATCCGAGGCAGATCTTCCGCTTACAAAATACTTTGCCGACCCGGAGCCGCCCTTGATCCAGTATTCATTGCCAGATGAACAACTGATAATGGCCGCACAAATCCTTACGGATCAATTCGCTACTAGTACACTTTCCGTGAGCTCGACGTCTCTATCTCTAGAGTCGAAAGTTGATCAGCGTCGCCAGCTTACCAGCTTAACGCGGAGATCAGTTCAAGACATCAAAGCAAGCCTTCCCCCGTGCCTTGCATTTGCTTCTGAGTATCAGCTTCGACCATTAATCGAGCTTCAGGATGTGCCACTCCTGGGCCAGCCAGCGAGGATTCAACCTAGACCCGTAGGCTTAGAAGGGTATAGAGGAAGCAATTTGTTCTCGATCCCGTCGCCACATTTTGAGTTGCGACGGTACGAGTCGAAATTGTCCGTCTTGCCATCTGCCGTGGCGTTTTGGGAGAGTCTTGGACTTAGTCCCTCCCCCGGGAATAAAGATATAAATGCTATCTGTATTTTCCCGGATTTTGAAGGCCTCTTAGATGACATGTTGGTATTTACAGACAGAATGCGCAGCATTTACGAATCACTTAAGCTCGGTTCGTTCAACCGTCTGCCAACCGCATCTGGCGTTGAGAACGGCATGTTCCCTTTCGCCACGGAAAAAGAGCCGGTGCCTTTGAGTAAATCGTCGCCCTTTCTAAGGCCCTCACTTGCAGGTTGCGCCTCCAAAGTCTGCCAAGTGTTGGCATCAATGGCGGTTGAGGAGATAAATTTTGTTGTCTATTTTGTCTACACACCTGACATTGCTGGCTCTATAGTCGAATGCTGTGCCGCCTTTAATCAGATCTTCGAAGGTTACAAGAGGTTACTGTCGAGCAAAAAGATGACGCACTCCAATGACTTGGCTCTACAATTAATCCCCCAAGATTTTGTAGCATCTGCACGTTCAGTTGCCATGCCATATCCCTTTGAGTTTTCTAGGTTAGCGATGGAGACATACGATCGGTGTACTCAATTCGGAGGCGCAACGCCCTCGTCGCCCGCCGTTATGCTTGAGCAACCACCACCACGAGTGATCGATTTCAAAGTGACGACCACCCCATCCGCATCCCTGCTTCATGAGAATACTTGTCTCCACATTGCTTACGCACAGAGCATAGATGGGAGGTGGGTATCTGTAGCATGGACAGACAATAGGGGCAGCCAACAAATGACAGCATCATATTGCCTGGGAAGAAAGGGAAAATCCCTCTCCACTCATTTCGCAGATATCGCAACGGAGATATGGGGATCGACTCGTGATTTTATTTCGCCTTGGAGAGTGCACTGGCGAATTATCATTGCCAAGTCCGGCACCATGGAACAGTCTGAAATAGATCTATGGTCTGCTCTACTTCAGGCAGAATCAAAAGCGTCCATGAGCTTAACGCTAGTCACGGTAGATACGGATCCATCTATGCAAGTACTTCCACCCGTCGTCAAGGTGTCCAGCAACGCCCTTTCTGTATTTTATTCAACACCGGTCTCTACACCACAAGGGTCGATGGTCTCCCCCGAGCAAAGCGGCAACCCACCCACCCCAATGAGGGAGAATGTGGCGACCAGTGCACCCACACCGGGTGGCGATAACGCAGACTCCGATGCCGATGCGAACCTTGCAGAAATCACGGATCAGACATGGGGCGTCGTCCTATCACACAGATTAAACAATTCGACCTCGCTAACGGAGCTGAGCCCGACGCTCATTAGTGGATACCTAGTAAAACGCGGTGGAACACGATCGGAAGACGCCCCCGCCGTTCTCGAGGTTAACATCGTCCACGTTGAAGGTACCCCCAGACCTTACGAATCACTATTGAGAGAGATGCTCGTGTGTTACCGCGGACTAGGGACATTAGCCAGAGCCCGCGGTATGGTGGATAAGGAGACGGATATCCGGCCGTGGCATATCGCTGCCGCCGAAAAAGCAGTTAAAGCTTTGTACATGATGATGTGACCAGTCAGCTATCGGTGTCCGTTGCACAAATCGGTATATATATATAGGGGTATCGTGCGCAATTATTGATAAAGAGAGGCATTATAACTAGCCAAGTCCTACGTGACATATGCTAAATTGACTTTATTTACTTAGATCCCTTGGATTATTCATACCTGCCATGGCCATGGCGACGGTGGAGAATGATTGAAAAGTGAGCAATGTTTCTTTTTTCTCCCACCCCATTTCTTTTCTTTCCTGGGGCATTCGCTACTCTCGACGGAATTTCTATGGAAGTTGATTGCCGGTGTGATAAAGATATGCTGGGTTCACTGTTCGAGTAAACCCGCCAAAATGCCAAAAAGCAAACCGCCAGCCGCTATGGTTGGTGGCAGTTAACCAGTCAAGCAGCCACGATCGTATCTTGCTCTTGGCTCTGGCCCGTGATGAGACTGTTTCATTGCATCCAGTGCATGCACCCTAGTTGATAAGGAGGCATACAGCTACAGCCATGGAGCCCGGAGTATCTCATAATAAGCCATCGGGTGCTCACATTCAATATATTACAAATATCGACTATCAACTCGTTCCGAGATGCCGCCCGACGGAGAGCATCTCACTCAAAAAGGGCCATTACTTTCCATCTTTATCTGTAGTAGTACTGCCCGCAATCATCGTAGCAACTATAGTATAACGAGATGTCATCACCCCGTAGCGCGATTCATACCGCGGAAGCACCCCTCGACTTCATCGTCGTAGGTGCGGGAATGTCAGGTATCAACTGTGCTTACTGGCTACAGAGCGAACTTCCCCATGTCAGCTTTACCGTCCTCGAAGGCCGCGACAACATCGGAGGCACCTGGGACCTATTCAAGTACCCAGGAATTCGATCGGACACCAACCTTAGGACCTATGGGTTCGCCTGGCAGCCCTGGCCCTACTCCCATGCGATTGCCGAAGGCCCCCTTATAATCGAATACCTGAGAGACTGCGTATCCAAGCACGGAATTGACCGGTATATCCAGTACAGGCACAAAGTGCTATCTATGAAATGGTCTTCAAAAACGCAACGATGGACCCTTGTTGTGGACCACGGAGGTCTTCTAAAAGAATACACTGCACGATTCGTATACTTGGGCGTAGGTTACTACAACTATGAGACGCCACGACAGACCACAATCCCCGGTATCGAGAACTTCAAGGGCAAAGTGATCCACCCGCAGTTCTGGCCTGAAGAATATGACTACACGGGCCAGAAGATGGTCATCATCGGCAGCGGAGCCACGGCGGTATCCATCTTACCCGCTCTCGCCAAGAAGGCTTCCGTCACCCTGGTGCAGAGAAGCCCCGGCTACATAATGTCGACCATGAATACTCTTCCCAACTCGTGGTTGCCGACCGCAATCGAGCGTTTCTGGCCGAACGTAATGATCGACTGCAGGCACCTCTACTACAAGTACTACCCCGAACGAGCGAGAGCTTCCATATTAGAAGCTGCAGCCGCACAGCTACCGGATTCCATCAGTGTCGATCCTCACTTCACGCCGCGGTACTTAGTGTGGAAGGAGCGGCTCTGCTATGCGCCGGACGGAGACTTCTTCAAGGCTCTCCATAAGCCGGATACGCATGTCGTTACGGGCCACGTGCGACAGATCACGGAGCGGACCATCGAGATGGAAGACGGCCAGGTGATCGAGGCTGATGCTATCGTCACGGCAACGGGTATTAAGATGGAGTTGGGCGGGAAGATCGACATATGCGTCGACGGCCAGCCGATAGAGTGGAAAGGGAGCGTGATCTGGAACGGCATGATGGTCCGAGACGTGCCGAACATGGTGTTCGGCTTTGGCTATTACAACGCGTCGTGGACCATAGGCATTGACAACACTATCGCCGTTCTCCTCCGCCTCTGGAAACTCATGGAGGGGCGCGGCATCACGGTGGCCGTACCACGACTGCCGGAGAAGGCGGCGTTCGAACCCGTGCGGTTCTGGCCCCTGGAGTCTACGTACGCGAAGGAATCGGAATGCGACATGCCGATTTATGGTAGTACTGGATTATGGAGGCCGAAAATCAACCCCTCTATCGACTACCTGCATGCGAGATGGGGAGACATAACGACAGGCCTGCAGTTCTCAAGTTGATCGGTCAAATGGATGGCACCGAATTGCGGCATTAAGGTGGTATAAATCCTAAAAGCGACGGACTTCACGTAGTGCTTGGTGACGTCCAGTTGATCTAAAAGGGTGGCAGTCTCACAGTGTTTTAAAAGATCCCACACATTCATTACGGACGAGATATTGAGTGGTTCTATTGGAGGATTCTGATTGATCATTTGATATTCCGGTTTCCCCTGAGCGGGCTGGGGCGGAGGATGGCGGACAGGAGCGGACTTCTACGGCGGGTCTTCTCTTTCATTTCACGCGCTATGAGTTGTCTTCTTCATGTGAGCGGGATTCTGCAGTACTTCCAATCTTTAATATCGCATTTTACGAGGATCGCTACCTGAGAATATGGATCACGAGCCGCAGATAATGAGTCACCGGATTTAAGAGGCTTCAGCGGACTTGACAGAAAGAATGGTTTTACTTGATACTGTGCTTGTGGAGAGGTCAACGCGACCTGACTGTTCATAAATACTGCTGTTCCCGGCCTCATTCTTTCCGTGTAAAGAATACTATCCGTCTTCCTTAAACCCATCACCTTTAAAACATTCAAAGAATATTTCATAAGCTGCAAATAGGAATCATGAGTCAACTTGTATGGCTAATCACCGGTTGCTCTTCCGGATTTGGAGAGTTATTGGTTCACCATATTCTATCCCGGGGTGACCTTGCGATCGCTACCGGGCGAAAGCTTGACAAGATTAAGCATCTCGAACGCGCCGGTGCGGCCGCACTAGAGCTTGACGTTACCCATTCCCAGCAAGAAATTAACGACACCGTGGCCAAGGCCATCGCCATCTACGGGAGGGTCGATGTAGTTGTGAATAATGCCGCCTACGTTTCGATGGGCGGGTGGGAAGACATCGGGTAAGATGATGCAACGCAAACGTAAAGACGGACTGCTCACGGAGGATTAGATATGACCAAATCCTTGCGCAATTCGACACGAACGTATTCGGAAGCATCAAAGTGACCCGCGCCATTTTGCCACACCTGAGAGAGAGGCGATCGGGTACGATGGTGTTCATCAGCTCCCTCTCAGGCTGGCACGGGCACTCGTTTGTTGGCGCATATGCGGGATCAAAGTTCGCCCTCGAAGGTAATGCAATGCACCCCCGACCTGTCAGGTCAGCCTGGAGCTTCTCTTATTAACGTTTGCGGGCAGGTCTCGTGGAAAGTTTGAGTCGGGAGACGGAAGCGTTCGGCCTCAAGACCCTGCTGATTGAGCCGGGAAGATTCCGCACGAAGTTGTTGTCGCCTGGAAACCTGCAGGTGATGCAATCCAACATTGCCGATTATGCCGAGGCCTCGCAGACACATGTCAACGGCCTGGCTCAAGAGGACCAGGCGCAACCTGGCGACACGCAGAAAGCAGTCAAGATCATTGTGGACCTCGTGCGAAAGGAGGGATGTGCAGCAGGCAAGGAAGTGCCGCTCAGGTTCCCTTTGGGCGCCGATTGCTTCAGTACGATCAAAGAGAAATGCGAAGAAACTCTCAATTTACTCGAGGAATGGAAGGATGTCATCAACAGCACAGATCATGACAATGATACTACTTGGGGCTAATTGCTCAAGCTCCGTGTACTGGTAGAATTATTACATCTATCTATAACATCATGTTAACCCCTATTCATAACCCGCCGTCAATTTGATCTGTAGAAGCCGTTAGCTAGCATCCAGTGACCTGGATTGCAAGTACTTACCAACTATGTTATTGGCGGTCCAGGCGTGCCAGTCATCGCATGTCTGTGACATGGCATTGGCGATATTCATGCTGTTGAGAATCTCATCCGGTCGCTCTAAAATCATCCAACCCATCCCGCCAGATAGATGCCAAGCGATATGACCTAAGTCGCACATGTCAGTGAATTGCGCAGGCCTTTACCTAGACTGGTATTCGACTTACAATGAAGAGGCCAAATCCCAGGGTTATCTAGTTCGAACTGTATTACTATGTAATGGCCCGGTAAGAGCATCTGTGTGTCACGGCGCTGAGGGTTCTGGGGGTTCACGATAGAGCCGTCCCAACACGAACCATAGTTGCCGATGATGTTTGGTCTTGGTCTACCCCCTGGGCCTGGTGGCCCTTGACCTGGTGGCCCTTGACCTGGCCCTCCTTGGTCTGGCCCTTGGTCCGGTCCCTGATCTGGCTCTTGATCCGGTCCCTGATCTGGCTCTTGATCTGGTCCCTGATCTGGCGGTCCATAACCTGGCCCCTGCCTCCGGTATTTATCAGCAGGCGACTCATCGGCGCGGCGGTCATGAAAGTGAAACGGGTCCGGCCCGCCACCGAAATGGTACGACGCCTCGCCGGGGGAGTAGACGTGCGCGAAATCGGGCTGGCCGTACGGGAACACGGTCTCGTTGTCGTCGCAGGTCCCTTCCTGGAGCACCATAAAGTTGTGACCGTGCAGGTGCACGGGATGCGGCTGGACACCCGTGTTCTCGACGACGAAGCGCAGCGACGCATTGCTGCCGTAGTCGTGCACGTTCTGGATGTGCGGGAACTCGACGGCGCCGTCGCGCGCCCCCAGAAGTTGTGGCGCGTTGTAGTCTACCCGGAACGTCCGGTTCGCCATAAACCACAGGTTCGATGACCCGTTGGGCCGCAGCTCCACGGGCAGCACCTCTGTCACGCTAGGCTCGTTGTCGGGCGTGAGCGCGTACACCGGCACCGTCCGCGAGAGCGGGTCGTTGCCGCAGTAGTGGTTGTACGCATTCTCGCCGGCCTGCGTCGACGGCATCTGCGTCCGGTCGGCTTTCTCGTAGAAGATTGCTGCGGTCGCCAGATATGACCCATTTTTCCCAGGCGAGCAGTTTGGCGGTTTGTATGTCCTGAGCCACATCGAGTCGGATGGTCCGCCTGTCGCGTCTACCAGGACGTCTGAGCGCTGGCCTGCTGCTAGCGTTACGACATCTGTCTCGTAGGGTACGATAGGGACGTAGTCATTAGCGATGACTCGCATTTTATACCCGTCGATCGATATCTTCTGCACAGCGAATGCTGACGTGTTGATGAGACGAAGACGGTGGGTTTTGCCCGAGGTAAAGTTGAATGATGCCAAAGGGGCGCCGTTATCCTGGTACGAATTCTTACCATTGATCATGTTGTTGTCAGAAAGGGTGACTTCGACTTTGTTATCTAGAAACCCTTGGGTGATAACGTCATAGTACTGATGGAAGTACTCTGAAACTACGACTGGGCCGATGTCAATGTCATAGTCCACGTGGTTTGGGCCATGAACCACCATAGGACCTGCAAAGCCGCTTACGGCCTGTGCTGCAAAGTGAGAATGATACCAACCGGTGCCGTACAAATCCGGCTTGAACAGATAGGTGTAGGAGGAGCCGGGCGCTATTGGGCATTGAGCAATACCTGGTACGCCGTCCATCCACGGTGAATCTTGCTGTAACATTCCATGCCAATGAATAGCTGTTCCTTCATCTAAAATGTTATTGCGGACAGTGACTATAATATCGTCAGTCCTGGCGGTCCGTTGCTGACAACGAACGGTGGCACTTACTTTCCAGTGAATCACCCCAGTCGCATTCGACCAATGGCCCAGGAAACTGAGAATTGACCAGTAATAACTCGGTATCTATCCCGTCAGGAGCAGCTGTCTCTTTAGTGACCACGAATTCATAGGTTCGTGTGGTGCCTGTATGGGGGCGGGTGGTGTATGGATTAGTGTTAGTTGCGTTCATGTTCCCCCAGGAGCAATGCGGTGATGCATCGTCCATCGGACACCTATTCAGGAACGGTGCATGAGGAGTTCCTAAGCCGGACATGGCTGTTTTAATTAGCATATCAGTCACTTTGATAAGACGAGTGGAATTCGACTCACAACCTCGCCCAGCAAATCCATGGTTTCCGGGGCCATTGCTTAGGGGATATGTACCAAGAGATGCTGATGCCGCATGAAATCCAGAGGCCATATTTGTGAGGCTTGAGAAGACGCGGTCCTTTACCGGATTGTGAACCTAACTTACAACTTGATAGACGGTCTACACAGTAGAACGACGTTTTCGAAAGTTATGGATAGAAGAGAAACACCCTAGGTAACGACGACACGCCGTGGATATCCATTCTTGGATATATCATAAACAGATAACTCTCTGGCACAACCAGGAGGCGATATCTGTAGTTGACATCAGGGCTACTCCATCTTAACATAACAAGAATTCCAAGAATTCCCACCAAGGAAGTTAACCCTGTACCCGTCATTGCCATCAAGGGGCGAACAGGTATTGGTTTCATCACGGGACTCATTGTCTCCGAGCTTTGCCGGACTCGGCACTGGTACCATTCCGAACCGATGATGCTTGACTTGCTCCTGGGAAGATTGGATCTGGAGAATAGTGATGGATTCGGGATACACGAGCAGTAGAAGGAGTGTCTCTAGTGCCGGTAGCCTAATACGTAAATATAGACGCCGATCTGATTGTGAATTAGGTTATATGGTACTTGTAGTTGTCATGTGTCAAAAGTCATATCCCTTTTAAGCATTTGGAAGAAAATAAAGTTGAATGCATGAGTGTGCAAGTGTAATGAGTTTACGAAAGGTGGTTTGCCTTTTATGAAAATGAAAACTTGAAAATTGTCACTGCTTAGTCGACACCGCAATGAAGCCATCCTAGTTTCATAAATATTAAGGCAGACCAAATCCTATGAGATACTAGAAAGACACAGCCTACTTACCACTAGGCCAACGCCTCAGTCTTCCATGATCCTCCGAACAATCTCCCAGTATCGACTCTCATCTTTCCGTAGGTGTGCGACATGCGCTGAACCCTCGTATCTCTCCAAAACAACGGAGAAACCTTTACTCTTAGCCTCGGCGGCGTGTGCCTCGACGGCTTTATAGTCAATCAATGCATCACTGGGGCTGTAGATGTACACCCGTCGCACCTCATTCTTATTACCCGTGTCGTTATGTGTCTTTCCCCAGTCACTTAACGAGTCGGGTAAAAAGCCAGAGGCAATCAAGACAGAATATACAGCGGCCCAGGCATAGATGATAGGCGCGGCGATTAACCGCTGAAAAGATGAGAGACCAACGTTGAAAAATGCCACGGTGTGAGGGATGCTGAAGACGCCCGGGCATGAATCAAAGACGGTGACGTGTGGGGGTAAGTGCTTTTCATCGTTGGGGTCTGCCGTCGCAGCATACTGTTCATATAAGTTCGCGATGCTGGAGGAGCCGCCGTTGGAGAACATATGAATGAGCAGACGTGGCGATGAAGAAGACGATGTCGGTGCCTGAAAGGCAGCGCGAACAACGGAAGCAGCGTGTTTCATGGAGGGGCCAATTAACGACGGGCGAATAATATGGTTCGTGGTGCTCTTGAGAAGCAGGATCTGACTAGCAGGATACAGAGCCTGGTATTTGACCACGTACTTGGCGATGTGGGCATCTCTGGCGTCAGTCCAGCTGGCGATGATGATGAGTTGCGGTTGGTGGTCTGCGCCTATGCTCGCACCGAGACTTGAAGCCTCCGGCGGCCGGTAGAAAGAGACAAGCGGGTCAATCGTCTCCATAAAGGAGAGAGGCCTTGCCTCAGTTGCTGGTGCTGCTGCAGCGGATGACATGATGCTGTGCGGATCAGACCCAAACTGAGAGCCCTGCGGTTTGCAAAGAGGGGATGTCACAGGACTAGGTAAGAAACGGAGTGTTGGTTCAGCAACATTTTTGAACAAGCCATTTAGTAGCCCTGAGCTTATGTAAGCTATGTCATCTCATTATGCCCTTGCCTGGGAAAAGGCAAGATAGAACGCTTAGACTATCTTATTAAGCTAAGCCATGTTGCTTAAGCCAGGCCAAGCTATCTCCCTGGTTAAACCGAATCCAATACTATGTGGATTGAAACCCATGGGAGAATACCTACCTACTCACTGCTGAGTGATTGCTAAGAAATGATTATTACGTAAGTCCTGACATATCGTGCATTTTGCGTACCTAATTACCGTGCATCTCCCCTTAACTCATACTATATTATTCAATAATTAAGACAGTAGCGGTGTAGTGATTTGCTCCCTAAAGCTTAGGTGACTTATCACTATAACTATAGGACATTAAGTCACTACACTACTAGCTGGTACTGTGCCAGCAGGGCCTTTCGCACATAGGTCGCTAATAAAAGATATGCGAATCTTTTGAACTAAACCTATCTTATACATTCGACGGCCGTTATATTTGCAAAATATTATAGAGTAAAATTATGGGAATATTCATAAGATCCATGCATAACGCGGGTCTTCTAACCTGCTGCCCGGGAGGATTATGGTCACTTGCTGCTAAAAGGGGTTAGATTTTCGATAATCCCTCCGAGATGTCAGCTTGTCAGCAATGCCCAAGTAAATAAAGTCTCTCTTACCATTAAACTCATCTTTAAGCCGTGAACTAGATGGTTAAACAACATTTTTTACTAGCGACGATACCATTGCGATAATGTCCACCCGGTGGCTCGTTGGTATCACCTCGCTCTTTGCCCTGTTCGTCGCGCTCGGCGTCCGCTACAGCAAATATGGAAACACGGACTATTGTCGGTCTATCCCAGGCGATCCAACATGGCCAACAGAAACTGACTGGAACCATTTAAACGCGACTATTGGCGGTAAACTGATCGCGACTAGTCCTATCGCTGCCGCTTGTCACCATTCCTCCTCGCTCGGGGGCTCGGCGACGAGCAGCTCCACATTCGACCAGGAGGCCTGCGATGCCTTACGCGATACGTGGTTTTTCCCCGGGACGCACCTCGTCTCGCCCTCGTCGCCCATGGCCTACCAATTCACCAATAACAGCTGCAACCCGTTCCTGGATCCAGACACCCCGTGCCGTTTGGACGGCCTCGCCACGTTCACGGTGAACGCCACGACTGCTGCCGATTTCCAGGCCGCGGTTCGCTTTGTGAAACGTCATAATATTCGCCTGGTCATCCGCAACACCGGCCACGACTATCTGGGCAAATCAACAGGCGCACATGCCCTCTCGCTATGGACCCACCATCTAAAAGCGATGGAGCTTATCCCCGAGTACCGCGATTCAGGATCGGCATATCAAGGCCCGGCCATCAAGCTAGGGGCCGGCGTGGAGGCGCTGGAGGCTTATGAATTCGCTCACTCGCACGGGCTGATAGTTGTCGGCGGCAACTGTCCGAACGTAGGGCTAGCTGGAGGCTACACCCAAGGTGGCGGCATCTCCATCCTCTCGTCCAAGTACGGGCTGGCTGCTGACCAGGTGCTTGCTTGGGAGGTGGTCACCGCGGCTGGAGACTATGTAACCGCCAGCCCAACAGAAAATCCCGACCTGTTCTGGGCTCTGCGCGGAGGCGGCGGTGGCACTTACGGCGTCGTAGTATCTATGACGGTGAAAGCCTTCCCCGATACCCATTTTTCAACGGCATTTCTGAACGTCCTAAATGATGGCAATAACACGGATGCTATTTATACGGCAATGGGGACGTTCTTCCAATCGTTACCTGCTCTCGTCGATGCAGGGGCTTGGGTGGTGTGGGTCGCCGCACCCTTTGGGTTCATGGTGATACCGGCGATGGTCGCAGATTTGCACGCTGCTGAGCTAGACGCACATTTTCAGGCCACTAAAAACGAAATGGACCGGCTCGGGCTCCAATATCAATATTCATCCGCAGAGCACTCCGACTTCATTTCGAGCTACAACTCGATACCCGCTATTTGGAATGTGTCTAATCATCACCTCGGAGGCCGACTGATTCCCCGTGAGCTCGTGCGTGATCAGGAAAGCACCGATTCCTTGGTGAAGGCCGTTCGCAGCATCACCTCCCAAGCTCTCATGTCTGGTGTCGCGTTCAACGCATCCCGCGCCGTTTCCTCCCCCGATGATGTCGCTGCCCACCCTTACTTCCGCAAGACACTGATGAGCGGTGTTGTCGGGACACCTATCAATTACACCGATTGGGAAGCGACTAAGGCTGCGCAGAACCTCATAACAGACAAACTGCTACCAGAGCTTCAGTCTATCACCCCCGATGGGGCGGTATACTTGAACGAAGCGGATTTTCAAGATCCCAATTTCAAGGTTAACTTCTATGGAAACCATTACAAGAGGCTGTTGGCCATCAAGAAGAAATATGACCCCGAGGATATCTTTTACGTCAAGACAGGGGTGGGCAGTGACAGTTGGGTAGAAAGATCTGACGGGAGACTGTGCACGATATAGGCATTTGCCCCAAAGTCAGGGCGCTGTAAGTTACCTGGTATAGGGGAGCTAGCGGATAAGATGCTATAAAAGGTACCTAATTTAGCGGAAAATGGCTTCTATCGTGATTTCTAGTTATAAGGGGTTCAGTACCTAGGAGGTAGGTATAAGACGCTGTAATTATAGGGGGGTTAGTGGGTAGGGGCCTTATCCTCGCCTTGCAACTATCAAGCCAGCTACCAAGCTTGTCAGCTGCCGAATGGCTAGCGCGTTCCATACTTGTCACTTGTCCTGGTGGAGGAACTTCCCGGGTGGAACTCAAATCAGCTGCCTCGCCTAGGTACCTAGGTACCTGGTAGCTGCCCTATTTTTAGCGCTATACACCTACTAAGCTCCTTATACTAAAAGTGTTATAGCGTCTTTACCTGCTAACATATAGGTACTTATAGCGCATCTTATCCACTAACTCGCCTATAACTTTAGCGGGATACAGCTCCCTCAATTGCCAATTAGCTGCTCAGCTAGCCAGCCAGCTGACGAGGCCAAGTCTGCCACGGAAGAGACTTTTGGTTGCGCGCTCAGTAACGTGGCTCGCATGTAAAGAGTATGGAGCGTGGCCTAGGTACACGATAATTTCGAAAAGTCCCATTGTCATGGGCCCTTACGTAAATCCTTATGTAACCATATTACATAAGCGGGCGTCATCAAAATGCTGGCGGCACGCGCCAGGAACGCGTTTTGAACTTGTAGTGGACTTTATACAAGTTATCGTAAGCGGAGGGCGTGAGGTTCCTTGCTTCTCATTTCTAAGCCCTCTCCTGCCATGAAGCCATGTGCGTAGCATTCATTCACGAATTGCCAGCACCCTCCCAGCTCTGCATGAGGGCGTAGGGTTACCGGCACGTGCAGGCCGTGCAATACATAGACAGAGTCTCCAACTTGCGAGCGACGGCTGACGAGCCCGATTGTTGCTGGTCGAGACGAGATGATGGCTAATCTCCGATCTGAAGCTACACTAGCGAGTCCCTGGTAAAACAGTGCCTCTTTACCAGCCGGTATGTCGTCTGGTCTTCCCTTTCGAAGCGAGTAAGCCTGGAAGATGGTCCTCAGCGCATTGAAGCTTCCGTGCATTGTTTCGGGGTTAGCTGGCCCATCCTCAGGATCGTTAGGGTCCTGGTCACCGGTCAGAGTGCGCCACAACGTGTTATCCCTCCTTTCTACGTCATCTGGCCACACTTGCGCGGCCATGTTTTCCATCTCTTGGAACCACTGGGCTTTCAACTTGTTCTCTTCGACCGTCATGTCTCCGTCGCCAGTCGAGGCGTATGTGTTGCGAAGGCGAACCAGCTCGGTCCGTATATCTAACCCTAAAACTGTTACTTGACCGATAAGGGAGCCATTGACGATGCATGTCTCCTCATCGTCCGAGATGCTAACTTTAGCTGGCTCTGAGCCGCCAGCCTGAAAATCTCGACCAGCCAACGGGCGAACGGTTTCGTTGTTGGAGTGCCACGTCCAGTCAATCACCCAGGACGGTAGTTTGAAAGCCATATTAGTTGGACCCTCAACGTCTGGCATCATCTGCAAGTATCGCAGATTACCTTTCTTCTCGAGGAAGAATATCGCGGCTTGGGTATATATCTCGGCGGCATTTTTGGAGTAATCAGGCACTAATTGGCTCATGTTGGGGCCGACATCGTCAGCCATACCGAGCACGGCGATGATCTTATCGCGGGCATCTGTTGCTTTCGAGGTTGCCGTGTGGCGCAGCACATGAAATAACGGAACGAAAGGTGTAGGAGCCATCTCGTCACCTTTCGTAACTATATGCGCATGTCTGAGATTATTTCGAGCCGCAAACATGAACCCGCCGACCCTAGTTCCATGCCGGCGGTTCAACTCCACCGAGAAGAATGGGCTCGTCTGCCGGTAGACGGTCCATAGCATCGCGTATACTACCTTGTGCATTGGTACCTGATCCTTCCCACATACGAATGTAGCTTTTGCGGCGAAGGCGACCTCCTGAAGTACCCACACGCGCTCGAAGTATTGGTTTCTGAGAAAAACTCCCATAGCAGCCCACTTGCTCATGCTTAATTCGGTGAAAAGCTCTCTAATCTCAGCAACGGGGCTTTCCTTATCTGCAGGTGTCAGTCTGGGGCCGTGCTCGTCGAATTCGTTGAAGTCGACGTATTGACTGCGGCCGGGGATGAGACTCCAGAGATGGGACAAGAACTCGATGGCCTCGTGGCTGGTTTGGTCTCCCTCTCCGAGCCATACGATGACATGTTCTGCGAAATGATAGATGCGGGCCATATTTCGCACCTGGTGGGACCGTTCTTCATTGTCACTCTGATTTATGCATAATGCGTCAATCCACAGACGTCGAACCGAGTGTGGCTGCCGGAGACCTCGCAGCGCTTTATATAAGTTCTGCGTCACGGAGATGGTGCATCCATTGCAGATCACGGAGGCAGGGTTGGCAGGAGACCCCCATACGTAAGACAGCGCCTCGTATTCTTCGCTGGCAATGTCGTCGGCAGCATAGAGCTTGCATGTTATTATGTCATGGTCGTCTCCCGGCGCAAGAAGTAGAATTCTGGCGCTATTTTGATAACGGAGAGGAGCACTGGCATAGGGCGACATTTTGTCTACGTTTTGGCCTGGATCCAGGATAGGTCTGAGCTGTGCCTTAGCTATAAAGTGCCGCACCCAAAACGCTAAGGAAGGATGCGGCATCCTATCTACACCTATACCCTTGCCTATAGAATAGCCGCCCCCGCCCCCCTTTCCCCTGGAGCGCCAAGTAAGTACTTACCTAAGCAATGCTAGACCGAACAGAGGATCTCTAAGAGCGAGCGATACCACGGTATTGCGTACATTCGGGACGCCTAAATGTACGAATACATGAGGTTAGCTATCAGTTATCGAACAGTATTGGTGTAGCCCATTCATGCACCTCCGCCAAAATCTAAAGATCAAAACCGGCTAGTACTAAAATAGGCAGCATAAAGTCCAAGATTTCATACATTTACGGATAAATATATAGAAATATTTATTATATAAGGTAATATCGTTTGAGATCATTTATAAAACATACGTAAATTCATTAGCAGGCTCTTGTTAATTTTACGTATTTAAATTTTATTAACTAAATAAACACCCGGATTACAATTGAGAGGTACCTAGCTATTATACTCTTATATATAGCAAGAAATGTCACAAATCTAGGTATAAGTTGCAATATAGTCGATAGGTGTAACATAGGGGGTTGCGGACGTTGGCTTGGAGGGGTGTCACGTGGCCACCCTCGCTGTCGGATTTCAGTTATGAGTCTATCCTATACCGCACTTATAAATACCTATTGACTTATCGCATAGCAAAATCTTGAGCATTTCCTTATTAGGACTAAATAAGCTTGGTAATTTTCATTTTGGCGGTGCTCTATGAACGGGCAACAGTAATTATCCAGAAGAATTAGGTGCCAAATACAGCCCCTGCAGTAAGTACACAGTACACGCTCCAACTACAAACGGAATTAGAACAATCATCAAGTTTCCAAGCTTGCTATAATCTCAGCACACCCCGCCGACTATTCCTCCCCTAATGGCCATTCACACCATTCGTGCCGTTCATGCCGTTCGTGCCGTTGGTCGCGCAGCAGCTACCGTTCGTCCCGTTTGCCCCGTCCGCGAAGGCGAGCCGGCTCATCTTGTCGGCGGCGTCGGTAACGCCGCTGCCACGGGCCAGGACCTGACTCGGGGTGCTGGCGTAGCTGGGCGGGACGTCGAGGACAGGGTTGTTGGCGAAGAAGTTGCGGGGTCGCAGCAGCAGGGTGATGGGCTCGACGGGCATGACGGGGAAGTCCTCGGGCGCGGGGATGTGCGTGACGCCGAAGGTGTGCCACAGCACCACGTCCGCGTCCTCGACCGACTCGCTGCCGTCCCCGATCCACTCCGGCAGCCCTAGCGACGGCTCGCCCGACGTCTGCGGCACGTGCCGGCCTGCTGGCCATAGCTGGTCGTCTTGGTCTAAAGGGGGGATCTTGTTAGTAAAGGGGGTTTTAGAGAAAAGGAGTCGAGGAGGCTGGACTTACACTTTGTTACGTGTACCGCATGTCTGGCAAAGCCGGCCCTCTTCCAGACTAGCGAGCCCTCCTTCGGCAGAAGCCTCGCGACTTCCCGGCTGACGAGCTTGTAGCTGGCCGGCTTCTTGCTGTAGGGGTGCAGCTTGCTCATGTTGCAGATATCCCAGGTGCGGCTCGTGGCGCCGTCGTAGTCCGTCGCCGCCTTGCCGGTCGTGTCTAGCTTGGTTCTCTTCGCGTAGAACGCGTTGCCGTAGTAGTTCTCTGGGCTACCTACTGGCGCGTCTGACGGCACGGCATCTGCCATGAAGACAGTGTTATTCGGGCCATCCACGTTGGCGTCAATTCGCAGACAGAACAGATGTTGGTGGTTATGCGCATTGACACCTGGAATTTAGGTTAGTGTCACGACTCAGGGCTAGGCGCCGGGGGTAAGCCGCGAATTTTGGTCGTCTTACCTGGGTATACCTGTGTTCCCCAGCCCTTGGTGTCTTCGTCGACGGCCATGCTATATGTATTCAGAATACCGGTGAGCTTGATCTCTGGCTGGATAGTGCCATCTTGCTAAACCTGGAGTCAGTACAGTACCACACTAAGGATTGTTATAGGATTCCATACGTGGAAGATCCACTACTCTCAGTTAGTATTTGACCTTTTCAATGTTCTGGAAGAGAGCTCACCTGAATGGCGTATTCATAATTGGCGGCAGTGAATATTTGTTGAATGATTAGTTTCCGTCCGCGGGTCACGATGACCGAGTCATCTCGGAAGTCGCTGTGCTTGAATAATATGCCACTGTCTTCCTCGTGAATGCATATCGCGTTCTTGATGGTCCGCACCTCGCCGGATCGCGTGGGAAATTGTGCATCCAGGTAGTGGATGGAGCCTTTACAGTCGCAGCCCAATGCCAGGCTGTTCGTCATATATCCGGCACCGTACTCTCCAAGATCAAACGCGTGTTTCCGCTGATGAGGGTGCTCAGGATTTCCACTACAATTGTTAATAATGAACACTTGAGTGGGAGGAAGCTGCTTACTATGGCACTACCATCTCCGCCAGAGAGAGTCGGTAGAAGATCGGGCGAACAGTCCCCTTGTCATTGTATGTAATATCGTTGAGGACGATGCCTTCACGGTAGTTGAAACCGATATGGAACTTCCAATTTTGCCACTCAATCTCTCGTCCGTTCATCTTAAACGAAACGCCCTCCGGCTGTGTTATGTTGATAGGCTTCAAGTCGGTGCGGTAGCCTCCTACCTTTTCAACACCAGCCGGATGGTAGTTGATTGGCTCGACCTTGCTGAGTGGCCGTCTCACTTTCGGGATGTCAATGCCGATGACCTCTTGCTTTTCAGCATCGTATATGGGACAGAAGTCCAAAGGGTATATGTACTGGCAGTCGTCGACATGTGGCCGATAGTACATCAGCGCTTGCTGAAGACGAATCTTGTTGCCGTGTCTCTCATCAAAGCCGATGGTCCACGGATCGCAGTAGACCTTGTGCATGTCCTCCTTCGGGATACCGCTGAGTTCACATTGCTCAATGACTTTGGGGTCCTTCCGGCAGATGTGTTCAACCAGCTGGAGCTCTTCCATGGTAATCTGTGCATAGCTGTCAGTAAAGCCCCTATTTCCCGAATTGGCCAGCACTCACTATAGGTTGTAGTCCATCCAGCAGTTCCCATTTCGTAATCTTCTTGGTGGTGATGTCGACCAGCCCATCGTATACCTTACCACCCGGTGCGATGACTACGATATCAGCAATTCTGGGTGGCCGAGGAGCGTTAGCTGGATCTGCCATCCACTTCGTCATCTCCGCCTTGCGCGGCTCGTGAAGTGAGACAACATTGAAAAAGACATCTCCATGTGCCTTCTTGACGATACCAATAGCCGACTGGATCTCATCAAGACTAAGCGGGTCAAAGGGGTGCAGTACGGAGTCAGTAATAGCGGAACCCATTGTGACGAGATTTTGGTAAAGATTAATGTATTAATACGATGTTACAGAACTCTCCTTGGAGGGACGGCATACGCTTAAATATAAGAGCCCCTCGATATCAACGTCCAGATACTCAAATCTGATATGATATTCGATAATTACGAATGACGCGACGACACGCAGTAGTATGTAAGGTATCTATCACCAATTAGCAATTAATCCCAGAGAGATCTAGATAAGAACTCCACTTACCACCTCCACATCAAGTCATGCTTCAGGGAGAGCCCGGCATCGAAGCTCTAGGCTCAGCTGCCTATGCAGACCGGGCCCTCACCCCCTCTCCTTGTCAGATAAGTCTAGCACGCATAGGCAAGACTAGATGTGATAGGAAGATCTCGGGGCGCCCCTCTTTATGCGCGGGAAGGCCAATTGCGGGGGAAACGCCGCGTGCAGTTCCCGAAACCGGCATTGGCGTAAGACCGACCGTCGACCGTCGACAATCGGCCCATCGCTAGTCGCGTGTTGGATAATGTCTTAAAGGAGATAAGCTGGACTCCTCCGGCCCCTATAGTCCGATACCGGGTTTGCGAAGCTTGGATGTTTAATCTTCGTGATCCTTTGACGAAACCAAGCATCAATCGTGTTACTAAGGACAATCTGATTGCTGCTTCCCGAATACCATGACGAAGATCCCGATTCCCGAGTACAGACATCCAATGATAAAGCTGGTGTTGCTTACCAGGTTGGACGCTATACTGATCCTAACCAGCTTCAAGTTAGCTCCCATGTGTTTAGGCGATCGGATTATACTGATCCTTGCTCAACTAGTATAGCCTAGACAATCTCTCATGCTGCTTTAGATCTGCTTCACCTGTCAACTATCTCTATCCAATCCCAATCAACATAACATGGTCGCGATTTCTAGTATACTGTCTTCGTGCAGAAACCTCTAGCACCAAGTCTACTATGTTGCATGCGGTAGACTGCAATAAGGTTGGGTTTCGTTAATCTTGGCTTATATAGTCCCCGTCATCGGACACTTGAGTCTTTGTGTATAGCAAAGCAACTTGCATGACTGGGAAGAGTGGTCGATATTAATACAGTAACAATAAATATATGGAACTTGAATTTCTGGATGATTATTGCTCTTATACCACGAACATGTTCCTGAACGCTACCAAGTGCTACGTTTTAGGATAGCATGATGGAGATGGAGGTAATGCTTTGTTCTGAATCTAATCTGAATTGTTCCAAGGCAGTTTAAGTATGCGTCTTGTATTATATGCTGGTCGCAATTCTTTCTGATTAGTCAGCTCTTGGATGAGCTCATGAATGTAAGTTGTTAACGAAATGCCAAAGCGCGGATCAGGTTGCAAATGGAGGGAAACCTATTAAGTTACGAAATTCCAAAAGAAACTAGGCTGACTCATCGATATGGGGTTCCAAATATTCCAAGGCAGTTGATAGCGAGGTTCTATTTATGGTCAGTTTCTGGTAAGCTGACAAATCCACTGATTCTTCCATGGAGAAAAAATCTCTGCGTGGCGGAATGCTCTTGATGAACAAACCTCCTAGAAGAAAAAAAGGGCCACGATAAGTCTATCACCTGGAGAGATTAAACTACATGATCAAATCGTACAACCCGTAGTAAATCTATCCGAATTTAAGTCCGCTTGCGCCATGGTGGAGAAAAGGGTGTTAAAAGAGTCAACGTCGCCGGATGCGCCGGACTACATCACGGTAAGGAGGTCCACAATTCCTCAGTACCCCTTACTTTCACGGCCCCGTACGTTAGGTATTTAGCTGGCCCTAATTCCGCCATAGGCTCGACGCGAAAGGGGCAAGTTAGCCCAGAGAGCATTTAGGCAGAGACAGATCGACACGATTCGCAGTCTGGAGGACGAAAATCAGAAGTTACGCGATGCTATCTCAGCTATATGCGACGCAGCGGGGCAGGACAGCGCGTCCTTGTCCATAGCAATTTCGGGCGCCCGCAAAGTCGCAGGCCTCCCGGTCACTAATCTTGAACGGCAGTCGTCGGCTCCGGCTGCCACTAGTTCAGATGACTCAGGATGGTCAAGTAGCGACTCCAATGACGGCGCCGTTAACATTACCCCAACTGTATCGTTGGAGGATGACAGCCTAGAGTTTGTGATACCTTCGTTCGATAGCAACGAGTCAAACGAAATATGGTCACAACTCTTGTCGACCGAAAATTCGGCGGCGTATATCCCACCGACAACCTCTTCAATACTTGATACCGGCGTAGACATAAATAGTATGTTGAGCACAATGCATACCGGAGGCCAGATCAGCCCTATGGATGCCTTAGCAAGCTGGCCTGATCCCGACAGGCCTCTCCAACTTGTAACCCCTCCGCCCGATATCGTGCCTTACATGGGAGCGGGGGCTTATACACTAGCCGGGCAAATGTACTGGACGGCCATGGCCTTTGGTTTTCAGGCAATCCGAACGATCCTCTCTTCGCCTTCGCCTCCTCCGGCCGCCGTGGACATCGTGACGGACCTGTTTACATACACGATGAGACATATCGAATTACCGCGGATAATGTATATGATGCAATCGAGGCTGCTGTTCAGGAAATACGGCTACTTCCAACACCCCGCCAACCGAAGCGTCGACGAGCGCCAGTACTGGTCGTTGGCCCTTGACCCGAAAGCGTTGTCAGAGCTCGGTGCTGATCTAGGCCGCGAGTTTCAGAAGGCTGGTGTTCAGAAGGATGAGTTTCTGACGCCGCTAGATGTTGAGCGGCGTCTTCGCGATCGCTTTCGCGACGATTATGCCGTTTTCGAGGCCGCGCTAAGGGGCCAAGCTCTTGCGGAAGAGCATGTGGTGTGTATGCGGAGGTTGATGCAAATCATGTCGCGTCAGTCTATATGCTTTGGGGATGGCCCGAGATGGAGACCGGAATCTGTTGAGACGTTGATAAGCGGATGGCAAATGAACTCGAGCCCTATCGCGGTCAACTAATACGTTTTAACCTCGGTCTTCAACATTTCGACCTCTGCATATCGAGTCACTCACCACTCAGAGACAGATGTCAATAATTTAAATAAAAATAAATGTAAATAAATCAAAATGAAAGATATTACTTCCAGTAACTCATTACTAGCTAGAACCTCGTGTATAAAAATAGCTATGGAAGTTCTTCAGCAGACTTCGGCGCGTTAGCAGTTCATGTCGGTACCTGTGGTAGGCACCGAAGACACCTCGCCCAGTGCTGCTCATAGGCCCCACTTCGTTTCAATAGTGGATGCAACCTTAATTGTTTGCATTTCTTGGCGTTCGAGGGGAGCTTTGAATTTGAAGCTTCAGCCTTAGACTACAGTCTGCCACTGTTTTCTTTATCCTTCAGCTCGCGCCGCTTCATGTTACAGTGCTTCACGCTCAGCATCCCTTAGTCCGACCTCGTAGCTGCTGTGCAATATACTTCTCTTATGAAATAGCCGTAGTTCGGAAACCTCTATTATGAATCTGATTTCCGCTTGCGATCGGTAGGACGTCGTTTCCCTTGTGGTTCAGAATAGCGATCGATGCTCGACCGTTGTCGCTCCTACAATACCTTTTCCGACAAGTCTAATCGTGACGGACCTAACATATCGTCAAAATGTCGGTATCTGCCAATGAGAGCTCCCTCTCCCAGTACCTAGAGCATCTGCCTGGTACGACCTTTAAGAAACTATACCAGCAGCCCTCTACGACACTGGCAATCTTCCGTCGCATGCTTCCACACATAGGTAAGGCCCTACTCGACAAAGACCCAAGGAATGGCCAGTTGCTTACCATGATAAATAGCCAAGACCATTGTAATGGCAATCCTCTACTCACCCACCCCTTGGACTCTCTCCGACCTCGATCTCTGGATCAAACCCTCTGCGACCCGCGAGAAAGACCAGGCCATCGCCATCCTCCGCTCCCTTCATATAATACAACCGCAATCTGTCACCCTCACAGTAAATTTTAGAAATAGTTTACGACTGGCCTTGGAAGGCGGCGGCGATCATAACTCATTTGGTGTGCTGTCCACCCACCCTGCCTCTCCCGAAGTCGATCACCCGTCCCTCGATAAATATGCAAGGAAGAAATGGGATGACATCCTACACTATGTTGTCTCTGCCACTGGTCTTACCGGCATGGGGCAGGGCAGTAGCGGCCCGAATAAGTCGGTGAAGGAACTCCTCGTAGCCGGTCGACTTGTTGAGCGTAGTGTGACTGGGGAACTCAAGATCACACACATAGGGTTTTCCTTTTTGCTACAGGAGCCTAATGCCCAAGTCTGGGCCTTGCTACTGCTCTGGCTGCAGGCAATTGATGCAGCTCATGCTAACGGCACTGCACCAGACGTTGACAGCGTGGACATGCTGTCCTTTTTCTTCATGCTCGCATCCCTCGAGTTTGGACGCGCATACAGCACAGATGATCTCACGGAGAGCCGTAGAAATATGCTACCCTTCCTCATAGATTTTGGTCTGATCTACATTCCGCCAAGCGACAAGAGCCAATTCTTCCCCACGCGACTAGCAACCACTCTGACGAGCAACGAGAGCGCTCTTCGAAGCGTCAGCGCCGGCTTCTCGGCTGTCGGCAACGCGACTGGAGACGAGCAGGACAAATGTACCATCATCCTCGAGACCAACTTCCGCATGTATGCGTACGTGTACTCGCCGCTACAGATAGCCGTGTTAGCGCTCTTCACCGATCTTAAATACCGGTTCAGGGGTCTCGTGTCGGGTCACCTAACGCGTAAGTCCATTAAAAAGGCCGTCAGCCACGGCATCACGTCGGACCAGATCGTCTCGTACCTGTCCACGCACGCCCACGAGCAGATGTACCAGAACGCCGCCGCTACCAACAAGCCAGTCCTGCCGCCTGTGGTCATTGACCAGATCCGGCTTTGGCAGCTCGACACGGAGCGTATTTCGACCCGCGACGGCTACCTGTTCAAGGAATTCGACGAGTACAAAGAGTATAAGGCCGTTGCCGACTTCGCGGATAACATCGGCGTCTGCGCGTGGCGCAACGATAAGAAGTGCATTTTCTTTGCGACCAAGGTCGAGCAGATTAAGGACTTCTTGAAGTCGCGTAAGAAAGCTAATGAAGCTAATAACGCTTAGGGAGAAGGTATTTGACGAAGTGGAAGAAGAGAAGGCCCCCAAATTAATACCTTGGAAACCGACGGGTGTAAGTTGCGTGTGATACCTTTTTGTTTGTTTTGATGCAATGGCCCATGGGTCGTTGAGCATTTATTATAGGAGTTGGACGGCTGGGGACTTTGCATGGGATACAGTAGGCACGGGCAAGCATGCATTTACGATAGGAATAGAAGGGGTTTAACGTCTTCATAAGGCCATGTGGCAAGGGCTACGATTGGTAGGTTAGGAAAAATAAAAACGTCTGGTTCTAGAATACTTGGAAGGGTTCTTCTACAGGTGAGATGGTATTACTTTGGTCTAGTCACTTGGTCACTTTCTTTTGGTTTCTGCTCCAAAAATGTTCTGATCTCATTGATCTGCCTGCTACCTAGGCAGGCCAGGACTCCTCGAGTCCATACAAATGGCCTTTCTAACACAAAGTTGACTCCAACACCGGCCATGATTCATATCCGTACACGAAAGCTAATGCTTCCAGATATCCTACATACAAAAATCCGCCTTGCCGCGGATATTAGTTCGACGGGAATCCATATGATGTCGCCAACATATAGCTTTTCGACCGTCTTGGTTGTTGAAATAACCATATACCGAAGTATATTCGTTCCAACGCGCGATGTACCGTGTACCAAATAGTGTTACCGTAGAGAATAGCTTCGGCGAGGTTAAATAATCGATCTCGTTTTGAGATCTCTCGCCATCCGAACCGGGGTGTTTGGGTAGGATATAAGTGAAAAGAGTAGGAGATAGTCCCTTTACTTAGGGCTCGTGTTTCCGCTCTTCTTGCCGCCGCTAAACATACGGCCGACCCATCCTTTTCCTTTACCCTTTCCCTTGCTGTCGTAGCTAGTCATACTGTCGTCGTCCTTCTTGACGGCGGCATCCTTGCCCTCGACCTCCTTGCCCTTCTTGGCAGCGTCCTTGCTTCCGCCGGCCTTGCTGTTGTTGCTAGTGCCGGCCTTGCTGCTGTTGCCCCACGAGGGGTACAGGTTGAAGAACTTGGCCTTGGGATCGTCGTCTGTCATGGTGCCGCCCTTGGGCAGGCACTGCGGCATGTTGAACTGGCGAGCATACTCCTGCTGGAACTGGTGCAGGCTGTAGAGCGACGTGTTGTTCGAGCAGCTCGCCTCCAGCAGCTGCCACGTGCGGCGCAGACGCGCCTTGTCGTCGACCAGGAGGATCGTCGCGTTCAGCGCCGCGCGCGGCGTCTGGGGTCCCTGCGCAGACATCTCCCCGCCGAGCGTCATGTGTAGGGGCGTGGTGGACGTGGTCGCGAATTGAGACTGCGACTGCTGGGTCTGTGCCTGCTGGTTCGGGTCGACGCGAGCGATGTTGGCCGTCGTGTTCGAAGTAGGGAGGCCGAGGCCGTTACCGTTGGTGTTAGTGCCAGTCTTCTTCGGCTGCGGGATCTGCGACTGCTGCGTGTGCGCCGGCGCGACTATCTTGATGCTCTGTCGCTGCAGCGCCTCCGTCTTGAGGCGGTCCTGCACGGCCACGAAGCGGCCCGTCCAGAACTCGAAGCCGTGCGCCTTCTTGACGAAGCGCGGGTGGTCTTCCTCCTCGGACTCGAAGGGGTCCGGGCCGGCGGCGGGGACAGCGGAGACAGGCGTGACGTCGCGCGTGCTCGGGGCCTTGTCGCCCTTGTTGGGGTTGTCTTGGCTGTGAAGGTCTGCCATTGTAGACGAAGAGGATGGCTTGCGAGAGCCTCCGCCGATGCGATTGATGTTTCCGACGAGAGAGGTGCGCGAAAGCGACGATGCGAGGTTGGAAAACACGCCGAGAGTGCTGGATTTGGGAAGACGACTTGGTTGCTGCTGCTTCTTAATGGGCGATGGCTTCCTGAATAGCGGTAGCTGAGATGCGGGTTGGTCTCGCTGGACTTCCTTGCCCTTTGCGCTGGCTGTTTGTCGGGCTGATTGGAAAGTGGGCAGTTTGGATGCAGGCAACTTGTTTGCAGGAAGATCTACTAGCTCGAACTCCTGTTGCTGGGAGTGCGACTTGTGTTTTGGCTGCTGTTGCTGTTTCGATTGAGAAGAGTGTGCGGGCTGCAGGTCCCTGAACGGGTCCTCAAGCTTGGGCCCAGCAACTGTAGGCGCAACTGTAGGCAGCGGTTGCCCAACGATGTCATAAGCGGATGCAGCTTCCTGAGTAGAAGTATTCGCGTGTTTCATGGCGCCAGATCCTTGCTTTCTAGGCACACTCATGGTGCTCGGCAGGAGCATGCTATCTCGTGCTCGTAGGCCAAGACCACTCGGACTGATGGGAGGAACATTTTCTTCCTTCAGACCATAAAGAGCCGCCGAAGACGTAGAGGGTGCCAGCGCGAACTTAGGCACAGGCAGGTTGCTTCTCGGGGTTCCTAGGCTTCGACGTGTAGGAGAGCTCGATGACGGCACAGGTATGTTGCTCCCAACTCTAGACGGCCGAAGACGGACAGGCGTCAATCGTTGAAAGTCGCCACACGAGTTCGATGTTGGGAGGAAAGATTGGCTTGCAGTAAAACCACCAGAAGGTCGACCAGACTGTCTGCCAAAGTTGTCATCGCCGCGAGCATTGCCGATGCTGCCAGCTCCGCCAGTGATGCCAGGAGCCTGGCTGGTAGTTTGACGAGTCGCAGTTGCGGTGACCGATGAATAACCCGTCGTCGGGTTGCTGGACAGTGGTCCACCAGGCGTAAAGCCAGCCGACAGGTTTTTAGTCGACGACGAAGTCGGCTCCAGGGGTTGATTCTCGTAGATCGTTTGCTGAGGCGGAGTTGCGCTTGCTTGCGGTGAAAGATACGACATGTCTCCGGAACGTCGCGACGGTCGAGCAAGCGTGGCAGCGCTTCGGCTTGCCGGCAGACGACCTCTGGTCGTAACCAGCCGAGCTCGTCCCCGGATTGCACCTCTAAGTACTCGCGCCTGTGCTAAGCCTCTCTGGGTACGTTGAGGCGGATTTGAATAGGGCGACGTGGTAAACGACTCGGCGCGACCGGGGGTTTGCTGCTGCTGCTCTGTTGCAGTTCGAGTTGCAGCTCCTGATGAGTCGCCTGCTGGCGCTCGAGCATCTTCAGATGATTGAGACATACTAAAAGGAGAAACCTGATGATAACTGCTACGATTACGAGGAACTCTAGGGAGAGGATGTGGATGATCGTTCGCCAAATTTTGAATAGGCTGATGGCTGTGTCGAGATAGACTCTGCCGAGTCGAAAAACGCAAGTAAAGGTTATTGTCAAAAGTCTGTGAACAAAAGATATGGTCTCGCAGAAGATACTTATGAGGTTATCATGCGGGAGATCGATGTTTTGTTCCTGGCTGCGTTGGTGTTGAAATGCCATGAGGGAGCAGGCAAGAAGTTCAGGGCGTGGTAGTAGTGCTGGTAAAGAAAACTCAAGAGGAAATCCTGTTGCTCGCGAGATAGGGAAGAAGCACAACAAACAGAGGGGAAAACTATCGTCAAATCAGCACGTAGTAATTCAAAATTTGTGCTAGTTGGTTGTCGAGGGCTATTCAAATTGGTGGGCTGGACGTGGAGTCGATTAGTCGTGATGGCCGAAGCTTCTATACATGCGTACATAGATACATGCGTACATTGCGCCCCTCATCGTCGACTTACACTTGAGTGGTGCTTTCCCAGATGGTGTATATGCGTGATGGAAAGCAGCTTCTTCCTTTAGATAATGTAGAGGCTGTCAGCTACGGCCTTACCCCTGAACTGCCATCCCGGGCACTCGGGGGCTCGCAGCACTCGCAGCACTCGCGCCGACTACCCAGGACAGGACTTCACTATGGGAGCCCACCATAGATTTGTATTCATACCAGTTTATATATAGATGTCAGTTCGTGTACATATACGTGAAATTATGTTCCGGAGATGATCAGGTCAAATAGGGGGTCGCAGCCCCTACTGCTTTATCTGACTATTCCCGAAGTGAGCAGTGCCCAAGCAGTGTTATACACCATATTTCGATTAAAGAACTATTCGATAGCATTGCTAACATATTATAATCACTTTTGTGGTTGATGGACTAACGTCTGATCGAGCAAGGGGCTACTGGCATCCAAGATCCAGCATAGGCTTAGCAATACTGAAAGGGGCACGTCACATATTACAAGGTGCGTTTAAAGGTGTTTAATACTCTAGTTCCATTGATTTTCCTGCTAATCTTCTATCCTGAACTTAAAGGTCTCATCCCCCTTTCCTCTTTCAACCGGGTTTCCGTGTGAATCGAATAACGCCCGCTCTATGTAGGTCATGTTACCCTCCCAGTCTAAAAGGACGATTGTCTGTCTCTGGGTACCATAAGCACCTTTCATGAAGTAGCCGTGAGCATCCTTGTGTTCCTCATGCTCGCTGTAATCCTCGATCTGATCAAAAGCTGCCTTGGCCCTACCCTCATCAACTGATGTGGCCATCTCTTGCCAGCCCTCATCCTCCGCAAAGCTCCGGATGAAAACAGATTGTCGAAGGGCATCCATGTGTTGTTGGAAGGTCATTTTCGGCTCTAAGGGTAGTGTGTCGTGATCAAGAACCTCGAAAAGTCGGTCTATTAGGCCCTCTTCATTGATATCCTTCTCAACGGCTTCTTGTATCGTCTCAGCCATCAACTTCTTTCCGATGTTGATCTTGGCCCATGTCGCGGGCTCCGAGTAGACGGCATTGCTAAGCCCGTAGGTATGCCCCCGCTCCCCACCAATCCACGGAACCTCGCCAACGTGGTCCCATCTATTGGAAATGATCGCCAGCGGCTTAATGTTTTTATCCGTCTTCTCCTTCAAGTCACCACAGACGAGAGAGAACCCGCCGACACCCTTAAGCGCGCGGCCCTCTAGCATAGAGTGAACGAAGTCGTCTAGACTGAGACCGGCGGGGGCGCCCAGCCAGGCCTTCGCGACGCTGCCCCGGCTTTTGACACCGGCGATAGCGTGATTCGGGTCCGGATCATCTTCGCTTGACTCGCGGTAATTCGTTAGCACGGCGAAATGTCCGCTCTTGGTGACGCCCATCCATGTGCCGCGCTCCTTACGATACAGATCTCGGGATGACAGTATCTTCTGTCCGGAAGGTTGATGGGTCCACCAATGGGGCCGGCTGGTGGGTCTCAGGACATATTCGTCCCGATTATCGACGACGATGAGCGCATATTTGGGGTGCGCAGTCGTGATGAGAACGATGCACATGATGTAACACAATCACGGACAGTTTCTCCTTAAATCGTTTAATATTCAACAAAATATGATATGTTCAGGTAAATTTTATCAAGGAGATGGAGTTAGGCGTAAACAACTCGGATGCACAAATATGAACGAAGATGGAGTAAACGTAAGAAAAGAAAAATAGTTGCCGTCCTCGCCACCGTAGATAACTGCGTCAGACACGCACTATCTTCATCAGATCTGCTGATGCCGGCGCACACAGATGGACTTTCCCTTCGCACAACTCAGCAGCGTTAAGGACTATAGGTGAGACGACAGTGATCCCAATGGTGGTGTGACACGTCTCGTGGGAAATTCAACGTTGGAGGCACTGGCATGTAGACCGCCTAGAACCAAGTTGTGCATTTCTAGCTGTTAGCTGACACATGCGACTTCGGCTGTGGATGTTACGCTACGCGCTTCCTTGGGCTAGGCAGACTGGCACTGGCAGACGGGCATGACGGGCAGGCTAGTAGGCTAATAAGGGTTGAATCTCAGGCGTTAGATTATGTGGGATGGTGGCTAATAAATGCCAATAACGGCCACTGCCGAGAGTGGCTAGACGCGTAGACGCTGTAGCATAGGGGCGGCTGTTCAGCTGCTAACCTAGGCGAATTAGGGCGGGATGGCAGAGCACCGCGACTGGCGACCCCTCTCACCGGCTTTAAAAATTAACCTAAGAAAGAGAAAGCTTCTTCGCCTTACTCTCTTACTTCTTCACCATCGGATTAGTTCTAGCGACGACCGCGCTTGCAAGGAAGGTTGCTCGCATTGCATTACGCATTACCAGAAAAGAGTTGGAAGTGAGAGATGCAGCTTAGACGAATCATAACGAATCATACCCCCGGAGTTGGGCAACAATACCTCTCAACGCTTTCGGTCCCAAGTGGATCGGTTCACCATCGTGGCCCTCGAGGACGGTAAGGACTTGGGATCGTACCTACATCGGCCTGCTGTGGTATCATGCATGGAAAACCATGGGTGACACCTGTGAGTTTTCATTCTCACCATCGTGAAGAACCCTGGTCGTGTCGTCCAGCGACTTGCCAATAACACGTGCCACAAGAAACTGCCGGAATTGAAATGCCCAATCATGATAATTATTACGGGAGCGTTTTCATCCGACATAATACAAAACCACAACAGGGCGGGCTCATCCGAATCTCCAAGTCGATCATCGTAGAATTGATCATATGGAGGTAGGTATGCAACTCCTAATGCAGCTCACAGGCAAATCATTCTTTTCGGAACACGGGTCTAAGGTAAGTACGCATTGTCGATTATGATTGCAATACAGGCCTTTTCATGCCGAGCCTACGTATATCCCTGGCCATGCATACAGGTAGTGACGAGGATATCTATCTGGAAGGTAGAGTTTCTGCTCATGCATACGATGCTTGGTTATCGGGAGTCCCAAAGCATCAACAAACCTCATCGTCACATCTTTCCTACATACCTAGGCACCTACGTCTTCCATTCGTCTTAACCACGCCCCCGTTCATGTTTAGCCCTACAGTTATTGTCCTCATTCATAACCGTCTCACCATTGAACCAAATCGTGTTGATTGAAATAGTAACATCGATAATGGCTCTCTTCCCCGCCAATCGCATGTCCGTCGGTAGCTTAGACGAAGATCAGTTTTACAGTGCACCGTCCAGTCGCATTGCTACCCGACATGCCAGTCTTGCTCCACGCAATCTGCAGGAAGAGACGGGCCAAGAGGCTTTGCCCTCGGAGCCTTTTGTTTCGGTCTATCAGCCCGGTTCTACCATCCCCGCAGCATCGCCGGAGAACACAAGTCCGGTGCCGAAACGTGCATTAAAAACAAGGTGGACTGCCCCTTTCGCGATGCGCCATCAAGATTCAAAGCATCACCATTTCTGCCCGAAGCCCATCGGCCGCCATCTCCACCGAACATTTCACGGCACATCCGAAAGTCTTCCGCTACTTCAGCCACTCGGGAACGAATTAGAGGTCGGACCTAGCGGCTGTAACACGCCCATCATCTCTTCTCCGGGCTCTCCAATTGCAATGAACCGCCCGAGCTCAGCATACTACGGGAGCCTGTCTCCTCTCTCGGGGAAACTGCAATACCCGGCCAGCTCGCCACTTGAGGATCTAATCACCATAAATAAGCAAGGGACGGATTCTATCGTTCGGAATATCCGTGCTTATTTGTCTGGAAGGAAACACAATGATTGTTCCCCGCGGCCGGGCATATTAGAAAATAGGAACGAGAATCGACCGCTTTCATGGAGGTTTCGGGCAGACACGAATGGTCGCAAAAATAGCAAAACACGGACCAATGAGATCACAGAGGACTGTTACTTAGTAACAACAAACGATATTGCAGGAATTCTGGACATCGTCATTGCCGGCATCCGCCGCATCCACGACGAAGGACCAGGTGCTGGGTGTCTTTCGATGTTATTGCCCCAGGAGGCCCTGCTGAAGCCGACTCCCAACATAAAAGCCATCATTCCTATGTCGCCGACCATTGCTGATCCGGCCACGACCATTAGCTCGGTTCGGCCTTCCTTTAGCCTAGCCAGTTCTTCCCAATACCAAGGACAATATCTCGACACTGCTCGAACGACATTCATCTCTCGGCAAAGCATCACCGAAGTCACCTAGGGGTCGCCTTCGGGTTCAGTAGATGGTGACATAGTTAGGGAGCCTTTTGCGAGTCTCATCGGATCGCGCGAGATCTCTCGAAACGTGTCTACTCGTGCTTCGTCAGTAATTGCTTCAAACGCACCATCGCCGCACGACCCGCGAATGATGAGCCCCATGCTAAGCCCCACATTGGAAGAGTCAAGTGATGTCCTAGAGCAAAGCCCCCGACATCAAAGGCTCTCTGCATCTGAACCGGTCAGTCCCAGGGCATCGTTTGGAAACCTCAAGTCATCGGCCACTCGCCGTCGAGATGGCTCAATGACATGCTTTCCAAAGCTCGCCTCGAGGACGTCTACCAGCGATTGGCTAACCCCGTTGGGATTATTCGGAGAATCCAGTCTAAATCAACACAGATCGACCATGTCCGATCTATACGCCCGTGGTGTAGATGCACACAGCGGTGGGAATAACCCCAAGCCTCTAGAAATGCTCGAGGAATCGCCTCGTCAGACACCGACCCCAATCGAGGATTTCCCGTTCGCGGTTTCCGAATCGGAATGGTCCAGGAAACTGGATAAAACATCCGAGGCGTGGGACAAGAAGGCGGGTTGCGCACTCGGTGCAGCTTCGCACCGCCGAAAGAGTACCCTCAAATTAGCAGAAGCACAAGGTTCAGAACCGGTCCATGGTATTTTAGATAAGTTGCGCCGCTACAGTTTCATGCCTTTATCGGATCAGACGCCAGAGAGCATCCGCAAGGTATCCCCTCCGCCACAAGCACAAGCTGAAGTGGTGCTTCAAGCTGAAGGCGGCAGAAAGAGCACATCGAAGGAAATGCTTCAAGGAATTATCGATAGGAAGTCAATATCAAATAAATCGACTCGTAGACCGTCGCGAATGTCGACTCGATCCAGAACTCGAAGTCAGCGAAATAGGACAGGCTCGGGGACAGCACAGAAGAGGCAGAGTGCGGCTAGCGGTCGCGTATCCTGTTCGGAAGATCAAACACCGCACGTCTGCATGGACGAGATGTTGACGCCTCTATCGGGATCGGAAGTAGCTTACTTTGACTGATGTGATCAACTTGGAGTAGAGGAGAGATGCATTTACCCTATAACCTACAAATAGTACTAACAGGCCAAATTGGCTTTAATGCATCCAAATCACATTTATTCGCATAGTGATCAATTAAAAAGTGTGCGATCAAATTGACTAAGGTTGTTGATCGCGTCAATTCATTCCGCATGTTCCCAACGCCTATTACATTCATTTACTCATACAGACTTTTCCGTAGCAGACAACCCAGATTCCTAGTCATTTTGTTCCATCTGAGGTGTCATCCCATCCCCCATCCGCATCAATTAAAACACCCTAGGTCGGTCGGTCGGTATTAAATGACTTTATTTCTTCCACTGTCCGGCGTTCTCCACACCCTTGGATACGCCCTCGGCACCGTTCTGCACGCCCGTGCCGACGGAGCTCAGCGCGTCGCCGACGGGCTTCCCCGCCGAGCCAGTGGCGCCAGTGACGGTGTCGCCGATACCCCTACTGGCGGCGCCCACCACGCCGCCGGCCGTACGGCCCACGCCCCCGACGACATTGCCCACGGTGCTCGTGACGAACTTGGCGGCGCCCGTAACGCCGGAGTCTTGGTTGCTCTTGTTGTTGTTCATGTTTGCGGTGTTGGTTGATTTTTAGATCGGTTTGTGTGATGTTTGGTATGATTAGGTATGAGTGTGTGTAGTTGTGGTTTGGTGTTGGATTGAATCAAGAACAGTTAGACTCAATTTTTTTCAATCTGGATGATGCTGAAGGGTATTTGTAGGCTTTCCCTCGTCCTACCTACAATGCCTGATGCCCGTTGCTACCTGGCCTGCCCCCTGCTACACTTACGTCCGCTCTTCGTAAAGGTCGGTGGTGAAGACGAGGTGTGACGTCACGGCCCTCAGCCGCTCTCATCACCCACACGCAATGGCCAATCAACTACGACGGGCCCGGCCAACTTTAGCAAATGACGTCACGCCAATATCTTCAGCACATGTTTCTGTCGATTACATCGTCTACTAGACACGTGTTGAAGATTTGAGTTTCAGATGCGAGATCTTCAGTAGAGTAATTGATTTTACTTCAGCTTTTAGGTCCAGACATTTGTTTGGTGGTTACATAATCAGCTAAATCCCTCTATTTGACAGTCGTTCCGACTGTCCTTTTACCCCTATTGATCAAAACCAATAACAAATACCAGCTTACATGTCCGACGAAGCTCGGAAATGCATATTTTACAGGTGCATAGAGAATCCTAGGCTACCTGAGCATCTTTTACTAACAAGTGGTGGGATGGATTCGTAGTGGTATACTAATCCTCTTAGGTGTGAGATGCGGCGAATTAATTGTTGCGAGCAAACCGATTCTCTACTAGTAGTATCTAACTCTTGTATAAAAAAACACACATGCCCCCAATAAGTGTTTTTATGATAACTCCTTCTAGGAGGGAAATATGAAAGATCTACAATCCGTTCAAGACAGTCAGGAGAACACTCGTTTCATTTCCGTACTATTGGCAAACACTCACAATGAGTCAGAAAATGGGAACAAACCTATTGCTTAAAGATCAGATTAACATCAGCTAAATCTAAATTCTAATGCAGGTGGATAATTTGGAGTTATACCCCTGAATTGGTCTATTCTAGTCCTTTCTAATCTAGAGCTAATTGATGCATTCCTTCAAGAACATCATGTTGTTTATCTTCAAGTGGTTTTAAAATCCTTGTTGCTAGCTGTAGGTTGCTTTCAAATGATGCCCATGGCAAATTCGATAATTAAATTAACGAGAGATGTTAAATGCTTTTTTCGAAATATGAACATTAGCAGATTGCATGCGTCAGATTCGATTCCCACGATATTTTACCCAAACCATAGCATAAAATACGTCGTGAGGAAGCCGATATTATTTTGTTGTAATTGAATCTGTCGTAGCTACGCTGCAGTTTGAAGGATAACGGGGGATGCTAACTTGACCAAGATAGTAGCTATGCCTTTTTCTATCATAACGCCTGGCCTCAACACTCAGAACATTTAGTCACACGGGTTCGACATTCAGAGACGTACCAGTCCAACGCCAATCATTAAACCTTGTCCTAGAGGGGTGTACAGTATGGATTTAAGAGCAAGTATTTTCACATATACCTTAGGCAGCCTTAGGTACATAGGCACGAAGGTGCTTTCTATCTTGAGCATGGACACCTGCAAATAAGGACCCGTGAGCCTCATATGTGACCATAGGCAGGTAGTGATAGATCATTTGAAAGTTGGTAATCCGATATACTCGACATTTTAGTATCTTGATCTTACACTGTTTCTTCTTTTGGAGTATAAGTCAACCCGCCTGATGTAGCCCTCTCGTTACATGCAGTCTCGCACGGTATCACAGTATTTCACAGTATTAATTTATCCTCACGACAGCATAGTTATTTACCTACACCTAAACGGCAATTGGTGATAAGAAGGACTTGAGATTACTCCCCGTACTTGCTGATATTGGCAGTCTTCAATGTAACTAGGTACTTGGATGTTTGCAACCACCGAGTCCCATTCCCACCGTCAATTTGAGCCAATAGATTTGGCCAAACTGCACCTCAGGTTGAAACCTGTAAGTCTGCTTTGGCAGGTGCGGCGCTGCTCAACAATCGAGAATCTGCTTGACCCGGTTGGACCACCTTACTGGCCGGCGCTTCAGCACGGACCATATCTCCGTTGTTGCTGTCTTTGAGTACCACTGTGTATCTTGCTCCAGGGCAGTCACGACCACTCATTCTCAGTAGGACAGTCGGGTATCCGGGTCTGTCGCAAATTTTTATATATTCTGCGTCGAGGTGTGCGGCATCACTCACCCACCGTTCCCATCTTCTTTTCCCACAGCTCTCAAAAAACAATAGATCAAACATTCTACTTCACACCTTCACGCCTTCACCCCAAGCACAAGATTGACAACCTCAAATCGCGTTTTACACGGTCAGTAATTCACGCCACCTTGTTACTATCGATGCATTTATATCTCAGCTATACTTCATCTGACAATTAAATTGCTAACTATAATAACTAGATGAACGCAATGACTCCCGATCGTAGATCTCCCCCTCCCCCCTACTCCGCGGTCAATCGTATCTCACGCGTACCAGCTCGTGAACCGCCGTCGTATGCTACCGCAACTGCGGTCCCTGCTACGACCATGAACAATCCCACGAGCTCTGCTGTTGCACCTCGAGCGACCCGCGCTCCAAGCTACTTCGTAGAGATCCCTCGCGCAGTCACAGCTTACTGGCCCAAGCGAAATCTCTCTAGCGAGTTCTGCCTGGGCGAGAGTCCCGACAAGCTGCTGTTCCGCGTCTCTAAAGGACCACATTTCGCCCCTCACCCTCTTCTAGCCTTGTACATCGGACCCGCCAAGAATGGCCTCGCCTTAGGCAAACTGCACAAACCGGACGTTCGCAACCCGCACGATGATGGTCTGATTGAGATCTTCTCGCCCGCCTCGGCCAAGAGAACCGTCGTTCACATGACCTCTGAAGTCCACATTGCCCACACCTACCGCCCCTTCACGATGGTAGTGGGCGAGGGTGGGCGAGAGCATGCCGAGACCTTCGAGTGGCGCCGCAGCCGTGGCTCCGAGGTCCATACTATCGACAAGGACAAGGTGGCGCGCGGCTACAAGCTGGTACGACTCTCCGGAGAAGCACCTACCGGAGGACACGGCGGCAAGCGCAAAGAGCGACCGATCGGAGAGTCCAGCGACGGCAAGGAGGTCGTGGCTGTCTGGGTCACCAACGACAACAAACGTGACCCGGAGCGACCCGACCGAAAGCCCTTTCAGTTCCAGCTATGCGGAAGTGGCCTGACTGGCACCCTGGGAAAGCACTTTGCTTTCGTCGCGCTCATGACCGCGCTGAAGATCTGGATCACGGAGGGCCCTCTCAATGCCATCCCCGTTCTCCCGGACTATGATTGGTCTCGCACCTGATTCTTTTCGAGCATTACCCGGGGTACTATTTCGGCGTGGAGATGGAGTTTCGGGGGATTGTTTAATTAAGACTTCGTTTATTGTGATTCGCTTCCTTTGAACAGGGCAGTCTGCACACACATCACACACAGCGATTTGATAGGTCTACGTTAAGTAGAAGGCTGCTTTATGGAAATTCACCTCTCACCTCTTTAGTATTGATCCTGATTCGTGATTAAGACAAGTGAGACCATGTGAGATGAAGATGTTATTTTTTGAACCCACGCTTAACTAAAGTCAAGCCAGATATCCTATGCGATTATCGTAGGTCTGCACATCTTAGCTGGTATCGTGACATCATCGTATAGGTAGGATCGAGGCAAACTGCTATAACTCAATGACAAGTCTCGGGTGGCGCCAAAGAATCATCATGACCCTCATGACCCCTAACATAGGCCACAATCTCAACCAGGATGCCATAACTTTTGGCATTCGGTGCGTCAGTACTAGCCATGTGTCTATGGAGTAGAATCTGGAAGAAAAAGTTGAGGGAATCGATGCATGATGTTACTGATTCTGTTTGACGTTCAGCCTCAAGTTAGGGGGTGATTAGATTAGATAAGAACAACAGCTGATCGGAATAATATAATGCCTAGACGGACTTTTAGAGCAGGAGCTAAGATAGGCCGCACGAGGATCACCTAAAGTCCGAACACCGATTCTTCTTTCAGCACTGAAATTATTTCCTACGCATTCCCCGATGGATTAAAAACAGCAACCGATTATCTCCCTTGCCGAGCTAAATCTTGGAAAATGACGTGCCTCTAGCTTATTCATCCAAGATATGTTTGGATTGGAAGCTGATTGGCTTATTATTATGTGCTTACCCCTTACAGGGTTGAGCTTTGTCTGTCTTGAGGTCGGTTGGTAATATCTCGGCATCTACCTTTTGTCTTGCTACGACACTTGAACCATTGACTTCATTCTCATGTGAATATCATCTTGCGGAATAGGTAGGTCTCAAAGCATGCTGATTACTGAGTATTGTTTGCTATGTATGTGACGCAATGGTTTCGATGGTCGTATCCCATGAAAGCGGGGTTTCGGCTGAAGTTTACAAGTGGCGCGCGATGGAGCAGTCCGACCTTCTAGACATGCACCAAGCCCCCTGTGGACAGGTGGGTGCCCCTCATGAGCTATCGGCGGATATATAAAGAAATAACCCTCAGCTTTCCTCAGTGACAGCTATTCAAGACAGCACAAAGATATCCTATCACTTCATAAAGCTATCAATCCAGAACCTCACCACTCTGATACTTTACCGCGTTGCTACATCTTCCTTCTATCATTCGAAGGGCCATCTCCCGGATAATTCACTCAAACTATCCACACTTAGAAAACAACACTAAAGACATCAGAAATGGCACCGACTGTCGTATCCGTCGTCTACCCGAAGGGAGCCAAGTTCGACATGGACTACTACCTGAATCACCACATGCCTCTTGTCCGAGAGAAGTGGGAGTCTTACGGCCTCAAGAGCTGGAAGGTCGCCCAGTACACCAACCCGGAGTCGCCCTACTCCGTCATAGCCTGGCTCGAGTTTGAGAGCGCCGAGCACTGGGCCAAGGCAGCGGCAAGCTTGGAGGGCAAGGACACCTTTGCCGATATCCCCCACTTCACCGACGGCAAGGCGGATGTTTTGGTCGGCGACGTAAAGAAATCGGATAGCTGGTAGATGGAGTCTACTAGTCTACCTAGTGGGGGCGGTTGAACCTTATTGTATTAATTCATTTTGGGTCATGATGAGACATGTTAACGGTGCTGGGATTACCACGATGCAGCTCCGAGGAAGAAGGGAGATTGAGGCAACAGTGGGATATCAATTTATAGGTCCGGTACTCAATTGGGAATATTCTTTTTAACTTTCACAGTGCTGCATATGAATGCATCTAAGCTAATTGGCGAAGATTGGATTTGCTGAAGTGACTTTAGTCATAATACTTCTGGTTTACACCGGCGATGATCTCCTTTTCCGGCTGGCTCACCAATCCCGTACGAAACCTATGATCTTTGGCAATCCGTGCCCTCGCCCATTCTTCAGCTGTAACGTCGTGCGAGAACTGATCCGTCTCTGGGCTCAATCCGAGGCGCTGCAGCAAGGGGCTGGATATGGGCTTCAGGATAATATTTGCCTCCGGCCGCGCAAAGTAGATTAGGCTGAGTCGAGGTTCGTTCGTCTGATCTTCAGGGGGTCTGATAACACGATGAACTGTGCTCTTCAAGTAGCCGCCACTCAGAAATTCTAGCGCATCTGCGATATTTACGATGATCGCATCCCTTGGCGACTTCACGTACTGCCATTTCCCCTCTGGCGTCTGTACTTGAAGCCCCGCTACGGGCTGGTGGAAGAGGAACGTCAACGTATTGTAGTCCGTGTGCCCCTTCGCCCAGATGTTGCCTGCTTGGGCATCTGCTTCTTTCGAGCGCGGATGATACTTCATGTACCGCAAATACTCGAGGCCCTCTGCGTCGTAGCGGTGACGCTTAATGAGGAAGTCCTCATCAATCTCAAGAACGAAAGCGAACAGGCGCAGCAGTGGAATGAGGACATCGTTGTGAATCCTCAACGAGAAGTCCCTGATCTCGTCCCAGTGGTCCCAGATCAGCTGCGGGTGAGGTCTCTCATGCTCTTGAGTAAACTTGGGGATATTATAACGCTCATCATTGTCGCGTCCAGCGAGCGCTCCCGTGGACTGTGGCTTGTACCCTCGGAAGTCCCCCTTAGCTGTGTGGCATGAATATCTGAGCTTCTCTTCTAGCGGAAGCTCGAAGAAGGCCTTGCACAGCGCATACTGACGTTTCACTTCCTCGTCAGAGAATCCGTGGCCGGTGACGTAGAAAAAACCTAGAAGCTAATTGAGAGACCGATTCGTGCGGAGAAAACTGGTCGCCTCACCATTCTTGTTGATGAACCTCAGCACTTGCTCTGCCAATGCCTTCTTCCCCCGTTCATCGCTTAGCTTTGAAATGTCAAGTGCTTCCAGCTCCGCATAATCCACTGATCGACACGAAATTAGCTATCATATCCTGCTTGAACGAAGGTATGCACTTACGCTCTTCCTTTGTCTCACTCGGATATTCGTACGATGGAAGAGTTTCAACCCTGGAAGGCGACATGTTATATTCAATATGGCTTCTGCCTCTGAGGAATTGCGGTCAACTGGATTTGGAAGCTATTAGGTGCATCGTGTGCCCCTCTAGGCTTATAACTTCATCTGCACGTCATGGTCAAGCGGGGAAATTTACCCCTAATCGACGAAATTCCGCTTATAGGATTGGGTGAAAGATCCCCATCTGAAATGGTGCCATTCAGAACATATAAGACGCCTTACCCGCAAACGCTGAGTTGCTAACTAAGCTTGATAGACTGCGCGCTGCCTGTGTGTAACCAGGGTTGCTCTAGATGTAGAAGTACTTATGTAATATTCCTACCTAAGATAGACAATAGACTTGACCTCATCTTTATCGATTTAGCTGAAGTCTTATGGTTTGAGTGGAATTGCTACTTAAATCTTCATAGAGCTGTTAGCTTTCATGTCGAACTTGAATCTTCTTTGGGAATCAAGAGACCTTTTCAGCATGTGTTTCTCAAGCACAGCTTCATTGCAAATCGAATAAGACCATATCTAACTCTTATAAAAATCAGGAAAAACCAGGAGCCATGCCTCCAATTCAACATGATTGTGCTCTGGAAATCGCAGTCTATTGGGATAAGATCAAAATCCACCCCGGCTGTTGCAGTCGGGGCACTCTGGAATACGAGACCGGAACCCCGGTAGAATCCACAACGCCTGCGACCTGGCGGCGATAGCGCTAACTGCAGTTACGTTCCGGGCGGCTCTCCTGGTGCTATAAGTATTTTGAAATAGTAACAAGTATAGCTATCCTCTTAGCCAAGAAATCAATTTCTCGTAATCACCGTACCCTTTAGCCGGATGTTCTTCGCGCCATATAATCGATCTGCAATGCATAGGGCGGGATCTCGACGTTGCATTGGGCTTGCTAGCCCGCAATGTCTTCTCCCGATGGGACCTGGTCTCTATATCCGGGTACTTAAGAGCTCATGGGTCCATCAACTTACTATCAGCTCTTCAGGCTCGAGGAAATATGCGGGCTCAACTTGCGCTTCTGCCCCTGCTGGGAGAGGCTCTCATTGGAATTGCTGTAGCTGCGATCCATGATCTCAACGATGTTGTCGCTGCCGCACCTACTGTTCCGGGCGCCTACATCGTCGAATTACAGGATGACCAGGTTCGAGCTTCTCATTAGCTTATAAATTCATGTCTCAATGCTCATTCATAATAGGATGTGGACTCGTTCTACGGTGACCTGGCTGCAGTAAACGTGGAAGCGGAAAAACGCCTAGATCTGTCTTACTCGCTTTTCAATGGCCTCTCTCTTCGGCTGAAGAATGTGTCGAACAACGATGCGGATGTGGCGGCTCAGAAGATATCGGAAATGCCCAAAGTCCGCAAGGTCTGGCCAGTTCGCATTCGCAATGTTCCCAAAGACGAGGTCGTCTGGGTTGGCGACGGCGTAGAGGCCGGCTTAGCATTGAAGAGGCGGCAGGAGTCTGCCAATGATACCTTTTCGCCACATGTAATGACGCAGGTTGACAAGCTCCGGTCAAACGGTTTCACGGGGACTGGTGTCCGTATTGGTATTGTTGATACTGGGGTCGATTACAACCGTACGTAACAAGGAGCCACCTCGCTCATCAATGCCCTTTAATTGTCACCATGATAACTATTCGTTAACGCCACACGGTGTAGATCCTGCTTTAGGTAACGGCTGTTTCGGACCAGGGTGCTTGTTTTCATACGGAACTGATCTAGTCGGCGACGCGTATAACGGTCTCAATGTGCCAGTACCTGATCCCGATCCTTACGATAACTGCGCCGGACACGGCACTCATGTTTCTGGGATAATTGTAAATTTCCCGCACCTCTAGCCAACCGTGTTCTTAACTGACCCTTTTCTCTCCTTTATTAAAGGCAGCCCAGGTCAACGAGCTAGGTTTCACAGGCGCTGCGCCTGACGCGACGTTGGGAATGTATAGGGTCTTTGGTTGCGCCGGCGGTTCTGGCGACGATGTTTTGATCGCGGCCTTTAACCAGGCCTACGAGGACGGCAGCGATATAATTACTTCGTCCATCGGAGGTCCGTCGGGCTGGACGGAAGACCCGTGGGCCGTTGCCGTGCAGCGCATTGTCGAAGCTGGCGTTCCTTGCACGGTATCGGCCGGGAACGACGGGTCAAACGGGCTGTTCTTCGCCAGCAGTTCTGCGAATGGAAAGGGGGTGGCTGCTATAGCGTCTGTCGACAACACGGAAATACCACACCTCCTCATCAGCGCCACCTTCAGCGTAGATAACTCATCTGAAGAGGTCTTTGGGTGGGAAGTAGGCAATCCGCCTTACACCAATATCTCGCTCCCGTTGTGGGCTGTGAGCAACAGCACTGAGATCGAAGACGACGCTTGCAGTCCGCTTCCTGGAGACACGCCTAATCTTTCTGAGTACATGGTGCTGATACGCCAAGCGAATAACTGTGCCGTCTACCAGCAAGCCCAGAATGTCGCAGACAAGGGGGCGAAGAACATCATGCTATACAGCAACAGCGCAACGTGAGCTTCGAACTGCCCAGTCGATTTCCACCAGTATTAACAGTTTCTAGGACATTTCTAGTATATGTTTCATTTTTGCCGGAGATTCTCGGAGCTGGCATGGTTACCGCCATGCAAGGTGTCGAATGGGTTAACCTCCTGAATCAGGGCAAAGAGATTATCGTGCACATGACGGATCAAAACCACACTAGCAAACTTGTGGAGTCCTCACCAGACACTCAATACGGCGGGCTCTTGAGTCCGTTCAGCAGTTGGGGACCGACTTGGGAAGTAGACGTTAAGCCCCAATTTGCTTCTCCTGGTGGAAACATTTTGTCCACGTATCCTCTGGATCTCGGGGGTTATGCTGTTCTGTCCGGCACATCGATGGCTTGTCCTTTGACTGCTGCGATATACGCTCTCATTTCGCAGGCTCGGGGCACGTTGGACCCCTCTACCTTAGAGAGGGTGATATCATCTACCGCAAGTCCGAAGGTATGGGCGGAAGATACAAGTGGTCGACTTGCGCCCGTGCCTCAGCAAGGTGGGGGCCTTATCCAGGCCTTCGATGCCGCCTATACGACGACAATTCCCAGCGTCGCTAGCATTTCGTTCAATGACACAGCTAACTTCATTCCAAGCGCGAACTTCAGCATTCAAAACTTGAGTCCAAATGATGTCACATATGAGATCGGCCATGTGGCAGCTATCACGGCGTACACATTCAACAGGGACAGCATTTACCCATCCTTTTACCCCAACCCTACAGACGACGCATTCGCAACGCTAGAGTTTTCAGAATCGAAGGTCGTGATCCCAGCTGGAGGTTCGTTTGATATTACGGTAACGCCGACACCGCCGTCGGGTCTTAATGAGACGCTATTGCCAGTGTATAGCGGGTATATTACCATCAATGGCACGAACGGCGACTCATTATTTATCCCATATCTAGGCGTCGTTGGCAGCATGTATTCTGCCCCCAAGATGTTAGACCCGGACTGGACTTTCCTTAGTAACTACACCGATCCGCTGCATGCAGCCCCGGAGAACACGACCTTTGCCGTGCCGTTCCCGTCCAATTCGACAAGTGAGCCGGATACCAGCATCGGTTACCCGACTGCGGTTATTCAGCTCAATGCCGGGACTTCTTTGCTTAGATGCGACGTCGTGCCTCTCGACGATTCCGCCAATGTCACCACGACGGAGGTGCTCGGGGTGCAGATTGTCGGCAGTGCGCTGAACTACCCGATCGAATATTCGCAGCGGACCTATTACATTTCGCCGTTCACCGGAATGCTAAGTGATGGCGTCGCGGTGCCCGAAGGACGGTATCGGCTTTTGGTACGGATTTTGCGGATATTTGGAGACCCAGAAAAGGAGGACGATTATGAGAGCATGACTCTAGCGCCATTTAACATCGTGTATGCTTAAATTTACCTCATATCGTCGCAAATGCAAGCGCTTAGCAGCTGTTTCTATATAGCATCTTGAAATTGTCAAAGATAAAGCGTTCTGGTTAAATGCCAACGTCAGCGTGCTCATGCCGGTCCTTTCATCCCAGACTACCTACCTACCTAGGTAGCCATCCTCCTCGGGGGCTTTTCAGACTCGTAGTTTCATGTTATCTATTAGATCTTTTGAAGCAACAACAACCCTTTCGGATTGCTTAAGCACTTATCTTCGCACTTTCGGCCGAATTGCTCACTGCGCGTTTTCAGGGGCACTCGTGTTATTAAGTAAGAGACGCGTTTGAAATGCGTCAGGTCTTCGTAGCTAAGCTCTACGCGAGCTGAAAAGGACCGCTGCTTCAAAACTCAATGAAACTGGAGTTTGAGCGGAAAATGCTTTCGACTTGAAATCAATTGAGTACTTTGTTGGTGCAGCTCGGAAGGTGTTGCTGTTAGTATGAGAACTTCAGATGAGTACCCGTGGTTTAGCCGGGTGCCTCGGCGTCGGGCAATTACGCAGGTACGTACCCTGGATTAGTGCTCTTCAGCGGGCAGACGGCTATAAGACAGGCCTGAGAAAAACACCAAAGAAAAGCGCAGGGAGACTCAATTGTACGCAGCAAAAACCATCATGACCAAAGAATAAAACCACCGCGAGTTCTGGAAATTGGCCCTTTTTTGAACTTGTCTCTTATTTTATTTTTACTAGTCATTCATAGCCGGGATTCTTAATTTTATTTTTTCGTCTCAATTATTAAACCCCCTACGACACAATCAACACAAATGGCGCAGTTCTTGTCAAGGTCACGTGCTTCATTGCTATGTCGAGATATGCAATCTATTACTGCCTATGCAATTGCCAGACCGTCGCTGTCGCCATTACAGAGAAACCAATCGTCGCAGAAGCGATGGAGTTCGCACTCTCCCTACTCCCCCATGGCTTCAGCAACAGATACCCCTAGAAAGAAAGTGACTCTGGGAAGTCTCCAGTCCCTGTATAAAAAGGGGGAACCCATCACCGTCATGACTGCCCATGATTTTCCAAGTGCGCACGTCGCAGATGCAGCGGGCATGGATGTCATACTCGTCGGCGATAGCTTAGCCATGGTCGCATTAGGCATGGCAGATACCAGCGAGGTGACGGTAGAAGACATGCTGCTTCACTGCCGGTCGGTCGCGCGTGCTACTAGAGCTGCCTTTACGGTAAGAATATCTTTGCTACGCTGGGAAATATAACGCTAATGAAAACAAAGGTCGGGGATCTTCCCATGGGATCATATGAAATCTCACCGGAGCAGGCGCTTGAAACCGCTATACGATTCGTTAAACATGGTCGCGTCCAGAGCATCAAGCTAGAAGGCGGGAAAGAGATGGCGCCAACCATCGCAAAATTAACTCAAGCTGGGATTCCTGTCTTAGCACACGTCGGGCTCACACCTCAGCGTCAGAATTCTCTTGGAGGGTTCCGCGTACAGGGAAAGACGTCGAAAAGTGCGATGAGAGTACTTGAAGATGCGCTCGCCGTTCAAGAAGCAGGCTGCTTCGGCATGGTCTTGGAAGCGGTGCCAGCCGAGATTGCAAGCATCATCACCCAAAAGCTTTCTGTTCCGACCATTGGAATCGGGGCTGGTAACAGATGCTCAGGGCAAGTGCTCGTTCAAGTTGACATGTCCGGGTATTTCCCGCCCGGACGTTTCATTCCCAAATTTGTGAAGCAGTACGGCAACGTGTGGGCGGAAAGCCTTCGAGCAATCGAATCCTATCGGGATGAGGTGAAAAGCCGCCAGTACCCAGCGCGAGAGCATATCTATCCTATTCCAAAGGAGGAGCTTGAGGCATTTGCGAAGGATGTAGAAAAGTTATGATCCGGTTCTTTCGCTTAATCAGGCTTTCTTTAATGCCAGACTACTAAGGGGTAAAGAGGCAAGTCGGTTTAAATGGGTTTGATGTACCAGCATGAATAGGCGCAAGGTGGAAATACCACGGAGATGGTCGTGCTTTGAGTCGTGATGCAGCTCATCCGAACGCAGGGGTAATGGAATAGACCACAATCAACTGATCACTTGAATCTTTGAAACACTATTCGCGCATTAGTATTCCGTTCCTGTATAGGCAAGAGATATTGCACGCACCCTATGTAAGTTGCCTACAATTTCGTCAAGCGCGGGGGCGAATGCGCTGTTGACATAGAGAAATAGACCGTCGGTTGGATTGAGGCGCAGAGCTTTGCGCAGGTGAGATACGACGGCCTCGAATTTCTGGGTCGCGCTTATGCGCCGCACTTCGCGCTTCAGCTGCGGAGCGGACCCGACAGCTTTGAAACGGACGAGAATCTTCTCCTGTTCGAATTCTCCCGCGCTCGCTAAAGCCGAAGTTGCGTCCTGAGGTAGGGCTGTGAGGACGGCGGATGCAGACATAGTGAGTGGTAATTCTGGCGACGCTGGCCGATCCGGAATGGTGGGAGAAGCTGGAGGTGATGGAGATGGGTGTTCGGGAACATCTGGATACTCCATCTTGCTTTGCTTTATATCCTTTTGAGAAGATGATTATAATGAGAAGTTTTGCTGTCTAATGTATGTTTGAGCAAAGAAGCTAGTCAGGTAGTTTTGGTTGATGTGTGTGGTTGACGAGCAATTATGAGTTTGGGTGCGTCACGGATCAAGCTGGAGCCAAGACCATGATAGCGATTGCAGGTGCTGTGGGTTAGCTTAGGTAAGCTAGGGGTTGATGCTTCCTTTACCCCTCAACAGAGTTCCCCCCTATATTTCCTCTCTTAGGTACTTACTACCTGATTAAGATGACTACTGGCAACGTTTTCATCGTCTATTATTTTTGCTTGTCGCCGTAAAACTTGATGCAATCACTCATCTAGGCATTACTGTCAGGTTGACATATGATTTCTGACCAAGTAGACAGGCTGCCAGGTGTCATAAAAACACTGTGAACACTCTACAAAGATGCTCATGTGTCTCTGTAGCTGGAATGGCTGACTAATTGCTTACAAACGTGATTCAGAGGGAGGGTCAGCAACCCAAAAATCATGCCAGCTCTGCCTCGATCACAGCTTCAAAATCTCGCGGGTCCTTCCAAATCCCAGTGATATTGAATCCGGCCTCGTTTATCAGTTTTCTCCACATGGCTTCCGTCCTTTCGTAAGCTGACAAAAGCGACATCATATTCACATCCATAACCGACTGAATAATACTCGCACCTGTGGGTGGAATCACAATATCGCAAATGAGAAGCTTCGAGTATCCCTTCTTCATTGCCGGGACGATGTTCCTCAAGATCTTAATCGCGACCTCATCCGACCAATCGTGAAATACCGCATGAAAGAAGTACGCACGGCTCCCATGGATTGGTTGAGGTTCAAAGAAATCATGACCCATGACCTTGACCTTATCCGTACCAAGATCCAGGCCTGACACAACGCCTGGAAGGTCCTGAAGAATCAGGGATCCGGCTGACAGATCTGGATGTTTTCCCGGAAGTGTAAGGAGGTCAACGCCGTGATGACCGCCTATGTCGACGACCAACGGTTTACCGTCGGATAAGTCCGCCCCTTCAATAAGAGACGCTGTATCGTAGAACTGTGGCCATGGTATCTTGTATTTTGCCCATGCAGTCATAAAGCCAGACCAACTCTCTTGGTAGATCGGGTTGGATAGGCCTCTTTCGAAGAAAGGTAGCCCCTCCGGAAACGACTCGTGGTAGCTCGTTTTCTTTGAGTCCAGAGGTTCTCGATAGGAAGTCTTGGCCAGAAATGACGGGAAATGCTGACTACAGGTCTCCCAATGATGGGCCCTTCATGGAAGGAATTAGCATCTCAGCAGTGTTATCCTATCCCAACGAAAGCCTCACCTAGCTATGAGCGCCTGCGCTATGAGCGTAGAGTCATCGCCGATTGACAATGAGAAGCTAGTAGGCTTGTATCGGTCCTCACCCGTTTCCTCGATGATATTCGTTGATGCCAGGAGGCGAAGCAAGCGTCCTATTAACCGTTAACTATTTGATGGTAATATCAGGGACACCGTGGTATACCTACTAAGTAGGTTTAAGTCGCAGTCATTTGAAGCCAACTTAGCAATATCCTCGAGTGACTTTTCACCTCCGCCCGCTGCAGTCCATCCGCGCAAAAGGCCGGTGTCAATGCACGTCTTTAAAGCCGCATAAATAATCGGCTCCGCGAAAGAAATGCCATAAAACCTCTCCACGTCCGTTTCCAGCCGGCTGACAAGTTTACGTGCGCTAGCTATGAGCTTTAACCGCTCTCTCTCATGACCCTCAAAGTCGGCAGCCGTAAAGGCCTCGAGACGATCTGCTAGCTGTGTGTAGGTTTCTTCCATTTGGGATTAATACTGAGGTGATGCAGAAACCGAACTATAGACAGATGATTTTCTTTCTTCGAATTAAATACTGTAGGGCTTGGGAGTTCCAAGATCGGCCCCCACACACAGCGTCGCACTGATACTTCCCTCTGCATGGGGTGTAAGATCACAGGATGAGATACCCAGTATTAGCACGCATAAGCCAACGAATTAACTAGCAGATATTCTCTTATATTACCCAAAGCCATACGAATTAGGATATGTGATCATACATCATATCTATGTAGCTACCCCTATCCAGCTCCAGATACCGAGATGGCACTACCCTCGTCGCCAAGGCACCAGATACAAATAGGCCTAGGAGCGAATTAGTTGTCATCATGATAGTATAAGCAAGATAACGCCGATGAAAGGTACGTTTCTCAATGTCCGCCCTCGCAAGGTGCCGACATCTTCTACGAGGACTTTGAGTGTAACAGGAACTAATATATATAGAGCTTGGAACTTAAGGTCCACTTCAACTGATAATTTTCTTTACGTCCTAAGTTCTTCAATTCCTCGCTGTGTCTTATATAGGCAGCAATCTCGATCATAGATGCTGGTGACAATTTCAGCATATCATAGCCTCTCAATGACATTCCGAGCACTCCTGGTTGCTTCGATCCCTAAGCTCCTGCATATTCTCGTCTATTGTATGGCACTGATGCCACTATTGATCTCTTGGCGTGATTTGGCCAAGTGGCATTAAGCTCTGCGGTGTTCCCTCCGAGGTTAGTTATGAAGACACAACTGTCAGTCGATCCTTAGCCCTCCAGCTCTGCTATCACTCCAATCCCGTCCATCTCTCCTACGACATACCCCTCTAGTTCTGCGCGTGTTGCATTCGCATCCAGTTCGGCCTTCCTATAGCATGTAGGACGCGGCAGGCTTCCTTCAAGCTCCGCTTTATTTGCGCCGTACTGATTAAAATCTACTGGCACAAAGCTATTTGTTGCTCTTTTTTCAATTCGTCGTCTTCTGCGGTACCTAATAAGGAGAAATCCAGCGCAGATAAGTAGAATCCCGCCAAAGACAGCACCTATGCTAACACCAATGATGATTTCTTTCGATATACTGGGTGCAGACACTTCCCCAGAGTGATATGTTGTTTCATTTGGCTCTGATGGTCTTGATACAGTGTTCAGTGTTGAAGAGGTCGTGTTGGTCCATGTCTGACCCAAAAGCAAGATCCCTTGCACTTGCACCTGGACGTAGAGTTGGCTGGGGGCCGAAGCATTCCTTTTCGTTACATGAGTAGTCCGCGTCCGGGGCCCCCTATTTCCATGAGACCTTCCAGGTCTATTTGTCGCAATGTCGCTAGGCGTCGTAGATTCACCAGACGATGTCGCAAATTCGCTAGACGATGTTATGGATTCGCCAGACGATGTCGTGTGTTTATGAGACATCGTGGGTTCAGTCCTGCTAGTGGGGAGCACAATACTAGAAAGGATAACAGTGGATTTGACACAACTGCTAACAGTGTTTGCAGCTGCGACGCTCCCAATACAGACTCCATTCTGCGGGTTATAGGAATAACCGCTAATATCAGCAGGTCAGCGGTACCTCAGAATATGAAATTGGGTCAAAGACTTACCCAGGACAACACACAACGCCACCTAGATCTCCGGTCTTCCTGCCTGCTGTTTCCCAAGCTAAAGGGCAGAAATATGCTGGTGAGTAGGAATAGAGTCCCCACGTATGCACGCCATCCGTCAGGCTTGATATTGTTGAAACGGGGTAGCATGTCGGAGCAGACGTAGTGCAATCAGTGTAATGTGTATATGCGCTAGCTTGACAGTTAACGCCATCGCAGGTGAAGGACAATAAATTTGTGCACTCTGGTGCCGGGGTGAAAACCGTCGTAAGAGGCGGATATGTCTTAATAGTTGAACTTGCCGGTGTTGTCATGATCATTCAATTACATGCAAGTCTGCCAGGTACATCTCATCCGCTAGGGGAATCGGGTCAAGATAGACTAGGAATCCAAAAACTCGCACTTCTTGGTAGTATTCATTAGTGTCATGAAAAGGGTTGTTGATCGTCTCCGATTCACGCTACTTGGTGAGGCCGCCTAATACCACATCATTACGCCCCCCTTTCCTCTGGATTCAATATATACTCTACACTACCTTTGTTACAGCTACGTAGTAATATTCCAAGAGTCATCACTCAACCGCAATTGATATAAAAATACTTAGGCATGCCGACTTGGCTTTATCCAGTCGCATAACTAGGCCTTGGGGCTAGTTTCAGGTTGGGGGCGGAATATCACCATTTCACAAACGGCACAGATGCTACTCAAGCTATAGACCACCCTATCGACCCTATCACATCCTAATAGCTTAATAAAATCCCCACGGGTTGAGTTACCCGTTCTATTAATAATACCAGAGGCCGATGTTCTAAACCTAAAACGTGTAACCAGGTTTATCGTAGCAATGCCGCAATCCAGGAAATCTCAAACCTGACCAATATCGCAAGCTTTGTTGGTTAAATCGACCAAGTATAATATTCCAAGGAATATGGCGAAACAGATCAGACGAAGTCTAACCAAGACCAAGGAGCTACATGCTTCTATGTTAGTTAAGTAGTAGTATCCATTGCAGGAAATCCCCATTGGCATGTGTCTCTCTCGCTGGAATATTGGTAATCCAAGTTAGGGAGCGATTGCCAGGTATTCCAAAGTGCTATGTTATTTGGAAAGTGAAGAAATTATTTATTTGCAGAGTGTTCATAGAGTGATTTTGTGACAGGTGGTAATATAACCCCCCATAAGTTCCATACTCATATACCGGTATCCAGACCTTTTCGTCTTCGTCTTCTTCATCTTCTTCATCTTTATCATCTTTATCTTCTTCAATTATTATTTAAAATATATTTCATTAGTTAATGGTAGCATCTTCATCGCTCATGTACAATATTAGGTGCAGGTAGATTATAGATATACCCGGCATGCCTGTTGCCAGCTATCACAGATTACTCTATGAACACTCTGTAAATTAGAGGACTTTCCACTCTGCAAATAGCATAGCTCATTACAAAGGGTTCAAGGTTCGGCATACTCGACTTCAGATATTACATTGCGAGATCTTGCTAACTATGTAAGGAAGGTAATTCCATGCCTTTTAACAGATTAATATCAGGTAATTCTAGAAATAATTCCTGGTCATTTTCTTCACCATATCTCTCTGGAGCGGGCTCCCGCCGTTTTGTGGAGCAGACAACACCACCACCTCCTAAATAGGCTGTCCCTGGCCGGGAGAAATAGCTGTCGTACATCGGAGTTCCCCCAATCGTCACAAGAGGTGAAATTCTTATCTGATCATTGCTTCTTCCCCCGCCGCCGGGGCCGAGTATCATTCTGTTGGGACTTGATCGAAGATTCTCCGCGCTACGTCGCAATGGCAGTACGTTAGAGATCTTAGTAACGAAGCGTGACCTAGATATACGGTTGATGAGTGGTTTAAATATAGGCAGGTTAGAACAGACAATGGCCATTCCGGTATGTACCGAAGTCCACACCTCAGTGCTGGCGTAAGAAGGAACTTGTTGACCCGGCGAATATCCAAGTATCACCTTAACAAGACCTGTTATGATAACACTGTCAGGCTGTCAGTATCGCATAGATTATGGACTAGGCTCAGCAATGACACATACAATCCACCTAGGAGAAATATCCCTGAGACTGTCAGCTTTTGCTCTAGAGAGAGTCGTATCGTCACCACCACGGTAATTGGCAATGATAGAATGAGCACATCCAGAAATATTTCGCAGGCTCCTGAAGCCATCCAGAATATGTTGTAGCTGAAGCAATATCGCGGGTCCCCTGGGCTGTTGATCCATGTCCATTCAAGGGGGACGCAACTGGTCAGAGTAGCCACAGTACATCCCACCCACCAGCCTATGACCAACCCCCCAGCAGTGAACGTTAAATAACGAAATGCCGTGCTAACGGCAAAGATCCTATGGTACATAAATAAGATTCCTAGCTTTGTTGCTCCTGAGATTGTGAAGTATAGAACTGGGATGACGAAAGCGAGCTTCATGTGAAATATATCTTCGGGTGTGTAGACGTAATTGGGATCGGTGTTTTCGGAAGCGGAAGCCCACAGCCCAGCTGGGGAGATTGCGTTACCTACGAAGAATATGAGCGAGTTCTGAAGCGGCCAGAGATATAAACATAGTCCGCCGATAGAAAGAATGGCCAATCGTACCCCATAGAAGCAAGACTGCAATCAACAATGTTGCTACAACAGCTGACAAAATCAACCAGTCATCAGCTTTTAGACCCGCGCACGTGAAAATACGTGTGTAAAATCTCAATGCAACAGATATGACGGCGAGGGCAATGACGAGGGCTTTTACGCCCATCGTAACATCCTCATTGACATGATGTTGAACCTGAACAGAGGTCATGATGAGTAATCTGGGACCGTTTGCTTTTGCAATCCTATCTCGAAATAAGAGAGAAAAAGCGCATTGGTTCTTCTGTGAAAGGCACATCTTGTAGGAAGCTGTAAGCTTTGGCTGCTGTGCGACGGCTACAAAATAGGGTTAAAAATAGTATACCAACAGCAGTTGAATCTGCCGAAAGATCAGGAGAAAAAGGTGGGCGGTCGAGGCCAGTAGATGACCTGATATGTGCTGTGGTGCAGTGGCACACCGGTAGCACAAACATGCTCAGCCCCCAATATGGGTGGTGAGACCATCCAATCGAAGAGGGGTCGCTTGCATACATCTGCATTATCATTAAAAGCATGAATGAGGGCGGTTAGTAGGTATTATTAGGGAGAATCGAGCTGTCCACGTCCAGCCAGCGGAAGCAGGCTGCTTGGGCGAAAGTATGAGCATGCTGGGACGTAGTAGGTTGATGGTTTAGTGCATGTGCTTCAGGTTTCAGAGGCGCATGCTGGCTCTAATATATCGCTCTATGTTACACAAGCACCTTGGGGTACCTTAGGTAATTAAGGCATAGAGTAGCGGAGAAGGTGCGCCGTCTACTGACATCCCTTTCGTTCCTGACCTGTCTCAACTCAACGCAGCCTTCTCTCAACCTTGGCGGAAATGGGGTCATTTCTCTCAAAGAACGAGCTGTGTTCACTTTCTTTTTGAACCAATTGTGTACACAGCACTGACAGTGCCTCAGACTAATCCTTATCACTGGAGGCTTGACGGGACTGGGCCTTCACGCGGGCCGGCAATTGGCTGAAAAGGGAGCCAGTGTCGTCATAGTAGCTCGCAATAGCAGCAATTTGGAAGAAGGCATTCGCTATATATCGGTAAGATTAAGCCATCCCTCTCGTTTGCCGCTCTGCAGACCTGAAGTGCTGACATGTTGCGGGGTAGCAAGGCGCTCGCTCGTCTGAGACGCAACGTTTTCATTCTATCCGTGCCGACGTGACTACAGCGCCCGAATGCGCCCGCGTGCTGGAAGAAACCATCACTTGGAATGGCGGCTCTCCCCCCGATGTTGTTTGGTGTTGCAGCGGTAGCGCACATCCAACATTATTCATCGACACGCCCCTTGATCAGTTCCAGACCATGATGGACAGCAACTACTTCTCATGCGTTTACATGGCGCACGCCGTTCTCAATTCCTGGCTGCGACCCGCTGTAGAGACAACGACCCAATCAGAGAGCGCGAAGCGTACGACGCTACCGGCACGACATCTGATCTTCACGGGATCTTTCGTGTCTTTCTACAGCTTCACCGGCTTCACGCCGTATAGCCCCTCGAAAGCGGCAATCCGATCCCTCTCCGACTCCCTCTCGCAGGAGATGAACCTCTATGCGACAGCGCATCCAGAGCTACCCCCCGTGCGCGTGCACACCGTTTTCCCTGCCACAGTGCCGACACAGTCACTAGAAGACGAGAATAGGGTAAAGACTGACTTAACGAAGTCTCTGGAGGAAGGCGACCAAGTCCTGCCGGCGGAAGAATGCGCGAGGCGGGCGATTGCGGGCCTCGAGAGCGGAGAGGAGTTGATTCCAACGAGTACGATTATTTGGGCTGTGATGACTAGCGTAATGGGAGGTAGCATACGAGGGGGGTTCTGGAAGGGATTGTTTAACACGTTGGTAGGATGGATAACGCTTATAGTGATGATGTTCATTCGGTGGGATATGGATATGAAGGTAGCTCGATGGGGGAAGAAGCACGGATCAAGCGGAATGCTGAAGAAAAAGGAGTGAGTACCTCGTAGGCACGGCAAGGAAAAGAAGGTAGGGAAGTATATTCGCGAACCTCTCCTCCGAAAGCTATCGACGTAAAGGATGCGACGCGATGTTTTCTAATGCAGTGGGGATGCTTCTCCTAGAACAGTGACCATACTAATCAGTCAACTAGTTACCCAAGTCGTTAAGTTTAGCTTGACTAATTTGTGTCGATCGTTGCCGTTTCCGACCAAGTTACTTATCAATACAAATTGAGGTCTTCGAGACCCACATCTCTAGCATCGTGACAATTTTCTTGGTGGTGCAAGTGGATATCCGAACCACCGAATAATTTTCCAATTTTCACCAACCTATTCTCCATACTGAGCTTTTAACTGCCAGGCGTATTCATCCCCTCCAGTCGATGCTCCTTACAGTCCTAGCAATAAATAAGCTTAAGTATGCGAGATTTCTCAACACTAAGTAAGTTGACTACCAAGCTCGCAGTAGATGCTCTGCTAAGAGAGAAGCAAAAAAGAATCAAGAGATTTTTTCAAAACAACGGGCTCAACCGGGATTCGAACCCGGGGTCTCGCGCATTTAGAATGGAAATCCCGAAGCGCGAATCTTACCACTAGACCATTGAGCCTGCTATGATTATAGTTTTCCTTTCGCAGGTTAAGTAGAATGTGCAATGCCAGGTAGCTGTAGCAGCTACCCATAATGGAGTGGAGTTTCTTAGAAAATGGAAGGAGATATACCATCCAGCGTAAAGAAGGAGGACCTTGGTGTGGCTGGGAAACCTAGACATCTCCTGCCATAGAACAAGGACAATGGCTCAACGCTAGAGGCAAAGTGACAAGGCAGAGTGATAGACAGTAGACGGGCTCACAATTCAAAAGAAGAACTTCATATATAATGAAGGGCAAAAAGAACTCCGAATCGGGGAATCGAACCCCGGGCTTGGCGGATCACTTAGACACCTATTTGGATGGTATCTTAATGAGAGCGCCAAATGTTAGCCACTACACCAATTCGGACTCACCGGTAGGGCTCATTGCTACGACGTTTTAAAAAAAGAGTTGTCAAGTTCGTTTAATATAGCGACCTACCTAGCGAAGCTAGTGTGGCCACAGCGCGCTTCACTCCAGTTGCGGGCCCCCTAGAGGTAAAAAGTTTTCTAACCAATAAATAAGGTATTCCTTAAACTTCTGATAATTAACTAAATAGAGATTTAGTTGGAAGTTGTGAAGAAAAATCATAATAGCTAGATTTCCCTGGCTGACACAGACCTAGGCGACAAGAACCCCCTAATCCTAGGCCTCCCGTGGCTCAAACGGTATAACCCTTACATTGACTGGGAAACAGGCCACATTGCCTTCGCTTCTCCCCACTGCATGCGAAATTGCCTCTCGAACAGACCAGTCAATAGGAGAGCGGGGGTCTCACTCTTACTACCCGAGTAGGACCTGTCTTATGGTTGACAGGGGAGAGATTGGGCAGAGAATTAGCACTTGTTGTTTGTTACCTTCAGAATAGACCCGGAGCTAATTTCTGTTACGTTGTCCAAGATTTTACACCGTGATAAAACTTGCGTTGAAAGCCTTATGACAAGTCAGCACAAGAGTTCATTAATGTAAGAGAATAAACAATACCAGAAATATCATGGTATTTTGCTATGCAGTGGCTAAGCTTAAAGGGGATGTAAGAATGAAAGAAAATACTCCAAAGGTACTCGAGTATGTCAAATCTTCCGACCAAAAGACAAATTCCGATCACGTGTGTCTAAGAACGATTATTCACGCTGATTATTATGCTTGTTTCTTAAACCTTCGATCGCCTAGTAATGTTCACGGAAGTTGCTATCAATATTGGCGCAGTTCAGGTCCGAATACAGTGGTGTCGTCCGAAAGTACTACTTGAGCCACACCACTGGGTTGCACGGGATTCATATGGTGAGGATGGTCCGGAAGATCGTCGTCCACCGGTACCGAGAAATAGAGATATCAAACGGGACAGAGATGAGGTAGATGTGCCAAGGACATTGGCGCATGAATGGTCAAGCCATTCTTACTCGGCTCCTGATTAATCGAGTCACCACAAATTGCATTTTTTAGTGTTAAGATGACTGAGACTATTTCCAGGTCGTCAGTGCGAAATTACTAGGCAACATAAGACATCATGTTCCATATTTGAAAAAAAGAGATCTACCTATTTACATTAAATAGATTGGAGATTGTGAAAAAATTTAAATAAATTTTAAATCCCGATATAGTGTACAAGGAACCCAGAAGGTGCTTTCGGTTTCTTTGAGAGAAACATCATATGCTACCTGTTATATGTCAAGCTAATCTCCCAGCTGTTAAACTCACCAAGTTGCTGGGCAAAGACTATGCGAAGCCACATTATAATGCTATTTTGGAACCTCCCAAGATTACCTAGCCATCATACTGTGGGAATTATCCCGGGGCTGGGGTTGAGGTAAAGCTGTGTGCCGGGTCGGTAAGGTGGATCTCGATTTGAGGAAAGAAGGCAGGAAGGAAGGAACAAGAGCCTTAATGGGCAGGTATTGGATACAGCCTAGAGTACGCGTAGCCTAGATAACATCAACCGAAATTGGGAGTAGCTACAGTGGGATAGCATTGGCAGCTGCAAGATACGTGCTGGTATATGCTATTAGGTATAAATATATGTAAGCTACGTGCCTTGCTTGTCACATTTTATTTGGATTTGGTTATACCTAATTATAGCATGTTTTCACGTGACAGAAGGGGTGCCTATACACAGGGCAACTGGTACATCGCGTGAATGGTACTTCTCCCCAAGCAACATCGACGGGACCATTTTCCCACATTTTCTATTTAATTCTGCAGAAGCTAACTGTTAACAAACTTCCTTTGAAAACATCAAGGCTACTACATCTACCTACTCACCTACCTAACGCTTCTGCGCTACTTCTACCTGACTTCTACTCATCATTACGAAAGTCGACAATCACAAATTCACGATGGCGCCATCTACTACTAAATCTGACGACAAACCTCAGTTCAACGCGCGCGAGCTTGAAGTCATAGCCAAAGCATGGACTTGCATCAGCGAAGTCAAGAATGGTGTGCCTGTGGTATGTTTATTCCCTCTCTGTTACCAAGCCACAACTCATATCACTCCATCTTCCAAGGTTACATAATTCACCGTGAATTTGCATGGGTTCACGCCATATCGCTCCCACCCAATCATTTACAGGATAGTGTTACACACGGCTTTTAGAATAGCGACTCCATTTTTATTTATCCTCACATATACAATTCGCTAACTCATCATAGATCGACGCCACCAAGCTTGCTGAGCGCGGTCCCTATGCCAGCGCTGACTCGGCGCGACATGTCGTATGTATAACATCAGCAATTCCCTCTTCCTTTCTAGTCAATTTCCTTATTAATATTTAACTCCGATATATTACCTCACAAGCGATTACTGACGTTTGTTGGCATAGTGGCGACCCATTCAGAAGAAGCTCATAGCTATTGCTGGAGCCGGTTCCGATGTGACCACTCCTACCCCTACCCCAGGCAAGGGCCGTGGCCGGAAGCGCAAGACCGACGCCGCTGACACCGAGACTCCCACGAAGAAGCCGCGTGCACGAAAGAACACGAAGGCTCCTGCTGAGAAGGATGGAGACGAGGATGACCACTTGACCGATGGCGAGGCCTAGGCAACCATTCTAGGCAGCATTCCCCGATGGTACCACTACACTTGCTTCTTTCTTTGCTCTACTTTACTTTTTTTCTTCTGAGTGAGACTTCGCATGGACCCCTGCATCCACCTTGTTTTCTGCGCTTCTATCTGGGAGAAGGGCTACGAGGGAGACGGGCATCACGATAGACAGACGATCAAGTAAATAGATGAATTCGCGATGAATTATGAATTGGTTGCACATTAACCCTCATGTATTTTTGAAATAATTCCCGGTGCTCCGATGGGCTCCACTGACGCGGGGTGTTCCCTTTGTGAGACCTAAGTGACCTATCACATCCTTGTCGCATCTACACAGTCAGGTATTTCTTCTCAACAATACGTTAAGTCCCGATGATCTAAGGCAACTTTACATGGTATTTGTCCTGTTTGAAGACCCTGCTTCTGAGCTACAAGCTACGAGGTATGAACAGCTCAGTCTGGGAAAAATACATGTCATCACTAATGCAGAATTGCGGATGGTAGCATTTGGAGCTATGGTACCCTGACATGGTTCGTAGGGACAAAGAGAGCCCTGGAGATGCTATTGGCTACAGATCATGAACAATCTTATCAGATCCGCTGATTAGATCCTGTCGGCCCATATTCCTTTCCCGTTGAGTGCGCAAAATTTGATGGTGTCGGTAAAAGCACGTTAGCTGCCTTTCATTTCGGGAATCTAACTCGAACAGGTCTAACGATGGACATTAATTACGTCGCAAATCTTCATTGGACCACAGCCATACCTACCTACTGAGCAAATGCAAGAAATGACGATCATCCGCAAGTCCTTTGGCCTTACGGTCTCATCGCTTAACTTCGAGGTGTCCTGACACCTTCGACAATCTATGCCAGTTCCTCTCAAACCGGTCGAATGAGCAATGCCTCGTTAAAGTGGACCAGGAAAGTATTACAATGAAGCAAACGTACGGTATAATGTACTTTTGGACGAAAAGTTAGATGAGTCTCGGAGCTGTCATACCCAATATGGGGAAGTTCATAAGGAACCCCGTCAAAGCAGCATCATGGCACTGAACCCTGTCTAGCGCCATATGTATGCCATGGACTAGGTGCGCCTGCCGTTATACTGGGGTACCTGTTACGGATCTGGTAGGTATCCGACCTACATTGGAAACCGAGATCGGATATTCTTTTTCTTTTCTGGTAAATATATAAATGGTATTCCGTGCCTAGATACGAGGAAGACTCTCATCATTGATCGCCTATCTAAAATACCTCTCCAATATGCAGCTTTCGCTCTTCGTTACATATTTATTGACATGCTTTCTCCAGGCCCAGCCAGCTTCAGCGCAAAATAACTCATGGCCATGGCAAACATATAAATCCAGTTGGGCAGAGCCGTAAGTAATCCATGCTCCCATTCCAGTCTCCTTCTTCACTTCGGCTATGGAGGTATCAGAGTAAATTTATTCAGGGGTTGAAAACTCTCGATATTGGCTTTAGCCATTTTGATGTCAGTGAATACTAAGTCAGTCACTTACAACATATTACATAGTCCATCCTTGAATATAACCAAGTCCGGCCTAACATCCCCTGGATACCTATTCTTTGACCAAAATGGCGAGTATGCTCATAACTACAGCTTGTTCATCATGTCCGATGATAATGAGCTTGTCTGGCAGAGCGCTCTTGGGGACTATAGCGATTTCAGGACCCAAACCTTCGAAGGAAAGCCAGTCTTGACATTCTTCAACGGAATTTCCCTTCCAGAACCTTACGGCTGGGGGCACGGCATCATTCAAGTCCTTGATGACTCATACACAAGTATTTACAATGTCTCATTGACCGCAGCAGAGGAAAATCTGGTTCCCATCTCAGATATAGACCCAACTCAACTCGTATCATATATCGACATGCACGAGTCTCGGATTACGGCTCAAGACACCATTTTGGTCACGATGTATAATGTCACTCAATACGATCTAAGCTCTGTTGGAGGTCCTGAAGATGGTTGGGTTGCGGATTGCTTGTTCTACGAGCTCGACGTTAAGACCAGCGAGGTGCTCTTCCGATGGAGTGCCCTTGCGCACGTTGACGAGATCCCCATTTCGGACGTCCAGCAGTTTTATCCCGTCGCTGACTTTGGGCGAAATCAAAGCATACCCTATGGTTATTTCCATATTAACTCTGTCGACAAGCTTGAGGATGGGTCATATTTGATCTCTTCGAGGTATTATTGCTCTATTTTCAAGATCTCGGCAGATGGTAGTGTGGAATGGACATTGCAGGTAAGCCTTTTTGTTGTCGCTATGTCATTTGAGATAGTGTCTGTAAAAACACTCAAGCTAATACCAAATAGGGTCAAACGGGTGGCGATTTTAAACTCGACGCGGGCCTCTCCTTTTCTTACCAACATGATGCTCGGGTTAGAAAAAACGAGGGGAATATTCTCCAGATTAGCATCTTCGATAACGCGAACTCGGAAATCATATCTGGGGTGGATCAAACGAAAGGCATATTTATGACTGTTAACACCGAGACGATGAAGGCCACTCTGGACCAAGAATATGTCAATCCCCAGGACTCGGTCTACGCGTTTTCGCAAGGAAACGTACAGCTATTGGATGACGGGCATGTCGTAATGGGATATGGTTCGACTCCTAAAATAAGGGAATTTAGCCCCGATGGTTCCACTGTCATGACAGCCCAATTTGGGCCTGGGGATGGTCTCCTATTCTCATACCGTGCCTATCGTCTGCCTTGGGTGGGACACCCTACGGAATCGCCGAATGTATTCTCTTGCATTGATCAACTTAGCAATAAGACTATGGTCTACATGAGTTGGCTTGGAGCAACCGAGCACGAGGCATGGAAGGTCTACACAGGATCTAGCATTTCTAGCCTTACTGTCGCTGCTCATGTAGAGAGGACTGGATTCGAAACTATGACATCTATACCAGGCCAGGCTCCATTAATTCAAGTTGAAGCAGAGGAACTGGGTGTTACTAGTGGAGTGTCTCCTATTGTATCTCCTAGAAATAGTTGTGTATGATGAGAGGAAAAGGGGGTATTCTTCTATAGTGAGAATAGATAGAATCTAGCAAGGAATAACACGTACGGTAGCATTGTATTTGTTGTTTATTGACGTGAATACAATATCCAATAGGTACCTAGTGCTACCGTAGTTGCTTCCAAACACCACTGGCAGGCCGACCTTAGAGCGCATATTCCACATACATGCGAACACACCTCCATGCGTCAAAGCAGCGCGCATACCCCTTTCTCGCGCCAAATAGGGCAGCACAACCCACGATATTTATTTGCGTATTTGTGTACTTGTGTATTTGTGTGCAAAAAAGATAAAACTTTTATCTCCCACTTTCTTCTTTTCCATTTCCTTCTCCATTCTTTCCCTTCTCCATCCTTTTCCTTCTCACACATCCATCTCCAAACCCATCACACCTCAGCCACCCACACCTTGTCTTTGGCAATAGCCTTAATAGACTTCGGTCTTCTCTTCTTTTAGATATTTCTTCAAAGCTATCTTCAATACCTAATAAAGGTCAAAGACGCCAAAGTCTAGGTAAGTAAACTTTCATTACTGTTCCTCCTCCTCCTCCTCTTCCCTCGCTCCACCATCCATCATCAACTCTTCCATCATCAACTCTTCCATCATCAACTCTTCCATCATCAAATTTTCCATCATCATCATCTACTCCCTTACATATGTACATATCGTCGTCGCAACTTGGACGTAAGAGATAGTTGAGCTGGCTTCGGCCGAGTTCCTATTATCTGAACACCTGACGCGACTTCGATACCGCTCTGTTAGTTGTTATCCTCTGTCCATCGACTGGATCTTCTTGTCTATCATCCCATCTTACTGTCAACACAACTCTAATTAATTGCTACCGGGCAGATCCGCGCGGCCGGCGCGAACAACCTTGTCGCATCGGCTCTTGCCGCATGCGACAAGGGTTATCGCTTGACTCTATTGCCGCTTAGGCTTCAGAGTTAACTTGACTACTGCGAACTGATCGATACTGGTCTTTTGCAGAAAAAAAAAAAAAAAAGGTATGCTAAAGAGCCTCAAACACGACTGACTCCCGCCTAAGCCATCAACCCTCCCTACACATTCTACTTCTCTTTGCCCGACCTCGCACTATCCAACTCATCTTTCCTCGCATACCTTCCATCATTTCTTTGATGTTTTCAACACGTTGGATGAGTTTATACTCGTCAATAATTTCGAACGAAACTTTCAGACATCTATATCCGCTATCATCCTTTCACATTTGATTGATACTATACATACTTGAGTTGTTTGTCAACATGTAAGAGGCAACTGTTGACATTGAGACATAGAATTCAAGCATTCCGACATAATGTCGAGCCCAACGGGAACCTCTGACACCAACACTGGTCCCACTTCAGTGCTTGGTCCTGCCTCGATGCTGAAGAAACCGATCTATGAGGCTAGGGAGATTGCCCTCGGCATTCACGACAAGTGGATGTTTCCTGCCGAGCAGTCGCGTGGCGCCGTAAGTTAATGACTTAGATGAGCTATTTCAAAACAATTGCTAACAACTTAATAAGACTTTTTAGTCCGCAAACAACACCCCATTGAAGAGGGTTCCGAGAAGTGGAGACTCACTCACGCACCGACTGGATCGACTCAAGGGCGCGACTACTCAGAGCCCTACACCTACTGGGACGCACACGATATCTACCACCTCGGCGTTCAGAACCTGTGGAACGTGCTCAATCACTTGCACCTCGAGAGCCGTGTGTACCTATTGTCAATAGGTCCACACGGTTCTGAGGTTCACGTTCAAGAACAAAGTCAACATTGGTCAGATCAACGTTGAAACCGGTGATACGCTCAGCACTGATATACCGGGATACCGAAGTACTGGTGATCCACCCTTTAGTCTGGCAGTTACTCTTTAACTTAGAGTTAAGAGTTAACCACCCGTGGTTATGACCAACACAGACGCTTGGTCCCGACACTAGCCGGTAAGTTAATAACACGCCGTCTTATATTCATACTTAAATAACCTATGCAACTGGAATGGACTAACAATCTCTCTAGCCTTATCTCATAAGGGCTTCGTCTTCTACCACTTGGTAGCCGAGGGACTCAGAGATGTAGTAGTCTGGTTGGGCGGAGAGTATTAGGTTCACGTTCAATCCATCACTCAACCTGTCCCCCCCCGTTCCCGATCAAAAACTAAAGCCCATAATCTTCCTTCACAATGACCTCCTCTCGCAACCCTACGACAGAAGACACGAACAGTCTTGCCCGACTTACTGGGTTTCCCACTTCACCGTGAGCGAGCCGGTCTCCTACGGCGGGAAGTGGAAGCCACCATGCCTGCTGTATGAGTCTGGCTCCATCCTTACCTCACACCCTTGCCTCGTCTTCAAAGCCTCTGGTACCCACGTTTGCAAGCACAACGGGGCAAGTCCCGAGAGCCGGCTACCCCTTGCAAACACGTGGCCCGACTAGCCAAGTACCCCAAGGTGGAACGCACTCCCGAGGAGGAAGCCAAGTGTTTCCTACCCCAAACGTCAGCGATACCCCTGCAACTCATAGGGGGTGGGGCTGGGCGCAAACCGGGTGCGACCCGAAGATAAGTGGAGACGACCCGACCCGACGGTCCGCCCCGACGGGCAAAACTTCATCATGGGAGCATATGTAACCGCATTCTTCTTGACGACTACTCTGTCCACAGTCATCATGGGCAATCCGATTGGAACGGGTCTTGACGGCTTGAGAAGCTATTTCCTGACAACGTACAAGTCGAAGGCTTCGGGCGACTTCCAAGGAACAGCCAAAGGTATAGTACGATCGATCATTCATGTTGACTATTTCACTCCTCTAATACTCTTATAGAACTCTTTGGTTTACTCCGCGCCCAGCTATCCACCGACCAGCGAACTCTCAACATCTTGGCCTCTAACCTCCTATGCTCTCTGGAGGAATGTGGAGCCATCGAGTTCCTCCCGTCTGTCTCCGGCAATTGCGACGTCACACACTAGGCAGCAGCAAACACCCTCTCCCTCTCTACACGCTCCGGGCCCAACCCACGCGTTGGCCCATGTATCAGCTGCCTCCAATTGATAAAATCCAACACGGAGCTGGCTGCCTCCTATTGATAGACTGCAACACGGGGGCGGCCGGCTCCGGTTGATAGACTGCAACACGGAGCTGGCTGCCTCCGACTGATAGACTGCAACACAGAGGCAGCCAGTTCCAGTTGATAGACTCCAACATGGAGCTTGCTGCACACGCCGATCAACTGCAGCAGACCGAGACAGCTCACCACAACCATGAGGTTGAGCTTGTCCGATCCGTCCCCAAGTCAAAACAGCCTCTAATAAAGGGGGGTCGTCGCCAGTACCCTCGACTCTTTAAAGACCACCGAGGTACTGGCGACGGGGGCGGGACGGGGGGCGGAGTTAGCTAAGCATGCTGATCTAGTCGAGCAAACGCGTCTGAAGGCTGAGGATAAAGACAAGTACTGGCCACTTCTCTCGATTTGCGAATGATCGTTGGGGCCGTCCACGGGAGGGTCGCCAGTACTATCGACCCTTACGGATACCGAAGTACTGGCGACTCGCCACTCCCGGTGGACATCGCCTGCCCCCGAATGCGACCGAACGCATCCTCCGCCTGATCGGAGGCGTCGGAAAGATCTATGATCTCAGTATCGGCGGGCCGAATAGACGACACACCACATGCGCGTTGAAGCTGGCCTTCTGGAGGGAAGGCGATGTCGAGAGATTTTTAGATCTCGTCGCCTCCCTTCCATCGCCTCCCTTCCAGAGGGTCAGCTTCAACAACACCAGCGATCGCGTACCTTTTCTCAATCTATATCGCCGACTCTGCCCCTTTCGACAATATTTCACCAAAAGATACAAGCAAGATGGCCGACAACCACAACAACCATGCTCTCGATGATTTCATCGACCCGAACTTAACTCTCGTGCAAGCCGCTCCGTCCGCTGGCCAAGATCCTGGACAGCAGCAGCAGCAGCAGCAACAGTACCAGCAGTAGCAGCAACAACCTGCCACCACCTCCCAGCACCAGGACGGCGGAGCCGCGCAAGGCGAAGTCGTCGACCAGAAACAAGCTGGGGAGTGTGTGGAGCTGGCCATGCACTTCCGGGAGTCGGGCCATGAGGATAAACTGGCCCCAAAACCCCCGTCCGGGCGATCGTCAGTCACTACCTGCGAACCCTTTAAGGGCGTGACGCGGGACTGGCGATCGCCCAAGAAATCCAAATTCAACGGGTACCGGGAGACAAGCAAGACCAAATTCACACACGGCTGGACTTGCTTGAATAAACGATGCGAGAAGTTCTTTGAGTTTGGTAACTCCGATGTGAAGTTCAACGACTTAAGATATAACGATAACTTCCTCAGAGAGAGAACCGCATATCAAGGCATCGACCCTACACAGGCAGACCAGAAGAAAGCCAAGTTCCACGACCCACGCGGGGACCATCTCACCCTCCTCAACGTCTACGACGTGAGAGACACTCACCTGTAGCCAACGAGGTGGGACGCGGTAAAGCGAAGTATAACGAGAACTTCCTCAAAGAGAGAACCGCGTATCGAGCCATCGGTCTCTCTCCAATCGTCCCCCCTCTACCTCCAATCGTTCCCCGTCTACCTCCAATCGTCCTCCCTCTACCTCAACAAGACGAGGATAGCCCGGGGCCGGATGCCACCACCATCGCAATCACGACCGCAACCGCAGCGACCGCCCCGACCCAAGAAAAAAAAAGCCTACCCAGAAACCCAGAGCCAACCAGGGTGAAAACGGCTACTTCCCGATAAGCGGTATCGTTAAAGGAAGAATAAGATTTGGAAAGAGATTATTCTTGGTGGACTGGGAGGAAACAGACACGAAAGGCAAGATAGGAATCGGCCAGACCGGGCCTCCGTGGTCTTAGACAGACTACACACATACAAGATGTATTATAGATACTGTTAATAAAACTTGTAATGGACTTGATATATGATACCATTCGTAAAGACTCATATGATTCCTCCTGGGCCATGAGGTTAAACTGGCCCGGTGCCTCTGGTCATCGACGAATTACTCACCACGAGACCAGAGGCACCCGAATAATCTTTCAGCAGACGAGACACTTGAGCGATAACTACAAACCACCGAACTTCTCTTCCTTGACACTCGCACCCACCAAGATCCAGAGTACATGTGCTGACAAGGCCAGACTGCTATGACGCCTCCCTACTCCCCCGACGGCTTCCCATCAAGCCGCTCCAAGCCGCGGTGCGCTTTATGCGCGTCCACAATGTACACCTTCTAGACGGCGAGATGAGAGAGACGAACGCAGTCTCCGATGACGAGTACTGGACGGACTTCTCGGAGAATTAGGTGGACGATGCTAGGCCTCGAGATATACCACTACATACAGTGTGGACGGTCGCGACGAGGAGACAGCTGTGGACAGTGACTAGATCTCCCGGGACAGGAAGATCTTCACGAAGTCAATCTTACGTTCCTTCATAAAGAAGACAGTCACTCGAGAACCGCCCATTGGTATATATATTTCCATACACACACCAGGAGAACCAGCGGAAAGAGTAGGCTAGTCAAAACCAGGCCGCTCCCCATGGCCGAGTCGCCACTCAGATCCACCCTTTGACTCGACGCTGATTCCGACCCAACAGTCTCAACTCAGCAGCAATGGCGCCATTTCTGTTGTAGACGAAGACCTTAGCGCAGTACTCGCTCGGTCTTCGATCAAGGCTCCTGCAGATGCAGATGAAGATGCAGGTGCCAAGAGCGAGACCGAGGCCACCGGTAATCGCACTCAGATGTGGGCTCGAGACATCAACCAGCGGGAGTCCAATATGGCCCGCACGATCGTGAATGCTCAGAAGCACGAACCTGATACCGCCGGGCTGCTTCCCCGCTCAATGCTTTGCCCGTGGATCTATGCGGCAGACGAGCTCAAAGGAGGCTGAGCATCCAGCTGATAAACTTCAGCACCTACCTGAACCTGATTTCCAAGTGGGCAGACGCGCGTCTCACCATCGGTGAGCTTAGCAGCCATGGAAACCATGGTGGAAGTAAAGCGAGAAGGATGCTTGCAGCGGGCGCCTCTGGTCCTCGACGAGTTACTGATCACGAGACCAGAGGCGCCTCTGCAGCCCAAACGTCACTCAAACCAGAGGACGAAGATTCCTCAGTAACTATCAGTCAGGATCCCTCTAGTAGAAAAGGCACGGCTCCACTAGTAGCTTCTTACTATGTGGCATCCATACACTACTGCCCCAGTCATGGGATCTCAGGACACAGACGTCCCACGTCCTCCCACCACAGATAGCGCCCAGGTGATCAGCTCGGCTGCTTGAAGAGGATCGTCAATACCATCGATCCCATAGGGATACCGAGGTATTGGCGATCCTCTTCGAGGAAGCCAATCTATCAGACAACGAGGTAGAGCACGGCAAGTGGAGCGCGACAAGAACTTCCTTAGGGAAACATTGATCCTGAGAAGGGTGCACAAGGTCTCTCAACAACAAGACCACCTAAGCAATCGTACCCTTCTCAGTCAATCGTACCCTTCCCAGTCAACCGCCACGTCAACTATATTCAAGGTAAGTTCACTTTTATAGTAACACTTCAAGATACCATTACAGTCACATGGCTATTCACTTTTCCCACACCCCATACGACCCAATAGACCTATCTCATACTAACATTGCGATCTATTTAGATGTCCTCTAAAGGAAGTCCCGACGCTGATCGTCACATATCAACAATGGATTCGCGTTGTAAACCATACGCTGCGCTCCCCAACGCCCATCCTGAAGCAGGTCTGTCACTGCCGGCCTGCTTCTGTGGCTCTTTGACCTCCCCGACCCTGGTAGCCCGGTAACAATCAGAACGATCCAGCGGTTCTACCTATCCGCTACTCCTGCAACAAGGAGCAGGAGGACAAGGAACACGAGCGCTAGCAGAGCTAGCACAGGGAGAAGGGGTCCGGTGCCACCCATCAAAGCATTTTGAAGCTTCGATTCTACGGCCGATCACGTCCTCCGGACAAGAATGGACGACGGAGGAATGGATTCCTCCGCGCCTAACCCTCGGTGCACCGCTTCTCTGTTTCGATCGCTCTACGGTCGTAGGCGTGTGAGCTAAGGCAAGCCAACCCACCTACCACGGGTCCGCCCCTCCGATGCCTACACGAACACAAAACTGAGTGGCGTAGGGCCAGGTCTATCGGCCACGAAAAAAAAAAAAAAAAAAAAGAAAGGAAAAAGAGAAGTCGGTTAATGTTGGCGGAACGATTGGTATTCCAGAGCACGGAGACAAGGAATATGGAGAACGACGGGCGGTACAAGGTACCAGCCGGGGCAAGATGTGTGTATGGAACGGGGATTGGTTAGTGATTCAAGTACACATTCAATTTTAATATTTAGGACACTGATCGGAGATACCCTACCATCAAACCCCAGGTGTTATAAAATAAAATAAAATAAAATTTGGCATTGTCCAGATCTCACTTCGTTCACATTAAGTATTGCGAAATATGTTAAAAAAGGGCGGGTTTTAAGGGGTAGTTAGCTCATTCGGTCTAATAAACACCCCTCATTAACAGCTATATACAGCATTTGCACCTATAACCATGGACATCGTAGTCAAATAGTGTAGCTTTAAGTCACTGTGAGCGAATCAGAAGTCTAAGCTTATTGAACTTGTGTCTATTCCTTTTCGCGTAGACTACTACTTATACATACACGACCTAGTTATCATCTATCTACGTCGCTTCATTAGAGTCAAATGCTATCGCGTTTGATCGTGTTTCTTTCTACACCACTGCCCAGTGTATGTGAAGTCCTATTTATGCCGTACCACCACGTAGAGCCATGCAGAGAGCTATGCAGACAGAACACCCCGACCGCCAGGCCAGCCAAGTTGAGAAGAAAATAGTTGAAGTGAAACGCATAAACCACCTTCGCCACCGATGCATGAGACCAGAACATGCGAAAGATCAAACGATGAATGTGAAACCAAATGCCAAGACTCCAATGCCATGCTTATGTGTTATGCCTTTTTCCGTTGAACCTTGGAGGGAGATGCCGAGTCCAGTCGTTCCAGGATGGAAAAACAAAGATGGCTTACAGAGCCAAAAGGATTGTAAGAAAAGGGTATCATCACGATCAGAAATGCCGTGGGAAGGTCGAAGCAGAAATTAGTAATTTGTTTAAAGTTTGGCCTGAGCCTGGCGGCGAGTGCCTGATAGGCAATCATGCTACGCAGAATGCAAGGCCGCATAGGACTTGACATCTACCTGCAAGCGAGAGGGGTAAATCAATAACCCTCATCATACTCCGAGACCGACGGAGTCCAGGATGCAAAAGGTTTGTACTTTGTGACACGCTGAAGTTGAGAGATGAGATCGTCCAGGTCGAGCCAGTTTTCATCGTCTTCAGCAAATTTGCGATGCTTTTTAGACAGGATGTGCTAAATCAAACATTAGTAAGCTACACGAATAGAGGATTAGGAATAGCAATCTTACCTGGTCAAAATCGTCATACTTCTCGGCACAGTTCTCACAATACCCAGGTTTAAGGTCGCTCTTCTTTGCTTTCGCCGACTCTCGCTTCTCAGGTCGCGCTACCATCTTGGTGCCCTCGTGGGAAGCTTTGATGGCCGTATTATCGTCCATTAAGTCGAGCTTTCGGCTTGATGTGCGACCCAGGGTGAATGACCGCTTCGCGGCTGCGTCGTCTCGGAGATTCAGTTGATCAGTTCGACGAGAACTTAAGTCTTGTGAAGTAGCAGTGCTGTTGCGTTTTAGAACCTGGCGCTGAAGGCCATGGACCTCTTTGCTCAGGCCAGTTATGACACCGGGAGTTGTCGCAGTAGAAGAGATCATCTGAGACCTGATGGCCGACGTCACGTTAGAAGGCTGAACACCAGATGCGACCGGTTCGCCACCGAAGAGACGACCAGCTGGACGGCCGGTGAATGCATTACGACGAGGGTCTGGGAAGGGACCGAGGGGTAACTTCGACGAGTTGGACATTTCGATCGAGGCAGTGCTAGAGCCACGATAGTGTCCATACTCCATTTCACCCAACGTTCGCTTTCCAGTGATAGGTTTCGGGGGTTCCATCTTTGGAGGCTGGAGTACGGGCCTAGCCTCAGCGGTAGCAGCGGCCTTAGTCACTTGGACTTTGGGCTTGGACTGAGGCCGGGCTTCTTTGGATTCATACTCGTCGACAAACGGGCAGCGTCCTAGCGCAGCAGTTCTGAACTGGGGCCAAGTCCCTCTAGACTTGTCCGCCGTCTTCTTATACTCCCTAACCATGATAGGCTTTTGCTTCTCCTCCATATCGTACACGTATATGTACGGCCCCTTGAAATAGTGCAATTCCTGGTCGTTCACCGTCGGATCTCGATCAGAGGGCCCATTTACACGCTCGTTGTTAAGAAGACGTAGTAAGTTGCGGTCCTCCGTGGTTCGAGACTCGATCTCTCTTGGTTTGCGGGCCCCGAATGCTATCTCCGCGCTGACGTATGGATCTTCCTCGAGGAGTAGGGTAACCATACGCTGCAGCTTGTCCAACGACCAAATCTTCTTCCCCATATCTCTGGCACGAAGCAGAATATCCATATTCTTCTTCGGCTGGTTGATGGGGTCGTCGTGAGCCTGCGATGTCATTTTCCGAGACCGGATGTCCCTAGCGAACAGTCTCTGCCTGACAGATGCGGCGTCTGACAACCGAGTTAAGAGGGACGGATTAATAGTCTTGACGTCCTCCTGGTTTTGTTCTCGATCCTGTTCTTGCTCGTCATGGCGGTTCGGCTGCTTTTCGGCAACATGGTCCTCGTCTCGACGGCTTGCTGTCTGTTCGGAGGGGATCGACCGGGTGGTGACGACGTGTGTGATGTCAATAGAGAAAAAGGCTTCCTCGCGCTGTATAGAAATGTTATAAGCGGGCAATAACAGGCAGGGCAATGGAAGACTAATAACTTACAGCTCCCAAGGCGGTAATCAGTTTGGCAAGCTTTTTATGAGTATCATTAGGCACCTTCTCAAAGTAAAAAACCAACTTGGGAAACCTGGCCCGATGATGGTGCTGCCAAGTCTGAATCTCCTGTATGTCCTGCTCCGTAAAGCTAGGGGCGACAGGTACAGCTTGTCGCTGGTAGCCAGTTCTCTCCTTTGCTAGCTTGTTCTCGTAGCTATTAGCATTTCGGCGAGTCTGTATAGGGATCTGACTCTTGGTCGCTCGTTGGGGCTGCGGTACGGGCCGCAGCAAGCGTTGGTTGCCGCTCTCGATAATCTGCTTCTTGGGTGGAGGAGGTTGGCCATATTGTTCCTCTCGCTGAACATGAGCCGAGGTGCGTTTTTGTTTGGCGAGGATGGCAGAGTTTCGAAGAGGAGAATTGGCAATATTCTGGTTGGTAGAAAGGGGAACTCGTCGTCCAGACATGGCGGAAAAGGGCACTGGAGTGGGCGATAAAGATATGGTTGCCATATAAATAGTCCTATTACACTATGTTTTATGTGTTATGCGGGGGTTGGAAAGCCAGTACTTGAAATTCCGCAGACCAACAAATAACAAGATATTATTTGTTATGATCTTGTCAACACCGACTCGACACGAAGAATCGGATTTGAGTCGACTGGGGAAGACGTCGGTTGTCTTTGTTGCTGGACAATTAGAAAAACGTCGATATCCGTGTTCTAAGTCGTATTCCGGTGGTTGGCACGCGACGAACCGTGACACAACACGGTGGATTGACAAGCACAACACGGTCGAATTGTTTGCCGTCAATTCAACATCGAGACCAATTGAAATGGAATAAAAGATTCAGAAGGTTTCAATTGATCAAAAGACGCGAGAATGACTCGGAAAACCAACCTGGAGAGGCGTGGGAAGGGATTCAATGTCGAGTGCTTTCGGAGCTGGTAGTGAGCAAGGCGAATTTCAAATTGTACCAAAGCTTTTGAAAGCGTGACTGCGTTTCTGCGTTCTGCGCTAGCACTAACAATTTCCGAATCAACAACAGGGTAGTGCACGGACCTTTTGACATCACTGTCAGCCCCCACTATAGATGCATGGGAACCACCCAGCAACCAGCAGCCACAGCAACATTGAAGCTACCTAGGTACCTAGCAACAGCCAGGAACAACCCACCTACCTCCTAAGCTACAGAACATTGAAGCTCTATACAGCCCCACCTATCCCCTGTTTCCCCTCTAAATAGTTCGTCAGCTGGCCCTGGAAAAAAAAGATATGAGGCTTTGACGCCTCAATTGTCCGATCTAACATCATCCCGCCAGCTGAGATAGTTTGCACCTACCAAATATTAGCATCTCATCGTTGTCATACTTCCGCATCGCATCATGCACACAGTACCTTGGTATTAATAATTCTAAGGTTGTTTTTAATCTTGAATAAATTGAACTTTAATACTCTTTTTACTATTTTCGGCAATGTTGCAAGGTTTCCGGTGATGCAATTGGTCGAGACGTTCCGACGAATATGAAGCTTCGCCAATTACCCTTATGGCAGCTCGAGCGGCACCTTAAGCCACACACAAGATCCTTCTTTACGCAACTAGCAAACCAGTTCTCTACGACACCATCTCTTCCGCGACTCACGCCACCTCTCACACGACCGAATCCAAAATGTAAAACGAGAGATTCTCGTCCATACTCGACAGTCGTCCCCGCCTCCGAACTCCTCTTCGGCCAACCCGTCCATGAAACACATCCGCACCTGCTCGCGCCGGGCGAGCTCACCCCCGGCATCACAGCCGTGGAGTATCACGAGCGCCGTACCGCGTTATGCGAATCCCTACCTCCCGACTCCGCCGTGATTCTCCTCTCCGCGACTCTCAAATACCGCTCCGGCGCCGTATTCTACCCGTTCCGCCAAGAATCCAACTTTCTTTACCTAACCGGCTTCTCTGAGACCGACTCCCTCGCCGTCCTGCGGCGCGTCGGTGATAAGCCCGGCGAATACTTGTTCCACCTCTATTGTCGGCCGAAGGATCCGAAGGCAGAGCAGTGGAAAGGCCCCTGGAGCGGTGTCGACGCTGCGAGGGACGTATGGAATGCGGACGAAGCAGGTGATATTGGACGTGTTGAAAGCTCGCTAGCGGGTGCGCTTAAGGGGGTGACCAAGATCTTCACGGATGCTGAGTTGACCAAGTACGGCACTCCCACGAAATTGGGCAGTCTCGTGCGCTCAGCGGCTCCAAGTGCGACCACACTACCTCTGCAGTCCCATATTAACGTACTCCGTGCCGTAAAGTCGACCGCCGAGACCGTGAACATGAGACTCGCGGGCCAGCAGTCCGGTCGCGCATTGACCGATGCGATGCGGGAGCCTTGGAAGACCGAAAAGGAGCTCGCCGCATATCTCGAGTTCCATTATCAGACATCTGGCCTGGACGGACCAGCTTACATTCCTGTAGTAGCCGGCGGGTCTAGGGCTCTGCTGATTCACTATGTGCTAAACAATGCCAGACTGAACGATTCGGACTTCGTGCTCGTGGACGCGGGCGGCGAGTATGGGACATATATTGCGGATATCACGCGCACGTGGCCCGTCTCGGGCAAGTTCAGTCAACCACAGAAAGACTTATATAACGCCGTGCTGCGTACCCAGCGATCACTAGTCTCGATGTGTCGCGCGAGCGCCAACACTACGCTCGACAAGCTGCATCAGATCACCGAGAACACCCTCAGCGATCAACTAAAGCAGCTCGGCTTCGACATGAGCGGCGATGCGATGAATGTCCTATTCCCGCACCACGTGGGTCACTACATTGGGCTCGATGTGCACGACGTGCCGGGATATCCACGAAACGTTATCCTGAAAGAAGGACACTGCATTACCATAGAGCCCGGTGTCTACGTACCGGACGACGAGAGGTGGCCCAAGGCATTCCGGGGCCTTGGTATCCGTATCGAAGACAGTGTATGTGTAGGCGGAGACAACCCCTTGATCCTGACTACGGAGGCGGTCAAGGAGGTTGATGATATCGAGGCATTGCGCAGCTAAGAGAAGATCGAAGAAGAGAAGATCATCTCAGCTTATCATTAAGGCGCTTGAGAAAGGACTGTTCATAAGAACGAGTTATGTTATATACAGAGGCCATGATGTCAGATATGAGATACCAGCAATTACGAGATGCACCCATCAATCGCCAATTAATTGACCTTGAACATGTAACATTCGTACATTGAATAGAGAAACAGATGTCTTGGTCAGTATTTGCGCATCAACTACCTACCGAAGAGGTGCACGATGTAAGCATAGGTAGCCAGACCGAAAAAGCTTACCCCTGAACTAACGAATAGGGGCGTAGCCATTTCCAAGCCCCAAAGAACCTCGAAATGCCGACGATTCGATTCATCTTCCCACTTCCGCCTCCATTTCCGAGTCCGACCGCATCCGTTTCAAATGAGACAGACTCGTAAAACAATTGCTGTGTCTCAGCTAACGGCATACGTATTCGGTGACATGATGACGCTCGCAGTTGTGTCCGCTAGCCGAGGCGCGAAGGCGGATCTCCCAAAGAAAATGCCAAGCGAAAAAAATCATACGATGCTCGTATGTTCCCAAGGACCCAAGGGGCGGCTCAGTGGATAACAATAAGAAAAATTCACTCAAATCTGATGTAAGACGAATTGGCGGCAAAAAGAAGGATGAAGAGTTTCAGCACACGGCCGAGGTGGTATTATTAGGTAGTTTTGAAGATATTTCTTTTTGATGCGCGTGATCGATCTCCCTCGGGAGGCTAAGTAAGGTATCACGAGATACATCCGAAAAATTGCAGGTTTCTAAACCGCGTAGAATTACAGCTCCTCTCGGGAGCTTCCATCCAAGCAATCCCCTTTTCTGAGTAGGTAGCTAGCAATAAAATTTTAACCAAAATCAATTCCGATCTCTTGATCCGCGGGATAGACCCAACGGTCTATGTAGAATGCGGGTTTCCCAAAATCCAAACCAGAAAACGCCATGATCGAATGCCGTATACAGGCCATTCGTCTATTCCCCAAGACGCCGCTCCTTTAGGTAGCCAAAACCAGTAGTTCTTTTTTTTTCTAGGATCCCAACGGGCAACCCAGCCATGTATGTTCCTGATTCCTGTAGTGTGTCATACAGATGGTGGTATATGTATATACGTGATATATATGAAGATATGCAAACGATGAGGACGGCTCAGAAGGTAGTTGAATTATATGTCGGTAAAATTTTTCGTTGGTGAAAGTGCTTCCGTCTTGAAAATGCAAAGACTTTCTGAGACTAACCAGGCCCAGATTGATTCAGGGTTGGGTTGCAAAATGTTGGGTATCATATTCGAAGCAAGATTGTGTTGTTCATATATCGTCGTTACTGCTAAGTTGTCGTTGAAATCGATGAGGTTTCCAAGTTCAATCGTAGTAGAGTATGTGGGAGTGGTGATTGGCGATAGGTGAAAAAAAGGAATAAGCCTTTCAATTTAAAGGTCCAAAAACGAGCATGAGGCGGTCGTTTAAGAGAAAGCTCGAGGGTTGAAGACGGAGGCTCCGTATCCTTGAGGCGCCCAATTCGGTGCCGGTGCGGCGCCGACTAGTTGCTCGAAAGCGTGTAGTCGGCGGGCAAGTTCCTCGTTCTTCTGTGCCATTGACCGATTTCTGCGCTCGAGTTGGTGGATGTATTCAGTTGCCTTAGTTAAGACGGTGCCCTATGAATTGATTAGTCTCATACCTCATCCGAGACGTATCTCCTGGACATACCTTGCTAACTTTAGGAGCGGTTCTTGAAGAAGGGTTATCATTGTCATCTCCATCTTCGGGTATGGCCCGCAGAGACGGGATAGCATCCCGAAGCTCGGAAATCTTGTCTTTTAGGTTCGTGCGGTACTTCCGTTCGATGTCGTTATGCGCGGCACGATCGCTATTCCTCGGCTTCTCCTTAAGCTTGTCAATAGCTTCCGCCGAGTTAGTCCGCGAGGGTGCTTGAGGTCTTGTCGCAGTCGGCTTAGTTCGGGGTTCTGGCGTGTTGCTCTTGCTATCGCTCATTGTCGTCGGGCTCTGGTTGATTTCGAATCGGAAGTCCATGCTGGGAGCTTGTCTTGAGCTGGGCTGCTGCGGAGCTTGCCCGGTGCCCATGGCAATAGCAAGTAATCGTTGACGCTCCGGGTCGTTGAAGGGAGGGTTAACGTTAACGTAATCCATGCGGAAGCCCGGCTGCGGCGTCTCCCAGCTAAGCGGGGTGGAGTAGAGCCTCTCCCTCGGTGGTACTTCCAACGGGATGGGGAGAGACTCGGTCTTGGTGAGTTGATCAGCCAAGGCCATGGAGAAGAGGTCGTCGTCGTCCGACAGCGCGTGATCAAGAGCGCTATCGTCGATCAGATCAGCTGTTGATGAGGGCGGATAAGCCACTTTGAAACTGTTGCCGGGTCTGCCGACAACCCTAGATCTCGGGTGAGGATGAGCTAGATTCCGGGGTTTGCCCTCTCGGTTTTCTGTAAAGATTGGTTCACTCTCGTTGTCGCTGTCGAAGCGAAGCCAATAGTCAGAGCAGTCTAAGGTAGAAGGGTCTTCGGTGAACTTGGATCTTCTTATATCAGAGCACTGGCGCTTCTTAGGAACTTCTTGTCCGGGGAGTTTGTGTTTATGTGAGATGTTTGAGAGATTATGGGAGGTAGTTGAAGCCGGCGAGTTGGCAGAAGTACTCGGCGTTTGATGTGATACTGAGGTGGCCGAGTTCACAACACTTGATTCAGCTGACCTGTCTAGTTCGTCCCAGAAGCTGATGGAAGATAGCTGCTGCGAGTAATCTGTATTTTGATCGAAGAATGTCTCGAAGGTCTAGGGAATGTTAGGGTCTTCTGAGATCTAGATGGCGAAGGGTAGATCGAGCCGAGGTGATATCGATCTAACAATAGCATACCTTGTCGTTACCAGCAGGATAAACGTCAATGTCCTGCATAACACCTGCGTCCATGACGAATCCCACAACAATTCAAGAGCCACCGGTAGATCCCTAGGTGGCACTATATCTTGATTGTTATGGTTCTAAATAAGGATGAGTCCCGGTGCGGGATGGTGATTCGGAAAGCTAGATCTGGTGAGGTGATGTTTTCGCTATCATGCGAAGTCTAGGCCTTGGCGAGATAGACGAGAGAAGCCGGATGAATTCAGGGCAGAAGTAGAGAAGCTACCCGGAAGGTGGCCACGTCCGTTACCGTGTGGTGCTACCGTTGGGCAGTTAGGTAACCTTGGGCTACGTTGGAAGTAGATAGATCCCAAAGGGAAGAGAAGAGATGAGTGTGTGAGTGAGAGTGTGTGTAAGTGTGAAGCCACTAGTCAAGTCAAAGCAAGCCACACTAGAGGATCTCGATTGTGGATGGAAAGATATGATATCACAAACAATGCCACAATGTGAATTGATCAAACGATGTTGAAGAACACACGATGTAAGAGTAGAAAGGATGGCTAGCTCGGCAGGATGCTTAGGTAGTTATCTAGATTGAATAGGATGGGGTGAGATGGGAATTCGAGAATTCGGCCATTAAAGAGTCAGAATTAGATCTAAAGAATTCAGGGTCCTTGCGAGTGTACAATGGCCGAGACCGCCCGATGATGCATGGGTACAAGTTACAATAGAAAATAATGGCCTGACGATGCAGCGGGACGGAGACGCTCAGATAAAAATCCCAAGCCTGGCCCCGAAGACCCAAGGGCAATCCCGATATTACCACCTAGTTACATTTCGTTAGGTATTTGTTGCACGGTAGAACCCTCCGGCAGCAAGCGCGCAAACTTCCCAACGTGGATCGTATCCATAGCACCCCAATCCCTCACATCCATAATACCCATTGGGAATACCCATTGGGGGGCATTGGATGCATTGGATGGGGGGGACTACGGGGGACTGCGAAGAAGACAAAAGTTACGAGAGCTACGAGAACTCCGAGTAATCCCTAGTAACCTTGTCTAGCGAGTCTAGTAAGGCAAGACAAGGCGGGAAAATGAAGGACCCTAGGACAGCAAAATCCCACGATTTAGACATTGTGGGCTGATGGCCGCAGCAAGTCAACTCTGGGATTTGTCCGGGTTGCAAAATTCATCATAGTATGAAAAGGGAGCAAAATGAAAAATTGAAGGCAAAGGGCACCAAAGGGTTGTCATCGGTGCATCGGAGCGTCTAGAGGTGGCCTGACTTTTCGCCCAAAAAAGTTGTCTTTCCAAGGGGGAGGGCCTAGAATCACGCATCATGTGGGGTGAGATTTTCAAAGATCAGACCATCGGCAAGGCTGACGTTGAAATTATCGTATGACCCTCGCTTCGCTCCTTGGGAAGCAAACGGTACTGGGGGTCCAGACGCCATTGTCCACTCTTATTGGATATGTCTCATCAGCTTGCCCCCTATTGGGCGCTTTCTTTATCTTATCAAATATCCGGATCCCCAGTTTCTTGCAGCCTCGTGGATGTTCCACTTAAACCGTTGAATTCGTTACGAATGTGGAACTTGTGCCACACATGCCGGTAGATCCGTAGATCCTTGCCATGCGTGAACCGTTGAGCTTAGACCTGAACTCGAGGCGGCTGTGGCTAGTGAGGTACGAAAATACTTGTACCCCCTTTCCGTTTTCTCCCGCGCCTCGTCCGGATCGTGACCCAAACGCAATGTGGTGTTATGTAGGCGGCGACGGACATTCTCACCGGCCTCAACTACAGACTACAGGAATCTTCACGATCCTTCTCACCGGTCCTTAGTAGCCTATATCACTAATGCATACCCAGCTTTATATCACATGCCATACAACTTTACAAGTTGCAACATGACTTATCTACTTTTCATCAGGGATACGCGGCTCGTATTAAAATCTTGCAAAGTCTTTGACATCGCGACGCCTAGACCTCAGCCTACCATATGTAAACATGGCTCAACAATTATGTGTTATGTAGGTGAATCTATCCTCCGATTCGCTTGCTTCGAAAGCCATGGCAGCCGGCAGTATTCCCCCGTCACGATAGGTTCCTTCGGGCTCAAGCGCAGACCCATTGGCGCTAGATAGAGAGGCCAAGCTGGTTTGTAGATGGTCGGCTAGATCTAGATCGTATGATCAAGACTGTGTGTGCATGCGCGTGCTAAGCTGCACGCAGGGACCTCTCGCATTATTAGGTGTCGCGTGTGGCTCTAGAACCATAGCTATAGAAGACTTACTATTCCATCCGCGGTAACCTGCGTCTACCATACGAACTATCTAGACCTTCGTTGAAGACCTCGTGAGCGATTAATCTTTTCCGCTTCCCGAGATTCTTTCGAACACCTACCTAACCAAGGCACAAACTCGGCCAAGGGTCCTATGTCGGTAATTGAAGCTGCTTCCGTAAATGCTCCAGCAACCTACTTAGCCCGCCGTAGAGAAAAGCGGTCCATCAAGTTGCCATCCGGCTTACCCTAATGTTCTCTATCAACTCATGCATCGTCGATAGTCATAGCCCCGGTCCGTTCTGAGACATACATCTACGGAGAAGGCATACCTATCACAACTCCGGTGGGCTCATAGCGGTCGGAGGCGTTGATAATGTTTCAAACTATTAGTACATTAGGATCACCAAGTTCCAATTGAAGGGCCCGGCCTAAGGGGTCTCCAGTGGCGGTTGCGGAATCGCCCGTCAGCCAATTGGGTGCCAACATGGTGGATTCATATCACGATATTCCCCTCAAGCTAGTCTGCTGCTGGACAGCATTTCACATGTGGCGTTGCTTGCCACATTTTCCGAGGCTCATTCAGAGCCCTCCGAGATTCTATGGCCATCTCTTAGATCATATGGCAATTAGTCACACCGTAGGGAGTTGGGTGTATTGGACACGAGATTTTTAAACACAAGTATGATGTTCGGCAGTCGCCATGCTAAGAGGTTAAGCGCTTGGCCTTAACAACTAAAGTCTTTATTTACACAGGTAGTAGGAGGATCGCAATTGGGAACTTCATTGTGATTCGTGGCCGTTGAAGAATACACTTTTATAATTATAATTACTAAATTAACCGTAATGATATTATACATTCAATCAAGCCAAACTTGACTCGGAATTTACTTCATGTTTTCGCGATACTAGAACCTATATCGTTAAATTATGATCGACACCATATCAAGACGTATTCGATTCACTTCGGTGAAGACAACTCTACCTAAAGACAATATCTCCAGAATCGAGTTTCTATCTTGCTTCGAGCACCTATCTTGAATGTCAGTTTCTGATTCGACATTGCATTACATCGCTAATAGGGGTAGCTGAGATAGGTTCTACCTAATTCTTTCCATATCGACTGGAATAATTATTAATAATTATCGATAATGTTCCAGGCATTTAGCATCAACTAAGGTATGTATACGTGTCAAGACTTAGTAGCTACTGCTTGAAGAACAGGGCAAACCCGTAACCATACGTACCATTCAAATGAACTCAACTATCACGGACCAATAGTCTTAGACGAGTACTTGTTACTATCTGTATCCAAACCTGCACGGTAGGTACTCTGGTAATCTACCTAGGTAGGTAAGTGTATAATCCCGTGCGAGCTATAATACTGTTCGGCGTTCGAAGGCGTGCTAATCAGATGGAATAGGTGGATTGCTGTCAACAATATCCCGGATCCGTTCAGAAATCTGATATCCGAATTCTACTCTACCCTTCCCCTTATGCGGGTCATACCCAGCCTCTACCCGATAGATGTAGGCCTTCCTCTCCAACAAACCTGCGCGTCAAGACCAGAGAACTCTATTGATGTCGTTCGATCGATTCTTCGCTTCGTCCTAGCCTACCCCCAACCGTACATCGCGGATGATTCCAATCGCAAACCTTGAAATCAACCTTCGGCACCTTCGCAACATAGAACGAACAAGGGTAGAAATAGTTGCCAACTACCAAACTACGCAACTACTCTACGACAGAAATAGCAATTTGGGTCAGATTGTTCAATAGCTATGGCGGCCTCGTTAGATACTTCCCTTTGGCCATAGACATTTTCTATCTCAGATACAAAGTCGACAAACAACCGGAGGATAGGAGGGCCTGTCATTGTCGAGCCGCGCTGATCCCGGGTTTTCCTACTTAGCACATGGTGTTTGTTTACCCATCTACTTGTTAGAAGTTATGGATGACACCCCGTTCTCATATAGAGGTAGCCGTCCTGCCTTTCGACACCTGTATTGGCATCCTGCTTCTCGGTGCCATCCACTTTGGAAAGGCCCGCGTTCCTCGAAGCATGCCCAATGTACTATCGAAGTTGATATTTCGTCTAGGTTTAGTTAAAGGTCTTTGGAGTCGCATTAGGTTAATTCCACGAGTTTAGATGTCAAGGAGGACGGTCTTCATTTCGCACAGGTACAGAAGCAATCTTGAAAAAGATATCACAGTATCTACCTACTTGAAGTAGTACACTAACGAAATACTATAGCAGACCCGAAACAATATGATTGAGCGGATCGCCATTACGAAATCCGGTTCTGATTTTTAATCCATCCAGCCAGTTGCATATTGCATAAGAGGTACAGATAACTAAGCTTTATATAAGGCGAACTGCGAATTCACGCTAGATTTATAAGCATATGTAATTAAGTGGGGAGAGAAAGGGCCGTCTGCACCAAGCCGGACCTACCGTTACGGTACGCGAATACCGGCGAAGCGGGGAGCAAGCACGTCATTTAACATGGCTATCTTTATTAAAAAGGACTTGGGTTGCGTCTTCAACCGAACAAGAGATTAGACGACATGCCGGTGGTGCTTCGGTAGAGAATTAACTCCTTGAATCCCCGGCCCGACTTAGCCACACCTAGATATAGCGCGACACAATGGTTTTCACCTTCGGAAAGACCACTTACCCCTCGCCGCTTGAGGGCTACGAAGGTGCCCCACCGCTCCCGGACGAGAAGAATGAGGACGGAAAGAGTTTTAAGAATCCGGCGAATGATAGCCTCAGCAAGGCGTATCTCGAGTTTCTGGAGCCGCTAGACAACGGACGACGCGGTGGCTTCGACGTGCATATATACTACTTCCAGAGCAACGAAACACAGACACAGTATGCGAAAGAATTGTGGGAGCGCATCAGACGCGAGTGTATGTTCTCCTTGTACTATGACACATACGGATATGTAATTGATCCTCAATGCAAGAAGACGTGCTAATTAATACCCGCGATATATAGTTCCCGAGCTGAGGATATATCGGTTTTGGGATCGTCCCATAGGTCCACACCCCGTTGCCATGTTTGAAGTCAACCTCTTCACCCCGGCGCAGTTCGGGGCGTTCATCGCTTGGCTGGCTATTTATCGCGGGCCGCTATCGGTACTGATTCATCCCAACACGGTTGAGAACGCGAAAGGAGGCTCGCACATGGAGATCGAGCGTCGCAACCATTCGGAGCGAGCCATATGGATGGGTGAGAGGATACCCCTGGATTTGGCCAGGTTCGGCTAAGGATTAAGCGACGCAATTCTCCGCTGGGTTAGGTATTCTAGATTGCAATATTACCTAAGCGAGATCGCGCAGCCACGCGACACACACAGTCTTACATAATATGTACTCTACACTGAACCACTTTAATGAAAGCAAAGACGCGTCGTATCCAACACAACTCTCTTCCATCGTAATGTTTGACGACTGTATAGAGTCTTGCGCACCAGTCAAAATGGAACTTAGGAGTACCGGATATTATACGACCGCTAATCTGATTGCAAATATTGCATCACAGAAGAAACCGATTATGCTCATCCTCTTACCTCTACAGCACCCCGCAGCGATGCAGCAATTCAGTAGAGACGCGCAAGAGGCCAGCACGAAGTTAGGTGTGTTAAGAGTACCAATGTGGTTGGCTCACCCTCCAATGTAAATGTGGAAAATCGTATATTTTGAGGAAAACGACCTGCGCTCGTTGTGGAGTTTAGCCGCAGCTTGAAACCTTTTCTGGTAAAAATGCTAACATCGTAACCGGCTCCGCGGACATTGGGGGCCAAACCGCAGGCGAGGACTGCATCTACAGGTCGCAACACGCAAATTTTATTCCTGTCATTGGACCATTTTCGATAACAGCCCCGTATCTTGCGCGGGAAAGTTCTAATATCGCCATGTCGGAAGTGATCATCGCGCCGGGGTCCTTGCTGACGCCTGAGACCCTCTCAAATATAACTAAAGACATTGCCAGGTAGATGATCCGAGTACAGAAGCTACAAAGACTTTTTTTTTCAATTTACTTGTGTAATGACTTACTCAGGTTGAACTGCCATTGCGAGGTTACTGGGACGTACGAGTAGCAACGCGACGTGGTGGTCAACTCTTCGACTATCTGACCATGCCCGGGAACGTATCGCGCGTCGTGTGGGAAACTGATTGGCAACCTCCGCCTATTTCGGCCCTGAACTTCGACCCTGCCAATGAGACGTTATGTAAAGTGGCCGGCGCATGGAAGGCCGAAAGCCTCAGCGTCTTGCAAGAAGGACAGGAATTCATCACCACTCAATTCGTCCTGCCATATTTGGTGTATATCCTGCCCGTGAATGGGAGGCCGTCGGATCCGTGGACTTTGCTACACTGGTATGAAAATTACATTATGATGGGTCGGACCAGCGACGGCATTCCACTCGAGGGCTCGATCCTAGAGAAGCTCAGCGTGTTCCCTATGGTCAATTGTGTCGACGATATCTGCAAAAACTTGGATTGGGTCGGTGACCCAGATGTCTCAGGCCGAGGGGTGAGGATCAAGATGGCAGTACCGCATACGAATGTCGATACTAACCCCAGTGTTAGATGATTATCACCTACTATTTTGCGGCCGGGCTAGTCACGATGTACCTCTGCGCGCTCACCTTATCTAACTTGGGTATCATCAGACAGGAGTACATGACGCAGTCAACGTCCGCACTATTTCTTAGTGCTTTCGCGGAATCCGTCAGCGCGTTTTTGGATGCAACATTGGTTTTCGCCGCCTCGATGCTTGCGGCTGCCTGCTTTCGACTATCGCAAGCTTTCCTTCAAGACCATGGCGAAGGAAAAGGTCATTGGATGCTCTACGCTTCGATCGGATCTATCTATATGTCAACATTTTCGATATTTCCTCCGTTGGTACTGCAGTGCATCTCGCAGGGCCTGCGTCGACACTGGCTTCGAGTTCTCTTTTGGACAGTCGTCGTCATCCTCACCATCGCAAATGAGGTTTTATTTGAGACCTTTTTCCAGACTTACGTCGAGAGTTACGCCGGAGGTAAGATGAGCGACGCCCTTGAAGTCGTCTGGTACGGGATGTGCAACCCCTATACGCTATTAGAAAATGGTATTCTCCCAACACTACACCTTGCGCAGGCCATATTAGTTCTCAATGCGATTTGCTACGTTGCGTATATGGGCTGGAAAAGGAGGAGTAGAAACAAGGTTGGCCAAGGTTTAGGACGTTCTGGGAGAAAGCCCACCGATATATCCGAACGTTGAATGCGGTATTCTGTTGTCTGCTTAGTAAGCTAACCCCAAGTCATTTCCCCGCCCCCTTTTCCCCACCCCCTTTTCCCCATTACCCCTGAAACGCCCAAACAGCTTGGTCTCTTTAAAAAACGATTAGACGCTGACTCTTATTGCCACAGTGTGGACAATGATTGGAATATTCCACGCGTATCGTGATATCGTCAACGGCGCTGCTGGAGAGGAGAACCAGAATTCCGACTGGACGTTTGGTCAGGTTTTGGCTGTAGCAACCTGGATCCCTGTCGCTGTGGAGTTTCTCACTGTTCTCAAGTGTAAGTTCACGTACCTGGCACTTAGATGGGTATCACTGCTGACATATGTCTTAGACGGGCCTGAGCAAGGACTCAGCAAGAAGCTCTCGCCGAGGTTCACTGTCGTCTCCGTCACTGAATCTTCTCTCAGAGGCGAAAAGGAGGCGCAGTATGCTAGAGTGGAGGATGAACATCAGGACTTTTGAATATGACTCATAATATCAGTGACAATATTCCCTTGTTCCACTAGCAGCCTGGAACATCCCTTGCCGTCAAACCAGGCGCATATACTGAGGCGCCATAGTGTCGTAACTGAAATACACGAGTCCTGATTAATGAAACCTGGGCAGGACGTCTACTTTCATCTAATCTAAGCTACCTAGGTTAATTCGTACATATCCTGAAGCTGTCCTCGCCTCGAACAGTCTTGCGACTGATAGATAGGAGATGCAAGGCTTCCCTGTTGTACCCTTTCCCTGCTACCACCTGAACAATACCTCCTAATAGTCATATGATACAGGAATGGCGAGCGAGCTAGGGACCAGCGAGATAGAAGACTTGGAAATGTTGCAGGAAGTTTTTGTGCTAATATCCCAAAAGATCGAAGTCGATGGGTCGAACAGTTAATAGAGCATCTAGAGTAAGTACTCTTCGTTTATGCATTTTTATGTGCTTGGTTCCTGCAAAAATGCACACCTAGATGCCAACATCTATCTGTCTTGACCTTGACCCCCGGACGCAAGTTTGTTCAAGTCTCCCTTACATCATTTAGTTGAGCATGCTTGTATTTCTGCCCCGCTTGCAGATTTGCCCAAAATGAACACGCAAGATGCAGTCACATTTAAAGTCAATTATTCTTAGGTACTCAACTATCATGTCTCAGGGTCCCTGGAACCTGTTGGAAGAGGCCTCCTGGAGCTCTACCTTGCTAAGCGCAACTACCTCGTAATCGCGGCAAATTGCGACCCCAAGTATCTGAGGCTCCCTATGACTTACCTGAAAGGTGCCAGTACTCACTCTCCGTCGTGAAGGTTAGCACCACCATTAAGTCTGACCCAGCTGCCATCATACAAGTTCTCGCTACGTAAAGCATCAGTCATCACCAGCGCTGGAGTTTCATTTCGTACGCCAGGGCTTCAGAGTTCGAGACTTCCATTGTTCAAGCCAACCTCGTGCTAAATTGTGCAATAGCCTTAGGTCTGGTCCTTTACCTACGTAAATCTTAGAGTAGTCCTAAAAATAGTGCCTTGCCTTTAGAATGCTTTTGATTTCACGATGTGATTAGCTGGTAAGATGCTAGGATATAATGGCTAATGCAGTGCCTTAACAAATTAATTCCTCAGCCAGGCTTTAGAGCCAGCTAGCTCAAAAGGTACCTTTCCTAATCATGAAGCCGAATTCCTTGCCCCAAAACACAGTAGCCCTTATAAAAGTCGAGCCAAATCCAACTTAAATCGCCGGATATATAGTCTGCAATTCTGTTCTGGCACTCTTTAACGCCTGAAGACGTAGAGCTTCTGCTTATTCCCAAGCATTCGATTCATGTTGTATCTGATACCAAGTCCCCAGAGACTGACCCTTGCAAGGAAACCGTCACATTTCCCTTCCGTCGATGGGATTTCGTCTTGTTTCCCATCTGCTATTGGAATGCCGACAGTACGCTTCCATCGGGGTAGGTCGATAATCTTCAATGCCTCTTCTGCCGAAAGGTTAATGACTGCCTTCCATATTGGATAGTGTGAATGCAGAACAAGGTTCCTGTTTAAAGGAAGGTCGCGAACTTACGTCCTATTATATAATTCTCATCATGAATAATCAGATCGCCGTGCTGCATATGCAGAACTGCGACAGTATTTTTAGTCATTTTGCGGGAAGGCGAAGAAAGACCGTAGTAGAAATGTTATGGATACGGAGCACTAGAATACATTCTGCGAGAGATGTTTAACTCAGGTTCGGTAGAGAAGGTGGGCGGTTTTATATTTCCATATAGCCCCCATGACAGCCAACATCTGAGGTAAATTGAATCATGCCTTCCCGCCTCCCTGAGGAAATTCACACCTCAGATCGTTACACAAGTTTGCGCGCGGAGGGCTACAGGGAGGCGCGGATGCTGAAATCCACGAATTCAAAGTGCGTGACGATGGGCTCCGCCGCTGGAACTCTTGAGGTATGCCCCCAACCCGGTGACTTTGATTAATACCTATGTAAACCTGGCGCAGTGAACTAACTTACTACTTAGTAAGATGATCTATGCCTACTATATCAGGTCGCACTCACCTTCTCATAAATCAATCACCCTTCGTAAGTGCTGTTTACGCCCCAACAAAGACGTTGAAACACTGGCTTACGAGCAAGATGCATGACGAAGAAGAAAGCCTTGCTGCTTTCGTAGTTGATCCCGAATTTGTTGAGACGGGAATTTGTAGTGTGGACGCGCGCGCTTTAGGACTTGATCGGGCTTTGCTAGATGTCGAGGATGTTTGTAAGGGTCTCGCGCCCCTAATCGACAAAGCTACAAAAGGGACTCACGGAAGAAGATTCTCGAGCTACGAAGGGCATCAATAGCCCTGGTAGTCTGCTTCGGAGCTCGCGTGTAATTTATTTGTGTACTGTGGACTGGAAACAGGGACGACTTACACTAGGCACATACACCTCGAATGCATTGCTGAAAGTTTAAATCTTACAGAAAGGATAGGAATTCCCCGAGACCTAGCATCGAAAGTTTTCTTATCGAATAGAGAACCTAATGGCCCTAGAGACTCTTCCCTAGTGTGCTTAATTTTTGTAGAGCTTGAACATTCCTTATGCATCCACGATCATGTTAAGACCTAGATGGCCATGACTTGGTCGAAAGGAGGGGCAAATTCCGATATGGCGATGGTACCTACCTAGGTACCTACTCAAACCATGGGATCACAAGACAAATGCTGCCCTACTGGTTGGCCTGACTGCTATAACTTCGGAGACTACGTTCAGAAGGCATCGCAGCCTTGATTCCTACCACCTCGTTCAAAAATGTATATGTTGATAGGGCAACAGTAACTCAGAAGAGATGCGGCTACAATCTTGCTCGCTCTAGTCAAGGCTGCAGGTATAAGAAGTAGCACGAAGACCGTATTGTACGGGAAGCCACTGAGGATACCTGTGCTCCAAAAATCAGGCCATAAACCTCAGCACGTGGTCAGCAATCAACCCTTCGAAAGATTATAGATGCCCAATCAACTAGAGAATATCAAGCCATCAGACGTAGCTCCCCCGCCCAGCTTACATATCCAGACTCGATGATTGCCCGAGGCCAAGCGGAGATTGGGACCAACCACGACCAGGAAAATCCCGCAGGCATAATGTGGCTTCTGCCCGCTGCATGTGTGGGTGGTACAAGCGGATTCTTCACGGTAGATCGAGTCCGTCACACCACCGAGATCCTGTCAGGATATGCTTTGAAAAACGTATTTTGATTACATACATTCTCCGACGTCCGTGGATTTTGTGCAAAGGAATATTCACACAGCTGCCACGAATCTAGTTTTTATGGAACTGTGAACACTACCTGGCATTTATCTTTGACCCGGAGATCTCAGCTAGCCCACATCCATACCATGGAACTCAATCTGGTAGATCTAAAGCCTGTAGCTCTATTTGGTATTCATCAACGAGTGACGATATATAACTTCTGGTTATTTCCCAGCATTCGATTCACATTGTATCCGATACCGAGTCGCCAGAGATCGACTGTTGCAAGGACGTTATCGTCCTTTCCGTTCGCCAGCGTGATTTGGTCTTCCTTTAGCGAGACGTCAATGTTACGTCTCCATCGGGGTAGGCTGATATCGGTTTCCTGCTTTTCTACATGATTATGCTGAGTAAAATTGAAGATTAAGAAACATCTGGCTGGATAGGGAATTCATGGACTTACGTCCTATTGACTTCTTGTCTTGCGTCATCAGTTTACGATCCTTCATGCGCAGAACTGCAACAGTATCCTTCGTCATCTTGTGGGAAACTGGATTAGAGTATAAGACCTTAGACAAGAAGTCCCATTGATATGGATTACCGCAGTGTAAGTTATTAGAAATGCTTGACCTAAGAATCAGGTAGGCAAACGATAAAATGCGGGCGATATTGACGTTTATATATAATCCATCATGACCATGACCTGGACATCCGGATTATGCCTCCAACCACCCCAACTACGGACAGACCACCTAGACGTTGGCACATGCTAGCATAGCCCTCCTCAAATAAAGCTGAAAATGCGTTTTGCTACTTCGGGAATAAAATATTAGCAATTTCTTTTTTACTCCGGTAAGCAACGCATATTGAAGCAATATGAATGGTTGTTATCCAAGCCAAGACACCCCATTTATGGCTGCATGAAAGAATGATACACAGCATGCTGTGGCGTGAAGCAAGATCCCCGAAGTTACCTATCTTCCAAGGACGGTGCATCGTATATCATTGAGCCCATCCACATATAATTGATACCGAGCATACCCGCGAAGTCAATAGGTATTTCGGGCACTACCTTGGCCCTTCATGTAGATTACAGGATGTTGGGTGCCCGGGAAGAGAGCAAGCGGTGAACATACTCGGGAATGTGAGTAGCCGAATACCAAGGTCCTGGTAACCAGTGAGGCGCCTTTGTGTTAGGTGACACACCTCTTGCCCTGGCCCTGGCCCTGCGGGTGCGGATATGGGCTGAGACATTCCGCAATAGTAGATACCTACCCCTAGGTAGCTAAGTCGAAGACTTGTCAAGTAGCAAAAAGTGTGCATTACGACAACCTATTTAAGTGTTCCTTATCTGTAGCATCAGGAGTTCTCGCCTTTTTATCACTGATTACCTACCTACCTCCTAAGGTACCTGAACATGGAGGGAGCGGTTCTAGACTGCTAGTATAAATAAGGGGGCGGCCCCGGCCGGCCAGGCCGGATTGAACGGCTGAATTTAGAAAGGAAAGGCAATTATGTGCCTGGTTCGGATGTAGCTCCATCGTTTCCTTTAGGGTTATGGCCCTTTGCGCAACGCGGTCGTTGTTCCCGCTCCTTTTAGTCTACCTCGAGCTTAAATTACCTATACACGAATCATTCGGTGAGGTGAGGTTAGAAGCGGTAGGCTCTACGACTGTGTCATATCAGCTTATTCTTAGTGGCTTCCAATGTAAGTGGCTTGCGATCTACACCGTTAATATACGGAGACATTGTTACTGGTCAATCGCAGCGGTACACAGCTTATGGCGTAAACATTTGTCTACATAGGTCGGACCTCTGCGAACCCCCTTATCGCAGGCATACATCGTGCATTTCCCACCTTTTATTCGCCAATTACCTAGCCAGAGTATTAGAGCAAAGTACAACTCCAATGAACAAGTGCAATAGAATAAATGCTACGTTGTCTCATATGTGCAATGCGAGAGAGAGAAAGGGGAACATCACTTTCAGAGCTGCCCGGCGAGCTCTCAGCAAGGCTTCCGCTGTACCATGGTATATATTGTAGAGGCTCTAGTATCATGTTACTCATTCGTATAAACCTGCAGTCTCTGTATATTTACTCCACGCAATTACTGTTTCATAATTGACAATGTTATCCGGTACTAAACCGGGAGTATCAACTTCATCGGCGGCAGGTGAACCTGGTGAAAATGATGGCCCAAGGTGCAATGCTTCGCTTGTGGATGATCCCTATAATAATTCAGATGATTTCGAGCATAGCCCATGGGCTAGGAAGACAGTCTTAGCCTTTGGTAAGTCCTCTCCACACACTACTGAGGGCGCTATCTACAGTGTACTGATATGTATAATACTATAGATGGGGGCGGAATACGGGGCTACTCCAGCCTCTTAATTCTACAATGCCTGATGACGAAGATAATGGAAGAGGAGAATAGAAGTGATATTTACTCCAGTGGGGACTATCCATGGATGGCTACTAAGACGCCTCCAGTAGTCCCTGGTGAGAATAATCTTAATACATTCCTCCCTTGCCATTACTTCGACTATATAACTGGCACCTCTACAGGAGGGTAGGTAATAATACTTGATATATCGACGCATGTTAACATGATAACCTAGTTTATCAGCTATTATGCTTGGAAGACTTCGCATGTCGGTAAATGAGGCACTCGACCAATACAGAGTGTTCGGCAACGCAATTTTCGGGCAGCCCAGGCGGTGGAATGAGAAATCATTTCCTCTATGGTGGCCTAGGGCCAAATACTCCTCAAGAAAAACTCGAGAAGTTTTCCAAAGGATTATATTGAATAAGCTAGGGAATGCTCATTTTACCGATTATGACGCCGAGGAAGAATCTTTCGCGTACCGCGATGATCAGACTCGAACGTGTGTCCCAATAACATCCATCATGTCTTTAATCACGGCTAACTGATATTTTAGCATTGTATTCTCTTATAGTATGAACAAAACGGGTGTTGGCATGGTCTACCTATGGAGAACGTTTGACCACAAGTCGGATAGTGGCTCAAATAACCCTCTTCCTCTACATCTAAACCCCTCCGCAGCACACAATGATGCAATATGGAAAGTTGCGCGTGCGACGTCCGCTGCTCCAACATTCTTCGAGTCTATCAAGATTAAAGGCGAGAAGCATTTTGACGGTGGCATGGGCGCGAATAATCCCTCCTGGTATGCACTCCATGAGATCCAGTTAAAGCATAGCTATGCTCCTGAACTGTTCCTCAGCATTGGCTGTGGTATAAAGCCTAGAACTCATCAAAGCCAGCCTAAGAGGAGGAATATTTGGGGGTTTAGCAAAGACCACAGTGTAGACTCTGGCAGTCGAAAACAGTTCCTGAACAAGTATCTTGAGATTGGGCGTAGTGGGAAGGATTTCATGGTAAACCCGGAGGGTCCGATGGGAAAGGAAGGATGGGAGGCAAAATGTCGCGACATTCAGGTCACTTATCCATGCAGACTCAACGTCCAAGAAAACTTGACGAATATTGCCCTAGATGACTGGCGGCCTTCAAGAACCGGTGAAGACACGCTCGCAGATATTCAGACCAGGACCATGGCCTACCTCGAGATGAGAGAAATACAAGATGAAATTGACCGCATGGCGAAACAGCTCGTTAAAATTCGACTTCAACGGGCCAAAACAGAGCGTTGGGAGTCTTTTAGCTCAGATGTATATTACTTCTGTTCCCGTTGTACGCTACGATTCAGTACACGAGATGGCTTCCGCAAGCATGTCAAAGAGAATGACAAACACGCCGATATTACCGAAAGAGAGCTCGACAGGCATCTCGACGAAGGCAGGCAGTTCACATAATTGTTGTTTGATGGGATGAATAAACGAGGATGCTCGTGATGGGCGAAATAGAAAGGCGGCGAACAGGTGAATGGTTCTAACGCCACTACGTACATTTGTTGAGCACCCGATACACGATTAGAGTAGATTTTAATGAGAAAATTCGGCTCAATCAACATATTTAGCGTATGCGCCACCACAGGGACTCCCTAGGACCAAGTCACCCAGCATCGCATCCTCAAGAGTCGATAATAATCCCGCCTCTCCTATTCATGAGGCAAGTATTCTCAGTACCAAGGTTGATCTCCTGAATACTATATTCGCTATTGCAAACCCAAACGTTCTCGCCGGCCTGGCCTGTCCCTCCTCCCTCGGGGCTATTGTGGATGCCGAGATTCTGATCAGTGTTGATCTGATGTATCTGATCCGCGAGAAGAAGGTCGAAGGGCAGATTTTGGTTGGAGAGATTGAGGATGTCCGAGCATAGAAGACGGGAGGTCGTGCTCCTGATTTTGTCTACCCGGCTTGAGAGTTCTCGCTTCTCGACGTATCTTTAGAAGGGGTAGTGGAAGAGAGTCAATAGCCATGGATTTACAAGGGGCCGCAACCCCCTAACATGACTCTTCGTCACAACACCATTAATTCTTCCTCTCATCGCATCTGATATGCCAGTAATGCCTATTTAGTGACTTCCAAATGCGCCTGGGCATTTGAACCCGATTACGGACGTAGTCTTCCTGGGTTGCACAGTTCCTTCATTGGCTGCTGCTTTAGTGGGCCTAGCTACCTCCTACCTTAGGTAGCTAGTACCTACTGAGTATAGTATCGTCGATAACTGAGGATCGTTATATATATAGGAAGTTCTTATCTTCTGCCTTGAATACATTTAACCTAATATCTTTGACTAATTCATAGAAGCCCCCTTTTCACATCGCAGGCATCAGCGACCTACTCAAAAGATGGATCTTCCAAAGTACAACCAAGACAAGCTGCGTGCTGAAATTGCAGCCCGGGCAATCAATCCGGCACACGAGTCTCGCCTCCTCAGTCGGCACAATCTCATTCCGAACACAGTCGGCATGGCCCCGGGGTACTTACAAGTCAACCTTGTCGTGCTGCCTTCGGCTCACGCATCCCACTTCCAGGACCTGTGTGCTCGGAATACGGTTCCATGCCCGCTCCTCGGCCAGACGCCCATCGGCGACCCCACCCGAATCCTTCCCGAGGGCGTCATCAAGTCGCCCGACTTCGACATCCGCACCGACTTCTCCAGCTACCGGGTGTTCGAGGGCGGGGTCGCGACCTCCCCCTCCCAGAAGGATATCCTTGCTGAGTGGGCGGACGACTCGGTCGGGTTCCTCATCGGCTGCTCGCTGTCCTTCGAGGAAGCGTTAGTCGAGAACGGTTTAAGGGTCTGCCACATGGAGGCCGGCACGGTGCCCGCGATGTACAAGACGAACATACCAGTGCTTCCGACCGGGATCTTCTGCGATAACGCTACGTACGTGGTGAGCATGCGTACATACAAGGAGAAAGAGATCGAAGCGGTTCGTGATATCACTCGGCCGTATCTGGCGACGCACGGCGAGCCCGTCGCATGGGGGTGGGAGGGGGCGAAGCGAATTGGGATACAGGACGTACACAATCCCGATTTTGGTGCTAAGCAGCAGTTTCGAGAGGGAGAGGTGCCCGTATTCTGGGTAAGAAATTCCAACAACGACTCCCGACTGACTCTATGATTATCTGTGAAAACTAACGGCTTCAGGGATGCGGGGTGACGCCTCAAAATGTGGTGGCGGCCGCGGGGAACAAGATTAAGGGTCGCGTCATGTCTCATGAGCCGGGCTACATGCTTATAACGGATTTAACCATCGCAGACTTGCCTAGGCTCAGCGGGAAGATTGAAATTCAATGACTGGTAACTACCGAGGTAGGATATTTCGTAGGCAATAGGGTTATAATAATGAGAATGCGATCTGAGAGAGAAGCCTAGACACTGGATGTGTGAGGATTGAAGCCAGTGAATAATTGCCTCATGTTGCTCAATTATTACTTAGGTAGCCTTTGCGCAGGAATTGACGAAACCGATAATCTCGTCGTTGAACTTCTGTGGTTCCTCGTAAAACAGCCAGTGGCCCGAGTCATAGACCGACATGCTCGCTAATCCTGGCCTTGCCGCCTCAATAAGCTTCACCGTCTCCTGCATGCCTTCAAGTGGGAAGCACCCTGTTCTCCGGCCGGCCATGACCAGCGTCGGCACGGTGATAAGCTCAAGCGCCTCGCGGTGATCGTATCTAGTGTGATCAGCCAGCAACTTCGTGAGCCACACCCCGTCGCACTGCGCGCTGATCAGCGTGAAAAACTGCTCATCCCTGTCCCGCCGCTCGTACGACACGTCATCCCCGCGCTCCGGCTTGATACGGTACCCGAGACAACCCTTCACCAGGTTTTGATGCGCTTCGGGTCTATAATATAGCCACTCATTCTGCGCAGCCCGCATCGTGGCCTCGTTGTAGCACCCAAGGTGCGCCTTCTCCTTGTCCCAGTTGCCGAACGGCGACCGGTCCTGCAGCGGTGCCTGGTCGACGAACGCGAACCCCCCAAAGTCGTCGCACCCGAAGAGCTCGACGTACGTCCAGAGTACGGCAGCACCGATCGAGCACCCGACGGGCACGATAGTCTGGACCGTGGGACGCGAGGCGCGTAGGTGCTGGACTAGCTCCCGCAGGTCGGCGGCCAACCGCGCGACATGGTACCCACCACGCGGGCGCCCGGACTTTCCGTGTCCGCGCATGTCCGGGGTCACGACCCAGAAGCGTGAGCTCAGGGCCGCGAAGTTGTGTGTAAAGTACGCGCTCGACCCGCTGAAGCCGTGGAGCAGCAGGACGCAGGCCCGGTAGCGGGCATCGTCGGCTGCTGCTGCTGCGTCGGCCTCTATTGGAAGCGAGGTCTGGAAGGCTAGCGTGCAATCATCGTTGGTCTTGTGGTATGCATACTGCATCCCGGGATCCGCGGCGTCTACCATGATGATTGTGTTTGAGATAGGAGGTAGTTTGTTAGCGCGTGCTACGCGAAATGGTCGATTCATGTAAACGCTTAAGTGCAACGATGGAGCTACCTATATGCAAGTCCCCGATTACCTTATGGTACTTGGTAAGTAGATATTTCGCAATACTGGGTAACCCCCTTACATCAGGTACCTCCTACCTCGATACCAGCATCTCTGCATTGCAGTACAGATTGCCTACCTTAATTGTGACAAGGTGGCGCCCCTTACATGGAGGTTCCATGCACATAAGAGCATGATTGGATGGAGCTACCTTATACGGCGGAACTACAAGCCAGATTAAAGCGTGAGATGTCGTGTATCACAGCTTGAGTTCACGTGGGGAAGCTTGCAGGGAACATCGGGCTCACCGAAGCCTCACATAAGCCCTAATGCTTGTAACTCATAGGCTGGAAACCTGTTACACGGCATACTATGGGTCACGATACACGAGGAGTGCGGACTGTGATTCCGCCAGCAAGGGAGACACTCGTGCCGATTACGGTTACGACCAAGCTAGATTGGCATCGGTTAGGTACTCGAGGCATCATAGCCAACTCGAAATGGTATTAGTGTAAATATGTACATCGGGACAGCATACCCAAATATCGGTGTATGCATGCGCCCTCTATATCTATGTTATGTATTATCCAACCCAAGATTGCACGCAATAGGGTAAAATGCTTTTTTCGTCCAATCCATAGCGACGTGCTTCTCTAACTCTTCATTATATGTAATACCCAATTGGTATGTGAAATGGTATCGTAATCCTTTTCGTACAGATTTATCGTCGGTTGAAGTTTAAGAATCGGCTCTGTGAATTGATTGAGATTAGCGACTGTTACCATTACCATGTTACGTAGGAGTATTAGAGCAGGACTTACAGCAGTAAATAGAATGATCAAGTTGCTGCCGATGAAGGCCAGGAAGATACCCAGATCCCTCCACCTGAAGTCGAAGCTGAAGCCCAGGGGCTCGTAGAACTGGTTGCCGACCTTGTAGGCGCAGTACTCGCAAGCGCTCGTCGAGTTGTCCACGATGTATCCGGCGCCCGTCTCGAAGAACTTGGCCATGTAGTCGCCGCAGGTCTGGCCGTCGGGAGCCGTGAACGTGTTTAGCTCCCAGGAGGCGCAGTTCACCGAGAGGTCGGCTAGGGCCGTGGTAACGGTGCCACCGATGAGACGCGTAAACGGGTCGAGCTGGTAGAGCCACACTCGCCATCCCTCGGGCATCTGGGGCGCGGGAATGGTGACACCGCAGAATAAGGCGAAGGTGATGACAATGAAGGGGTCGAACTGGCTAGCGACGAAAGCAGACGGCGAGATAGAAGCGAGAACCTGACCCAGAGTGACGGCGAACAGTTCCGTAATCAAGACCATGAAGTACTGGTAGCCGGCACGAGAAGACTCCGACTGGAAACCGGGGATGAAGTAGAGGGGTAGGAAGAACACGACGGAGCAGAGAATCGAGTACGGAAGCTCGGCGACGACCATGGCAAGAGTGAAAGTGAACGTGCTGTACATTTTACTGAGCTGCTCGCGGAAGAAGATGGCTCGCTTGATGACGAACATCAGCTCGACCTGGGGCATCAGTAAAGCGGGCAAGACGGTAATCTGGAACATGACGAAGACCTTGTACTGCAGCGACGATCGCGAGTCATCCAATTGCAGGTAAGTCAGACCGGTCAGGAGCGCAATGACGACGTGGTTGAACAGCCGCGTGAAGAGGTAGTTGGGCGACCGCCAGAACGAGATGTTGGTGCGGCGGATGACAACGCTGAGTTGATGTTTCAAGGGCGAAGCATACTCGCGTTGCATCGAGACGTCGATTTGTGCGGCGGCCTCCTTGCGGGACTCCTTGAATTGAGAGATGGTATCCTTGACATTAGCAAGCTCGGGGCTATCAGCCCAGATATCAGCCCAATCCCGGTTTCCGACACGAGGGGAACTTCCAGCACCGATAGCCTCAAGCATGAACTCAGCGATGTTCTCAGATGGACCCGCAACAGCACCGTGTCGCGCCAAATAGTGTCGGAGGGTTTCAGCATCTTTGCCGATGTCTCCGAAGTAGACGCAGCGACCTCCCCTCTGTAGCAGAAGTAGTCGATCGAAGTTCTCGAACAGAGCGGCGTTAGGCTGATGAATCGTGCAGAGAATGGCTTGTCCGGCGGCCGCGAGCTTCTTCAAGAATCGCACAATGTTGAAGGCGCTCTGGCTGTCAAGACCCGAAGTTGGTTCATCTAAGAAGAGCAGAAGCTGGGGCTTGGCTGCTAACTCAACACCGATGGTCACACGCTTGCGCTGTTCGACAGTGAGGCCGGCCTCCGGTGTTCCAATGATACAGTCGGCAATATGTTCCATCTCTAGAAGAGCAATAATTTCCTCGACGTAAGAATATTTCTCTTGCTGCGGGGTTTCAAATGGCTGCCTTAGGTCGGCTGAGAATCGTAGGGCTTCGCGAACGGTTTGGGTAGGGTCGTGCATATCGAGCTGTTCGGCATAGGATGTTGATCGCTGGAACTCTTTGCCTGGCTTGGCACCATCAACGAAGACATCGCCATGAATAACACCGATGTTCTTTCGTGCGGCTAACACATCAAGTAGAGTTGTCTTTCCAGCTCCAGATGCACCCATGAGTGCCGTTAATTGGCCAGGCTTGCAGTAACCATATACGCTGTTGAGCAGACGGCGCTGGCCACCAGGGACAGGGACATCGTAGTTGAGATCCTCCCAAGTGAGGATACTGCTAGACTCAATTTTCAAGGCAGATCCCTCTTCCTCCGTCTTCGACTTCTGACGTTGCAGTCGCTTGCTGGTAAGGGCTTCGTTCAATGCCTTCCGCTCTTCGTTGGGCTTCGCGAAGACCTTAGCTTGGTTTCCGCCCATACCGTATTTAACGAATTCTCCTAGAACGACGTTCATGATAAGGAAGAATATGATGATGGCCATGATAATTCCGAAGTTCCTCCATAGATCCTCAGGTGCGTAAGTGAACCCCTGAGTAATGTACGCACCGCCGTCCACTTGTAGAGTACCGGGTGTTGATCCGGGTAGTGTGCAGACTTGATGGTTGACGTCGCCATACGTGGGACCAGAGGGGACGAGTGATTCGTTGGAGCAGGTTATCTCGCTACCACCGAATTCGTTGGCCATCAAACTGGCAAAAGATAGACCCAGCGCGTTAATCCAAAAGATCCAACGAAGCCAGACTTGCTGGGATTGGTATTGAATCAGGTATCCAGAGGTCAAGATAAACAGCGTAACGGTCACAACAGCGAATTTGATAGCGTAATCAAAATCTGGGCTTAAGCAACCAATGATACGGAAGTAGAGTGTCATGGCGATATTTCCCACAAGGATGAGCAGGTAGAAAGTGAAGAAAGCACCAGCTGTCCTTGTCAGACCCGTCATGAAGTAGACGATAATCGAGAACACCAGAATCTGAACCGCTGAGAACGCTGTATCCACAAAGATTTGTGCTATCCACAAGGCCGACGGTCGATGGAAGGTATACGCTTTGTGCTTGTTCACGATCGGTCGACCAGTCATTGTAGAACCCAATTCGGAGAAGGCCTGGAAAGCGTTGAACAAGAGAGAGATGAACAGAAGACCACCCTTGCTGAACGCGCTGGCCGAAGTTTGTTGCAGGTTCAGATACAAGGTTCCCAGAACGATAGCGATGATAATAGCACGGAACCAGGATAGCGAGAGACCCAGCTTGTCCTGGAGCTTGAGGGCGAATTGACGCTTCATCAATGCCCAGACCTGCAGGTGGAAGCCGACGCTGTAAACAGAGTGCTTCGCACCGCTTCTCTTGCTTTCGTGGACGGCCATGCGGAAGTCGTTGTGGCGTGCGATCTCCTGCTCTTGTTCCAATCTAGTCTTATACTCCGTCATCTCGTTGGACAATTGCTTGGCGAAACTGGACTTCTCGAATGCTTCGGCCAACGTGTCGGGGCTATGTGGGGCATTTCGCGGTGAGTACCCGTCCGAGTACTCCCGCTCGAATTCGTCGGTGCAACCGGTAACGTAATCGGGCGTCGTCTGTCGTGGTCGCGGGAGGAAGCCAAGGCCTTCGAAGTAGGCCCTCGCCTCAGAAGTAGGACCGAAGTATACCTGCTTTCCAGCGTCGATGACCAGGACCTTGTCGAATTGCTTGTAGATGTTTTCGGATGCCTGGTAGAGTGATACGAATGTGGACGTCTTGTACAAGTTGGTTTGGATTCGAAGCGACTTGACGAAGTCGAGAGCGGTACTAGCATCGAGACCCCTAGTGCTGTTATCCCAGGACAGGACACAGGCGTTGGTGATCATCATCTCGGCGATGGAGACACGTTTTCTCTCACCGCCGGAGACACCACGGACTAGCGCGTCACCCACGACGGTTTTTCTTGTGTGCTCAATGTTGAACATCTTGAGAAGCATCGAGATGACTTCCTCCTTGAACTTTCTCTTCGTAGTACCCGCGGGTAGCTTCTTGGATACCTTAGTATCGAACGCAAATCCAAGGGTCTGCTCAACGGTAAGAGTAGCATGGTGAATATCGTCTTCTTGATTGTAGACTGCCTCGCCGCGGTATTGCTTGAATTCTTTGGCGGTAAACGGACCGTACAGCACGTCGCCCGTAACACCAGTGTACCCCCATCGCTGGTTCGCAATCGACTTGAGGAAAGTTGTGCATCCGGATCCGGGCTTTCCCAGTACTAGAACCATCTCGCCAGGATTGACGACACCCTTGAAGTTATCTAGTAAAGTGACCTCAGTACCCTTCTGGCCCTTGCCGAGTAAGCCCATTAAGGGGGTCCAATAGTCAACAAAATCCTTGAAGGCATCGGGGAATGTCTTGACGAAATTGGTAGTGCCGCCCATGCCCTTAACCGTTAGTCCATCCCAGAAAACACCAATGTGCTTCGGCTTGATGCCAGCTTCTCTCTCAGCGTCTAATCCGCCTCGCAGCGTCTCCTCCAGGTCGAATATTTCGATGGAGCTTTCCGACTCGGGGCTCTCGATACTTTGGACCCCTTTCTCAACGTCTCCACCCTTCCGGCTCTGGGTGCGACTCGCCTTAGACAACCCAGACATTTCTCTCTGGAGCTCTGCGAAGTCTGCTTCGGCCTGCTCGACAGAGACGCCGGTGTGTATGCGGGAGAAGCCATTGGGGTTGTTCTGTCCGGCAAGCACACGTTGCTCCTCTAGATCCGTCCCAGCCGTCGAATTTGAGGACGGTGGTCTTGTGGTCTTGGCTGAGGGTGCCACCTCACCCGCCTCCAGCTGCTTCTCCAAATCCTTTTCTGACATCATGGTCTATCTGAACAGACTAGACCAAGTTGGCGCAGACAAGTCGACCTCGTAGGTCGTTGTTAGAAATTGGCCGTCCACAGATCGACTTCAAATGTGCAATTGGTTGATTTTTACCCAAATTTGATTAATAGCTTTGGTTTGCCTGAAGGGACCCGGGGGCGAATTGTGGTTCAGATGACCCTGTGTAACAGCAAACGATGTAGAACACCTGAGGCAAGCAAAGAACAAAGCGGGAACTTGCAGGTGGGAAAGGGTGTAACGTATTTATCAGAGCCCAGCGGGAAGAAGAAAAGGGGAATTACAAGAAATACAGTATAAGGGGAAGATATGTAGATATGTCTGTCACGTATAAGAGGACATAAAAGAGCAGGAAAAGGCGAGGATATGGTTCTAATACCTATACCTACCGGGAAGACCGTGGACTTGGCATCGGGCTGGATTATCAATCATTCAACTGTTTAATACCTCCATAGAAAAATTCCATCCATCTAGATATTGGGGACTCGGGGGTCCTCGATGGGGGGCAGTAGCGGTGGAGAAGGCAACTAGCAAGGTATGGGCTGCTGGCGTTACTGTAGCATTGGGCAAGCGTTCCAGCCCCGCTATAAGAGCTGATAGATGCATGAGAAGCATGAGAGGTGACAAAGTGGATTTTCACCAGCGCTATACCAGGGATTAATGACTGGAGGCGACCCACTTGTTCGGCTCAGAAGAGGGCCGGGGCATTCAAATTGGGCCGGTCCACGATGCCGGATTTCTTACATGCTCGTACCTCCCCATCCATGTACCTGCTAGGCAGCATGTACCTATCTCGGTTTTTTTATCCCGGACATGCGAGGCGAGATATCCATCAACTGCAGTTTTTAGAGCCAAGAACGCTAACAACTAGTAGTCGTCAGCTTGGACTGTTGCTCACACCGACGTGCTGAGAAATCGAAATCCTACAATCGTCCGTAATCTCGGAGTAAACATTCTTCATTCTTAACAAGATGTAGAAGTACGAGTTTGGATCCAATGGTGCGGGTAATGCGAGGGCGGATTTGCGGGTGGAAAAACGCGGACGTGATAGCAAGAACGGTTGCAATGTGGTAGACAGGAACCAAGCCGAAGCTTTGCCTATTGGTTAATAGTCCACTGTCCTACATCCGCACCCCGACTTGTGCATGTTGAAGCCTCGTGGAGAGGCGGGAAATGTTGCCAAGGGCCAAGGGCTTGCATGCGCACGAAGCTGTGGTTCCCGTGGGTCCCCCTATCCACACCCACTATCTCGTCGACTCATCCGGCCAAGGACACATACAAAACAGGTAGGGCAAATGGGAAGCCAGGTTTGCAACCCCCAGCGTCGCATTTTATTACAAAGATGCATCTATATACGCATAAGACATGCATAGTATGCATATACGTGCGTGTATCCTGCCGCATCAATGCCGGATCGGCGTGTCCTGTCAGATTCTAGCCAATGTTTCATACCCATACTCAAGATGATACGTACCTCTTAATTGAATACTTGGTTACCTATTGGGTATCTTATCCGCACCTCGATCACCTCATCTCGGACTCGGGTTGATAGAACACTGCGAACTAGCTAATCACCGGGCGATGAAAGGGATAATGAGAGGATATGATTTCAAATGATGCTGCGGTCAATCATATTTGAATTGCGCTTGTACTTGAGCCCCCGAGAAACTCGGTGCTAACCAGGCATCATGACTCTGGTAGAGATTACCTTTAGGCATGCCTCATCTATTACATCGGCCTTTTTTTATCTCACTCATGTTTAGATGTAAGTAATTTGTTTGTTTATTCAACCCTGTCTCTTTTCCCACGTGCGGCTTCAATCACGTAACTCGTATCCATACAAGAAGGAATGTATCCATTCTTGATCCCTACCGGCTATCTAACTAAATTATTGCAATAGCTCAAACGTTTGCGATTATCAATCTGAAATCCATCCGAAATCCCCTATAACCCCTACAAGACCCTTCCGGATTCGGCAGTTCAGCCGTGAGATAAAACTTCGGTAGGTAGATTTGTATCACAGACCTCCAACTCCAACTCGAACTACGCGGTGCACATACATATGTTGTGAAACGGGCGCCACAATCTGATACGAATGCAATAAGTGACGAATCGCGCATGTACACATAAATAATTAAGCCACCTTTGGCAATTATACGTGGATATATGAAGTAGGTTGCGACTCTGCCTTACGCCCATAAAATGCAACAAATGGGTATATCCAGGGCCATGTGAGCGAAACGATTCGCGACAAGACGCCTAATCAAAAATGACAATTATCGCCTTGTTCCATCGCATCGAGGCTATGGGCTTCGAATCTCGGGGAGCTAGGAAAGGTAAAGGCCCAAGTTCCAAAATCATTACCAGTCAGAATGAGCATCATTCACGTGATCACTATATGGACTTAAATATTTTAGATCCGTACGAGGTTGAGCCCGGGCTTCTGCATTGCCCCGATATAAGTATGCAGAGTCATATATAGACCCGCATCGATGGAACAATTGGGGACTACAGCTTCATAAATGAGGCATGTCGAAGTTACTGGCGTTTTGCTGAAACCGGCAACACTTTAAAATTTTCTTCCCATCAACCGGAGAGATTCGTGGAGATATCGCTGACTTCTATCTAATCTCCGTATGTATCCAGTATATCTTATCTACTAGGTATATATAGGCTGCCTATTACATAGTGGAACATACTTTGGTATCAGGCCTAAGTTTAATTACCCTGTCAGGTCACTTACAGGCGTGGCATTGACCATCGGAACGGAAATATCTTCGGCGTCTAGTAATAAGTATTCGAAATCCACACGAAGTATCTTTTTTCACCCCTGCGATCGCCAAGAATACAAGCAGGGTAATTATACTTACCCCTAACACCATAGTATACAGTAATGCGATATCAACATCAACATCTGTCAGCACTAAATATCCTTCCGATCGTCATGTATACATGGGTATACGTGAAATACATACATTGAACGCGATGACATGTGATCATCTTGGACAGAAGTATACATGCATTAAAGCAGTGCTACTCAATACATAAACCCTAGTATTGCAACTCACCATTCAAAAGAAAGGGGTAGGGTTCAGCAGTAGTTGAGATCCAAGGCTGTACGTATACGAAACAAGGCTGTTGAACCAATACTAGTATTAACACGTACAAGAAGAGATTTATTACTGAATGTGCTCGACAACGTCCCATAGAGCCATCGGCCTCGACCGGGTGTAACGGCAATCGAAGGGCAAGACTCAAGTTACATCCTCTCCGCGAGAAACGACTACGTATGCTTACTTCCATCCGCCCTTATGCCCTCATTTTTTGCCCCTGATGCTAACGGCTCCAAAACAAGAGCCAGCCCAACATGAAAGCATCAAATGTTTACCAACTCCGGCCATGCAAGGTAGAAGAAGCATAGAGTTCATCCAGTCTTTTTGCCAATTGGATTCGCGAGCCTAGTTGTCTAAGTCGACAGGCGACGCAGAATAGGCAGACCCGTCATGGGTGTAGAAACCTTACGGCTGCTCTTTTAGCTCATCGAATACCACGGAAAAGCTAGTGAGTCGCCCTTCTCTGTCGGGGCGTCTAACCGCTGCCAACAAGGGTCATCTCGTCGCGGTCCTAGAGCTCCGATTCCGCACCGTTTGCCTCCAGTGCCATAGGACTGCCTCCTTGACCACGCCGTCTTTGCGGCCTGAGCCTCCGCGCAGGTCGTCCATTTAGATTCATGCTTTCATCGTCATCATCGCTGTCCGGGTTGTTTTCGGCAAAGATACGTGCCTCATCTAGCTCTGTGATGTCTTCTGGTTTGTCCCGTAGCCACTGCATTCGCGGGCCTGATCGAGCAACCTCTGACACCCGAAAGCCGTAGATACGTGGCTCGTAGATCTTGCTCTTGCTCTTGCCCAAGCCGGGTGCAATATTGCACGTATACATTCCATTCAACATATCCTTATCATCGTCGCTCACGCGCGCATTTGCCAGCACGTCGGCACCTCGTTTCGTGAGGTCGTATTCGGGAAAGGTAAGAAGGAAGAGTGCTCCAAAAGTACGGCCGAAAAAGGCACCATCGACCGTCTGGAAACGGCTATTTGGGGGAACGTAGACGTCGAGACAGGATGGGCAGAACAGTTTGACGGTTTCTTCGCCAGGTATATCAGACAGGCCGACGGGTAGGGTTCGAGATTGTTCGCAATGGCTTCGGGGGCAAACGCCGAAGTGGCCTAGCTCATACTTTTCCGACATCTGTTGGATGCCAACGCGGGAGCAGATGAAGCGCTGGTGAATAAGGCCGTAGAGCATCTCTGCCGACGATTCAATAACAGAGAGGTCACTGGCTATCCGGCTGTGATTACGTCGTTCGCCATGTCGCGGACGGTCGGCGCCTTCGATAGATTCGTCCTCTTCGTCTTCCTCTTCCTCCTCTTCTTCGTCGTCGTCTTCAGGTTCGACATCGAGGATCATCTATGGCAAAAGTTAGCGAGATAGAAATGACATGCACAGCAGCTCCATTACCTCCAATGCTTCTTTGTACATTGCGACTTGGGTTTGCAGGCCGGTCAGGTTGAAATCATCCTCAATAAATTCTTCGGACACCTCCGCGAAGTACTCATGACCCAACAGGGAGCAGAACGAGGAGATCCAAGACTCGGGTGTGCCAGAAGACGAAGACATGATAGCTTCGATCGCGCTCTCGAACGTCCCGGTCATGTGCGATAGTCGATTGTCTAGAGATGATGTTGGTCAGAGGCGCGAGGTGCGATGTTGGAAGAACCCCGCCAGACCGTAAGTCGCTTGGAGGTTGGGGAGAAGCAACTACGGCGCCTGCATGACGCGAAAGGATGATGTTTGAAGTAGAAATGAGAAGTGAAAAATAAGATGCAGATGAAGAAGAGAAGTGTCTCAGCAGATGGATATTATCCTACAACGGTGAATCAATATCGTAAATTGTAAAAAGGGAGTTGATGAATGTTTCCCTTTTGGTTGTGGGCGTGTGGGATTGGAGGGGGAAGGCTACCAAAATTAATTGGAGGATTCAGCCCAGTTCGGCCCAGCTCTCTCAGCCAGCCAGTGCCATCCAGAATTCCAGTTCTTTTATGGGTCTTTTTTCACCGGCTGGTCTATGCTTCCGGCCGTTCTAGTCGTTGGTGAGATAACGATACGTACGTACATGCTAACAGGTTAGATAAGTCCGTTCCTTCTAGCGTGTAGGGCTGAGTTACGCCACGGTTGTGGCTTACACTCATACCTAAATTCTAGTTCTAGGTACCTTAGTAGTATGATCCCCTAAAAGCCATCATAAACCACTGCAGATATGCAGGTCTTTCCTTCGTATAATTCATCTTCAACTTCCCAAAGTCCCCTTCTTCAAATGTTTCGACTCAGTTCACACCTACCCTCAAGTTGCCGCCCTTCTTGGTGTTCAGGGGCCTTAGCTTTCACTCCATTCCGGTCCACCTTTTCATCAATATCAAATCTTGGTCAGACACCTAACCATGTCAATTCCAAAATCTTCAATAACCCAAGTCAACAGAATAATCCGCAAAGTCCTCTCGTAGAAACGACGATCGGCGAAGTCGATATCAACACATTTCGCAGAGCTGCATGGGTTCCGAAAACCCCACTACTGCTTCAAGGCTTCCACAGCCTACCCGCTATAAATAACTGGTTCCAGAATGATACCAGCTCTTCATTTGCCGTCTTTTCACCATCTATGAAACAGTATGAGGACATGATTTTACCGTATGAGTTCACAGTCTCTCATCTTTTCCGCGATGAGCCAAACCCGGAAGGGGATGTGCTGTCCAAGTATTTGAAATGGCTACGCGGTTCGAGCGAATATAAAGACTCTTATGTACCAGTCCTTGTCGAAGCCTTGATGCAATCAAGCGACAGTGCAGAAAACCCCAAAAGTACAATAAGCTTTCAACAGTTCGAAGCGCCGTTAAGTCTAATCATGAGCGCATGTCAATTCAATTTAACGAGAGAGAATCCCGCCGAACGTATAAAACATATATACGTTGCTCAATCGGATCTCAGCCACTTACCTGAACCCCTTTTTCGGGATTTGCCCACGCCCGATATCATCAAGCAAGCCGGCAAAGGGGATATATACAGCTCAAGCATCTGGCTCGGCTTACAGCCAACATACACGCCTCTTCATCGAGATCCAAACCCGAATCTATTCTGTCAGCTAGTCGGCTCTAAAAGAATACGCCTGATGACACCGGATCTTGGCGATGACATATACGCGCGCGTCCGTAGAGAGCTTGGATCCCATGGCAGTTCACGGTTCAGAGGCACAGAAATGATGAGAGGTCGCGAGCGCGAATTGCTTCATCGCGCTGTCTGGGACAATGACACTGTTAGCGAGGTTTTATTAAACCCCAGAGACGCTTTATTCATCCCTACGGGCTGGTGGCATAGTGTGGCCAGCGACGGCACATACGGCCAACTTAACTCTTCGGTCAATTGGTGGTTTAGATAAGCGGCCGCGTTATGAGATGAAAGTAAAACCATGGGGCTTCTCCCTGATATACCGCACCAGGCTTCCACACGGCGTTCACTCTTTAATTGAGCGGAGCGCAAAAGAAGCGATGTTACTGACGGAGTGAAGGACTTCGAGTGCTTGTAAGACCCATTGGGCTTGTTTGATCCTCGACTGCAACTCAGGTTTGAAACGGGTTCCAGTGCTTAGTCCAACCACTATTCGTGTCGCAAATAAGAATGGGTGGCCGCAAGCTCTTCGGCCGACTACCGTAGCCTTGACATCATTCATGCGGACGATTTATAGTTATGGGAGTTACAGCGACCGTTGTATTCCACTAGGTAATACGTAGCTGTAAACACTACCACCCTCTTAGTGGATTTGAGTTAGCATTGCATTCTAAGGTCTTAGAGAAGCAGTCCAACGAGTTCTAAGCAACGTCTATTTCGTACGGTCAGCAGGATCCCAGAGACGTGTAAGTATAGGATAAGTCTAGCAGTTGGGCTGGAGTTCTCTCTTTCAATCCCTGTCTTACCTGGACCCCGCACCCAGCCACACGACGACGCGACGGACCGGACGAACTCGTCTATAGGGATCCAAACCAACCCATTCTCTACGTCATATCACTATAGCGCAAAATATCTGTGACGGCCACCGTCGGATTGAACTTACACCTTGACAGCTAGGTAGGATGGAAGATGAGGTAACAAATTAGAAGATACCCATACCAGCACTACTGTCTCATATAGGCTTCCCACCATCAATGTCCTGGAAGCCGGCTACTTTCCGAAGCTATGTCACTACTAGAAATCTAGTATTCTAGCAATAACCTCAATGTCACATAGTGCGAATTTACTAACATATGTCAGCGAACATACGTTTACCAGGATTGGTTACCGGGGATTGGTGGGGTCGTCGGAATTGCTGCCTGGATACCGCCATCGTATTTTCCTGCCTCTACGGCGTGAGAACTCGTTACACAGAGTCCTAAATGTCTCATCCTTTAGGCGTTTACACGCGGCTTCGTGTAACCGACGCCCAGAAATTATCTGAGTCATACGAGTAATCTTTCCCAACATCTGAGGAAACTATCAAATACGCATGGAAAAGGCATCTTGCTGCAGTTACACTTGTTTTACTTCATCACGAAGACACCACCGTATAAAAGATGCGTCTCATAAACACCACGACCCTCAAGCTAGAAGAGTTTCCGAACGGCAAACCAGTGCCTCCATATGCCATTTTATCCCATGTCTGGCGGGATGGTGAGGTGACGTTTCAAGACATGCAAGATGAGGCCATAGCCTCCGCAAAAATAGGCCATGCAAAAATCCGAGAAAGCTGCAGACTGGCTCGTGAGGACTCTCTAAGCTATGTCTGGATTGACACATGCTGCATCGATAAGTCTAGCAGCACCGAGCTATCTGAATCGCTAAACTCGATGTTCAAGTGGTACGGGCACTCTACGATATGCTATGCCTACTTGGCTGATGTCAGTGAATCTGGCCTTCACTCGAGGGAGAAGTTCACGTGGAGCTGGTGGTTTACTAGGGGCTTCACGCTCCAAGAGCTTCTTGCGCCCACTCGCCTCGACTTCTATGACAAGAACTGGATCAAGTTTGCCTCGAAAACCGACACGAATGCCTCCGCGGAAATAAGTGCCGCCACTGGGATCGACCAGGCCTACCTGAATCCATCGTCCTTCGAACACCTCCGCGAGATGCTCTCCAATGCGAGCATTGCGGAGCGTATGTGCTGGGCGTCTCGTCGAAGAACTACAGCGGAAGAAGATGTTGCGTATTGTCTCCTTGGAATCTTCGCTGTGAATATACCTCCGCTATACGGCGAGGGACAGAGAGCGGCATTCCGACGGCTTCAGGAAGAGATCATTAAGCACTCGGATGACCAATCGGTCTTTGCCTGGAATCACAGCGGAGGACTGCCAGGCACACTGGGCGGGTTCTTAGCTGCCTCCCCGTCGGACTTCGCAGGGTGCGCGGATCTCGTTCCATGCCCAATTGGGTTCCGACGTTCGGTATTCTCCATAACGAACAAGGGAGTGCATATTACATTGCCTATATCTGGGGACTATGCCCTGCTCGAATGTTATTCGAGGGAAGATGATCGAAATAAGCTGAAGGCCGTAGCCCTACGCAATTTACACGATGACACTTATAGTCGTGTCGTTGACGCAGGAATCAGTGACGTTGACTACCAAGCATGGAATAAGTGGAAGAGGAGAACTATCAACGTCGTAACGCATCCGGAACAGCATCATACGGCCAAGTCGCGAGACGTGAAAATCGTCATCAGATCCATCCCAGATGGATACAAGGTGGAACCAAAACGAATCACCTTGAGTTCAACCACATTAGTGAATGGAAGACCTAAAAGCTTTGACTGTACCCTAGAACGAGAAGGGCTGAAACCTATAATCCTCAGGGTTTGTCTACGAGCAGTCGGCACGGGGGGACACCACACGATCGATTACGGACTCCAGTACAAAGATACGGCTGATGACTCTGAACAAGCACAATACTTGGGTACACCTTTCTTGACGACGGTTGATGGCAGTGTTTTGCATTATACTCAACGTCGTAGGATCATATTCGGAGAGCGCCAGGTACACATCAATATACTCAGCGTACGAGGAGGGTTCATGCTGGCCCTATACCAAGCCATCTATTTAGCCTCCTTTTGGATCCCTACGTTTCCACGTTCAATTTATTACACACTCATGGTATTCGTGGTATCTTCTGTACCTTTCCAACTTACACTGTACGAGCTTCTGACAAGGATCCCCTTTTCGACTAATATATGCCTCCCACTCGTTGGTTGGGCGGTGTATAGGTTGATGTCAATTCTTATGACACCCAGGCCAAAGAGAGACGCGGCCATTGAATTTAAGTGGGATTTAAAGTACACAGGAGAATTTGTCAACTTATTTACGATCGGTCTCTTCCTCAATCGGACGGGTCAAATTATGGATGGAATCAGGAGTTGCGCTCAACCCCAGATGCTCTTCGACTATCCACTGAGAGCTATGATGAATTCGTTAGAGAACTACACGGGCGTCCATATAAACGCTGTTAGCCGTACTCCCTTTCCTCTATTTCACTTTTTTTATGTTGTATCACTTTCTCTTGCGGCCTCCTTTCCGGCCGCAGCTTATTGCTTCCAGTATGTTGCACTTGAAGACAACACTTTCCAAGCGGGGCAATCCTTCACATTCGATGTTCCCAGCCATAAATCATAGGAGATGCGTCATGGAGAGTGTTGACGAAGAATCATGGGTATTGCGGAACCTAGGCGTTGATTGGAAGACGTCGATAATCCATAAACTTGGTGGGGAACAATTCAAGTCGCGTGTACCTAATCTCACGTAAATGTCATTCGTTATCAAGGATCTAGGCGTTAGATGTTGACTCCTGAGGTAGACAGCCGCTTCAAGTGTTTAACTTGGAGATATAGCTCCATATCTTCGCCTTGGAGTTCGTGCTATGGATTTATTCAAGCTACAGCGCCTTATCTTTCCCATGTATTCTGCTTGAATAAGATACCTAACTATCCATCCAACTCAAAGCCAACGATAGCGTTAGCAGTGTGATATGCCAAGCATATTAATTTTACGTAGCATACAAGTACCGACACATATCAATTCGTGTGGAACAGCAGGATCCCTAAGCTACACAGTCCCCTAACTATGACTCTTCGCAAGCATGCTGACAAGTTCTGTCAAGTTTGGATAGGATACAGGCCTTATGTTTACAAGTGTAGCTTGAAATCGCGGGAGCATACATGACAGGTAAATAATAATAACTTTTACCCACCCCCAATATCAATGCATGGGTTTGGGTGAACGACGGAGTTCGAAAATAAAAAGGGGGAGAGAGGGGGCATGGAAAAGGCCGACGAAACGTAACGAAACGAGAGCTTGAGCCTGTTCTGAACGCGATGCGCAAAAGACGGTCATCATGTTAAAGGACTGTTTTCTTTCTCACTGAGAATAATATGATTACTAAAGTGGCGCTTGGGGAGTAGTTAAGGTTCTTCAACATCTATCCTGTGTGGCATCTACCAAGTGTTTACATCTTACGATAGCCCTTACCCCTGTCTGTCCATCGAAATGCCGATGCTTCTTGCATAAGTGATATCCGCAAGGTAGAATACTCATTGTTCTACCTCGGCGCTTTAAGGTACCTCAGCATGTAGGTAGGTAAGGGCCCAGAAGAAGAGGATTGCTATATATAACACCTCTGGATGAGTATTGTAATGGAGGCCTCGACAAAAGGAGATGACGATGAAGAAATGGGGACAGGAGATTGGTCAGTTACAGTTATGGCCTCAACATTACGAGGTTCTTCTTCACGGACTGCTTCAACGCGAGGTCCTCCAACACGGGCCCCTTCCTCACAACGGGCTCCTTCTTCAACACGACACCGTCTAGGAATATCAGTACGAATTGCTCCGGCACGAATCGCCCCTTCGGTGCAAGATCTAACGTCAGGATCTACGTCACGAATGCCATCACGAGCTCCTCCAGGTCTAGGTCGTAGTGGGCGACGAGATATACCACCACATACCGGACCTTCTCGAGGAGGAGGAGGAGAAGGAGGAGGAACACGAGAGGGGCTGCCACGAGAACCAAGAGACTCTGCGAATATAATCTGGGAGTGAGGGATGAGGGTCGTATAGTATTGTTAAAGGTAGATATGTAATATTGGGGTCGTACTCATAAGAATATGACTTACCGTAGTATATCTAAATGTTTATACTTAATAAATATGTATTTATTATGTTAATGAAAGTGATGTTTTCATTGGGCGGATACGCTCGATATGGTTGTGTGCATCTTGGCGCCAATTCCGAAAGGCTGGTTTACCCTTGTAGGTATCGGTAATGCAGCTGCTGTGCAACCTGTGCCGCATCGCTAGCAGTCTAGGGTACTATGGTAAGTGGTGAAATGGGTGGTGTGATATGTTGCAAAGAGCCATGCCCGAGACGCCTCGTCGTGGGGGAAAGCGGTAGTTAGCGAGAACATGTGAGCAACAAGGTATGAGTTTTCCCTTCGAATTACTGAAGATGGACAGGTTCAGGTTAGACCTGATTAGGCGTTCCGTATTGTTGCTCGTGACCCTCATCTCTACGGTACGGCACCTATCGAAACTTGTTTTGCCTAAGAATTTACCATGTAAGTCTCGTGCCTGACGCCGCGGCACGATAAAGCCTGCCGCGACCCCGGCTCCGGCATCGTGTGCGCCGTTCGCCCCGGCGTCTGGTTTTATGGTCGACTCTACTGCAAAGCAGGTGGGGTTTCATCACGTTCGGTACGTCGTCAGGTTCCACACTGGCTGCTGGTATGGCACATTAGGTGGAGAGAGCTAATATGTAGCCTAAGATGATAGTTGGTGCCTGAGTGCCGACCGTCACGAACCAGCCTTTCTCCTTGCGGCTAGTATTGTCTCAGAATCTCTGGCCTGTAATTCAGATTTGGGGGAACGTCTTCAACTGTTATCTTCAACTTCCTAGTTGTTAGATAAGAGGCGAACTCCGATCAAGTGTCGCCCTCAACTCTTAATGAGATACGCGCACACCTGTGACGCGTTACCAGGATGGGCTTTGCGACTCGAGATAAGAGTTCCCAGTGCCGTGGAAATGTTATTCTCCGCATCTCGTTGCCGGAAGACGGAACCCTGCAATGCTCGGGCGCAAATAGATCGAGGAATAAGAGCGGTAAACTGTAATAGCATAGTGTACCACCTGGTTTCTTTATAGGCTATCAATATTTACTCGTAACTCTATTACGTAAACATAGGGAGAGGGGTTTTCAAGTCGTTACTGGAATGAGATATGCCGAAACAACTCGTCAGACGTATACGCAAATATGAAATAACGGGCCGATCCCCACGAAACGTCAATGTCAATGGACCCGGAAAGAGAAGACTGAGATGTAGCGAGGCAGCGAGGCCATCAAACCAGTCTGTCCTTGAACATCTCACGTGATAGGTAGACTATTTTTGAAACCACCTAATACCGAAACAAGTTATGAATTTGCATATAGCTCATAACAATAACAAGAATGACAAACCTCCCGAGGCCTTGGCGTTTATTTTATCGTTCTACCTAACTTATGGGGGGTCATTAGAGAGGACATGGGAAAGATTTTCAAAAACTTGAAAGGAAAGCCTGCATGCTTGGCGTTCGTTGATCCCGGCTTCTACAGCAGACTAAGCCCCTGAAGGCATTAGACGTACAAGGAATCAGCCAGCCCCTGGTCTCTCGTGAACGATGATGCGCCTCAAAACCTGCCTGCACCGAATAGAATTTCTCGAATAGGACATGGCCTTGTGGGACAGCGTTGCAAGCGGGCAGCACGAGCGAAGGGCATGGCGGGGAAGCGATTCCGGGCAAGGGGTCAAAGTCTAAAGGACGAGACTTAGTAACGTGAGAGAAAAAAAAAAAATCTCGCTGATCTTCATTGATGAACCGTTTTGCGCATTTTGCGGCATGAAGGATTGGGCATCCACCGGATTTCTCTCCGACTTCCGAAACGCTTGACTAGCTTCTTTGCTGTCTGCTAGTGAGCTAGTAGACTAGGGGCGCCGGACTTGAGCCCGATACCTCAAATTCGTACATGCGCACGCCTCCTTTTTCCCACCACCCACCTTCTCGTAGCATCAGTTACGTCGCGCGCGCTGCGATTCTCGGGATGCCAAAGGGACGGACGACTTTCGGAACTAATGATTTTTATTTCTCTTCAGATGCTGTCTTATAGTATGCGAAGATGTTATGTAGATGCGACATGCCGCAAAGGGGGTATAGAGGGCTGGCCATTAGTTGCGCCAGCGTAGTTAGAAAATGCAAATTGAACACCAATTTCCGGAATGCTGCCAACCTTACCCGCCTCAGACCGTCTCCTCTTGCGTGACCACCGTTACCGTCACCGCCGAGTTGATATTCGCTACCTCGCTCCAGGGGTTTTGGTCGTCTTGTACGAACCAGTTCATCTCGATCTCTCCGCAGCATACAACGAACAATTTTGGCTGGTCGTTCACGTAGACCAGCTCGACCGCTGTTGGCGCGGCTAGATTCTTCAAGACGACACTCGTCTTGGACTTGCCCGTCGTAGGATCGATGCTAATCTTCCATATATGCCCATCCGTATAACTGCATGTGTAGACGGTAGTCTGATCCCTCGAGAGGGCCAAGCCGTCGCAATGGGGAATGTCGTCGGCGACAACCTGTACGGGTCCTGTGGTTTCTATCCCCACCGACGCATCATCCGGACACCTCTTAATTGGGATGCGACACAGCGTGCCGGCGCTGGTATTGGTGAACCATAGGAACTCGGTAGTAATGCGTATTCGATTGAGACCAAAAAAGTCGCCTTCACCACCTGCGACCTTCATTGTGTCGTCGGCTATCAGCACTGACGTCTTGCCCGTCTCTACGTCCAGACGCCAGATGCAGTTCTTGAAGGAATCCGGGACTAGCACCACGCGATCTGTAATGGGAACTATGCCGATACAAAATCCCGTGTCTTCGATCTTTGTAACTTTCGTCACCTCGGGCGGACTGCTGTCGTCGGGGCTGAGCACTACGCGCCATACGATGAACTCCTCGAACTCAATGTTCACTAAGTCGACCACCCCCGATAAGATGTAGTATTCGTCAGTGCGGCCCGGTATCGGGCATATGTTGATGAGACCATTTGCTTCCTCCTCGAAGTTGTGTAGTAGCTGTGGTGTCGACTCTGGATCTTCGGCATTAAATGTGTACAGTTCCGGCTCATCTAATCGAGAAGCCAAGATTTTGCCGTTGGGCCGCAAGGCGAACCCTTCAAACCAAGAATCCGACGGTAGCTGAGTCACCAGCACGACATCTTGAACGGACCCGTCCTCTAACATGGCGGAGTTACACAATGGGGTAGCACAAAGTTAAGGTGAGATGTGAGGTGTATTCAGGTAAGAAAAAACAAAGCGTGTGTGTGACGAAGTTGGCGAGTCAAGCTATGGTTGGCTCGGATGGCATTGCGACCTGACCAATGTGAAATATGAAATAGAAACCCCATGGCGCCCAGTGCGAATCCATCACGTGAATCGGTTCCTTCACACTCCCCCTGAACTATACCGAAGGGTCTAATGCGGCATCTCTCACATGAACCACTGATGTGCTGTAACGGTACCCTCAAATCCACCCTCGAATTCCAAAAGATGTGAAGAGGACCCTGGGAGATTGCGGCTTTCCGTTACTATCACATATGATGTAAATTTTAGGATATTTCCGATTCCCATTTTTATCCGTTTCGACCCCTGACATATATCACCGAGTATCACATTTTCGGGATTTGAATCTAGGGGATCGAGTTCGTTTCTGTTGAGTAAGACTCCTAGGAGAAGAATAGGAAACATTATCACGTTACGCGAATGTGCGTTTCTAAGTCGAAATCAAGCTAACCTTCCCCGCTGACAGTAAAGAGATAGCACACGAAATAGTCCACATAGTAGCGTCAGCTCGTTGACACTGCCGAGTACCTTAGTCTCTGCCCAAGGGGTCCACACTGGCACACAGCACTAAGCACTCAACTACATACGACAAGAACCGTCTCTTAACCTTGAAAAACGGTTCTCATACGCAGCCCCTGTCATTATATAATCAAATATGTCCTTCATAGGGGTCGAGCGCGGCTGTTGGAGCGCCACTTCGTTACGTTCCCCATTCTCTGCTCCTCTCTCTCGGCTTCTTCCCTGATTGGACAGATTCGATGCAGATTTGCGGCCATTACCGTGGTAAACGCGCCGCAATTGACCAGGAATTTGTCGGCCAGGGGTCATTTGGCCGGTTGTCCCACCCTCATTATTATGAGGCTTGGGCTCCCTGCCCGCGAGCGTGGGATTGTGAGCAGTCAGTTTTGGCTTCCAATACAACAAAAATTGCAGGGCGGACGACTGATGATGCAAGCGAGTTTCGGGTAGGACCCGAGACAAGACGCACCAAGCCGATGGAATAGTCCATCGACCCTGCGCCACACAGGTAATTAAGATAACCGATTTGCCTGTGTTACTGCTACCGATTCAAAGGACATCCAGGTCGAACCTGTTACCATGGACGTGGATATCCTGTCAATCGAAGCCGCTTCCATAACCGTGGATTTGGCGAGCTGACAACTGATAGATCTTACCATACAGCCATACCACCTACCAAATAATACACTCCTTAACCGTGCTTTCTTTCGAGTCCACTGCGGGCCTTTGTCAGTTCCATTGAGTTCTAGCCCGCCAGTCCTTGTTCGCGAAAACGGGGCGAGCTAGGGCCTGGCAGGCGGTGCTAGCCAGGCAGGACTATTGTAGACGGGGCAGGGGGTTATTGAATACTCGCACCGAAGAGAAAACTACTAGTAAGGGGGAAAAACTGACCTGTCATTCCGGACAAGCGGCGGATGTTTAAGCGTGTCGCCCGGTAGCCCGACCCCAGTTTCCTGCTTTGATAAGGATAGCCTATGCGCATTGCGCAACGCCTATCGAAGGTACAGTTTTCGGTATGTAACTCGTATGTAATTCTTGCTGCATTCTAATTACCGAGATAGCTTGACTCCCTAACTTTTAAGCCTCCATGCAATGCTAACTAGTGCTTACCAACGGGTAGTTTATCCTCGAAAGCCTGACCTAATATGTTTTTGGACGGCATCCAAGGGGGGATCGACACTAGTGCTAGCAGATGTAAGCACTTAACCTAGCTCCCGCGTCGGGCTCTCAACTTGGCCTCTGCCCTATGTTTATGATAGGCCGTGCAATTTGCCTTATGGTATGCAAACTCACCAGATCGACGGTTCAGATCCGCGGCCCAAGTGCCGGTTGGGCGTTAGATAACGGCCGCAATGTCTATTCCCATGGGACGACACAGGACGAACTTCAAAGATATCAAAACCGAATAGAGTCTGCTGTTGCCATCCATGGGTACGGGTTAATATTCCACCACGCATGGAGAAGAAAAACTTACGATGCTGGGACGTGTGAAGCGCTCAATGCTTTCTAATGCAGGCAAACTATACCTCTTCCGGTCGTCAACAAATCCCAACGATGCTGCCGGTGATCGTGCCGCCTTGGCGCCCCTATTCTACCTTGTTCTCTAACGCACAGCTCGCATGCAACGCAAATTCAAGAGACCAACATCCCCAGATCAGCACTTTTCAACCTAATGAGAAGTTAGACCGGACATAGACATTACGACTATAATCAGCTAGTAAGACTGGGAATGAAACACTGCAGCTTCATTAGTAAGAAAGTGTCTTTTACTTAGCTACCTAATGTTATCATCGAGCAGTCTATCTATCCATGTAGATATGGTTCTGTTAGATGCCTCACTGCTGCTAATCTGTCTCCTATACGAGTGTCAAATGGCAGTCTATGTTGTTGGAATTTCGTTGTAGACTTCTGGGTCTTTCGCTGATGTCCGATCAATCTCAAGTGGCATACAACATAATCAACAGCACAGGAAGAACAATCACGAGAGAGGATTACAAAAGAAAGCTTTACTCTGGGTATCATCATTTCCTAATGCTATAAGACTCAACAGTTCTCACATTATGTACATAGGTATAATCAACGTGCCTGCGCATTTCGGATATCTCGTGCGACTCTAGCTTCCAAGAAAAGGGGGTATATGTATTCCGTATGATATCTATGCCGGAGAGATGTCCAGGCCAACAGCACCGGGCCGACACCTGAAGCCGGGGGCAATGAGCTGAGCGGGAGTCAACTGTCCGCCAGTGCATGTAGCAAAATGAGTCCCGTTGCCAAGGCAGGTAAGCTGGCCTTCTGTGCACGTTTCAGAGCTAGGGCTAGTCGCTTGGGTCGGATCGGTGTCAGACGTGGGGGTTGACGTCGCTCCTGTGGGTGACGATGGGGCTACCGAGGGTGTCGAAACAGTCGACAATGTGGTCGAAGACGCAATACTACTGACGTGCGTCGTAGCGGTATCGCCGGGCTGCGGTGTGCTTACGACTGGAGGTGGACTATCATTCGGTCGCTGCCCCTGCCCCTGCCTTGCTAAAGGATTCCCGTCGCATTGTTGTTGGAAGAGGTTCTGCGTACCCTCCGGGTGATCGACAGAAAGACCTGGGTCGGGAAACGCAATTGCGACTTGGTTCCTGAGAGCCTCTCCAGTGGTACAACCCCCAGACTTTTCTCCTATGTTGGCCATAAAGAGCTCGGGAAAGTCTACTCGCTTTGAAATCGCCGTCCGGCGGCCGATTGATTTCTTTGCCCGGGGCAACGTGACGGTAATCGGTGCACAGTTTTGATAAAATTCTGGCTGTCCGCCGATTCGAGCAAGCCACTAGATATGTTAGTACCTCAAGATTTCAATGCAATTTCTACAGATTTGTGTGTATTGGTTCATTAGGTGGTAAACATCATTGCCTGAAGTTAATAGGGGTATGGGTATGAGGCTGAATAATGAAAATAGGGGGAGAAACGCTACAAAAGAAACAATAACTACAAACAACAAATTGACTTACCGTCCAAGAAAAGATATGGTTGCCTGGCTCGATGCCTTCCGGGATCTTAAACGGGTACTTGTCTTTATTTGGGCCGTCGAGGTTTCCTGGTTGATGCCTCGCCGGACACCCTCCTTCAATTGAATGAATGACTTTCCACTTCGCTGTAGCCAAGTCATATTTCTCAAACCCATCGGTAACTGGCCCCGATAACGCAAGTTGACATGAGCCTCCTCCGTGAACAGCTTTGCCTAAGAATGAGACATATTGCTCTTCTCCGATAGCCATAACCGTTGGCTCTCCATCGAGCTGCAAGTGGCTCCCCTCAGGTACCTTGCAAGGGAAGTTCGACCCCGTTGGATCGATCGGGTTGGTTGGGCCGTATTCGAGGAAACGGAAAGGCGGCGGATACTCTTCGACAACATGGGTGGTCGCAAGCGAGACCCATGCTGCTATAACTACCACTAGTGGTATGTTGCTATGCATCTTGGTCTGAATAATTGTATGTGTTAAAGACAGAATGGGAAATAGTTCGAATGACATGCATTGAAATAATATTATGAAAACACCATCGGTCATGCGACTTATGGGTAAAGTTAAGGACACAATGGAGAGTTGTGACGTGGCGGGCAAACAAACAAAGCGTTATTGTCTGTGAATCTTGAATAGATTGTTCATAACTCATGTGCTGTCTCAGACAAGGAGAAGAAAAGAAAAGACGCGTGACTTGAAAGACGCAGTTGAAACACTATGATAGGGTACCTTACTACTTACGATATGACTCTGTAAATGGGATGTCCTCGAGTTACGAGCGGCATTATGCTCCTAGGAGTGTTGTAACAATTGTGTGTAGGCGACGGGTGTGTCAGGAAATCTCAATCAGCTACATTATGATAGCATGAACCCAGAAGACCTCATGACATGAAGTTGTTGCCCCTGACAATTATGAGTCTAATTTCGATATCATGTCACTAGAACCACCTCACTTACATCTCAAGTTGCTTATCATCTTAACCTTGAGGACCCTACAAATGGCGCTTTACTCCTAAGGTCAAACCAATGATACAGGCATTCATTAGTCTGAATCTACTCAACCATCCGAACTAAAAGTTTTACAAATCTCTACCCTTTGCTAGCTAGACTTACGTCAGAACGGTGTATCACTGCTTTATGGGAAGGTGAAGTTGAGCATATTTAAAGTTATGATTATCGAAACACACATTTACTTTAGTATTATCAACTGCAGGTGGACAGCTAAGGGACTAGAGACGCGAATCAGATACTCAAAAGTTTACGAGATTCCAGCATTATGGCATAGTCTAGAGTTATAAATGGGTGCTTCTCTATTCCGAAACTGGAGGCAGAGAGCATTGCGACAAGCCGTAAGAGTGACCTTTCCAATGATACGTAAGCCGTATTGATCAGGTTCTCGTACATCGCCGGATCGCATTCGGTTTTAGGAAATCTTAAGCCCAAAGCAAGAGGACATTGACACCGAGAACGGCCACGGAACGACGGGGTTGTCGCTTTTCTATTTATGTAGTCCGGTGGATCAGTACCACAGCTATTGCTACCGGCACGGATTAGCGGGCTACCGTTATCTGGCGCTTCGTCTCGGCCGTTGTGTGGAGCAGCACCATACGGTACGGGGGCAAGCAATTTATCAGAGGCGCGTGGCGGATATGCAGGAACGCCAGATTTTCGATTTAATTTAAACAAAATCAATGTGCAAGTCGATTACACCCGTCAAAATCAGCCATGGCAGGCGTCATTATTGGAATTGGTAGGGTAGGACGGGTCGTATTAAATCTATAGTGCGTATCCGATTCAGGCTCTTGCTCCGCAGGCAGCTAGCCTCAAAAGCGACGAATAATCCCGCCGGGAACCCGGGCCATCTAGCCCAGCCCGCCAGAAACCAAGGGCGGCGCCTCATGTTCCACGCCTCGGAATAGGCATCAAACGCCGCTTGGCATGCGGAGGGGAAGAAATTGGTTTGGGGAAGTTGGGGTACCCCAAGTTTCTTTTTTTCCTTTTTTCTCCGCGATGGCAAATTTCCTTCAAGGTAAATGGATGTACATGTGATTATATATAAGTGACTATGCGTCCTGACATATGAGATGCTCCCGGAGAGGTGTTGCGTGCTTGTTACATTCCCTCGGTGACTGTACTAATCCCATCATCTGACGGAACGAACCTCGACACGTCAAGGAACCATGGCCACCACCAAGCTTGCCCTTAGTCTCGCGGCCCTCGGCCTCGTCGCCGCTCAGAAGCCCGGTAACACCCCGGATGTGCACCCTGAGCTGACAACTTACCGATGCACCGTGGCTGGCGGCTGCACCGAGTCCACCAACTACTTGGTGTTGGACTCGTCTGCCCACTGGGTTCATCAAGCCAACGACCAGTCTCTCGGCTGCGGCAGCTGGGGCAGCGGGCCCGATGAGACCGCCTGCCCTACCAAGGAGGCATGCGCCGAAAACTGTATCAGTACGTGACTTTCCGATCCTCCGATAAATCCTCCACGATTGAAGCCCGATGACTAACAGACATCTGATCGTAGTGGAGGGCCAGACCGACTACAAAAGCATCGGCGTCACGACCGACGGCGCCTCGCTGAACATGCAGCTGATCGTCGGCGCGAACGTCGTCTCGCCCCGTATCTACCTGCTCGACTCTGCCAAGGAGAACTATGAGATGATGAAGCTCACCGGCGCCGAGTTCTCCTTCGATGTCGAGGCCAGCCACCTGCCCTGCGGCATGAACAGCGCGCTGTACCTCTCCGAGATGGCCGCGGACGGCGGCAAGAGCGAGTTGAATCCTGGTGGAGCTGCATGGGGTACCGGATACTGCGACGCCCAGTGCTACGTCACTCCCTTCTTCAACGGTGAAGTAAGTGATGATACATACGACCCAGAAAGCTTGGAAGCTGGAATGAATGCACTAACAAACTGCTCACACAGGGAAATGTCGAAGCCAAGGGCATCTGCTGCAACGAGATGGACATCTGGGAGGCCAACGCGCGCGCCAACCAAATCGCTCCTCATCCCTGCAACCAGACGGGTCCGTACCTGTGCACGCCCGACGAGTGCGCCGCCGACGGCGTGTGCGACAAGAACGGCTGCGGCTGGAACCCGTACCGCCTGGCGCAGCCCGAGTACTACGGCAGCGGCGCCGAGTTCGAGGTGGACACGACGAAGCCCTTCACAGTCGTCACACAGTTCCCGGCAGACGAGGCAGGCAATTTGAAAGAAATTCATCGTCTGTACGTCCAGGGCGACAAGGTCATCAAGGCCGAGACCGTCAAGAAGGAGGGCGTGCCCGAGGTCGCGTACACCAACGACGAGTACTGCGCCGCGACGGGCGCGACCAAGTTCATGGACCTCGGCGCGCACGAAGGAATGGGCTTAGCGCTTAGCCGCGGTATGGTTCTCGCCTTCAGCATTTGGTGGGACGAAGGGGGGTTCATGAACTGGCTTGACGCCGAAGAGGCTGGACCTTGCGTGAGTATATCCTTTTCCTTATCCTCGAGTATCTCAAAACGAATACTCTACTGACAAGACATTCTTGATACACATAGAACGCGACCGAAGGCAACCCGACGATCATCCGACAGATCGAGGCGCACCCCGAAGTCACCTTCAGTAACCTGAAATGGGGTGAGATTGGGTCGACTTTCCCGGCTGCTTCGATAGAATAGATGGCGGGATAGCTAGATGTTTTTTGCATACCTTCGCATATACATATAACACTATACTAAATATAGACACATATACTACATTAACTAACTCGATTAGTGACATCAGGTAGCTAAATGGGGTATATCGTATACTAACTTGGGTAATCGAGATTTGGGTAGACGGTCTCGTTTCTCACCTTGGCATGAGAGAGCTGCGGCTATGTAGAATATACCACAGCACCGGTAACTAGTGATTACGGTTCTTACAACATACCTAAGGTAGCTATAGTCGTAAGACGGGGCTGTAATAAAAGCAAGATGCATCAGCTGAAACCTGATAATAATATCGTATCTCAGCTGAGAGCTCTTTTGATGTTGGCTCGAAGGTTGAACAAAAAGCTCCAACACCGACTATTCGTGTATGACATGACATCAATCGAGTTTTCCTGTATTTGCCGAGTGCGATAGCCGAAGCTTGTTAGTTACTCATCATCATGTGCGATGAAGGCAAAATGAACATCGGAAGCACAGTTATTAAAAGGGTTAGGTGCCGTGCAACTTTGATGTTTCAGAGAGGTTGCATGGAGCGCCGCGGATCCACGTGGTTGGTGTTTGATGGAAAGAGTCGACTGGTCGCCGAATGCAAGGCAGTGTCGGATATCTCCGGGGACGATATTAGGTAGACCGCAAGTGTAGAGCCTCTTGACTCGAATTAATGAGCCGATCGAGCGGTATGGCAGCGTTACTCCATCGAGGCTGAGGCTGCAGCAACGCATCACAAATGAGCTGGCCGCAGCCTTTGGTCGGCTCACCGACTTGTCCAAAAGTGACATAAGCGACCTGCATGCGTATCACGACCGGTTCAGCTTCCCTGTGTGGCCATTGAAGGGATGATGACGACACCTATTCTTAGAATAATTCGACTTTCTCATTGGCTCCTCGCTACCGAATAGCTTGTCAGCGCCATACCGGTAGGGCTGGATCGCCCCCAAGCTTCAACTCACGTACGACCGGAAATGCTGATCCGGGTATGATAGTCGGAAAGCTACACCGTGAGGTTTATAAATATCATGATGTTTGCCTCGCATCTTATACCCGGCTTATGATCTTAGATACCCCTCAATAGTATAATATAACAACAGACACCACCTACTCTTCTATCACCAACATGCAAGACGAATACATCATCACCAAGCGCTGTGCTAGACGATACACGCCTAGCCTTACCATGCGATTCGTGCAGTTCATTACCAGTGGCAAGCAAGAAAACATTCGCGAACGACCGGTGGGCACCCACCAGCACTGATAGAAATGGAATTCCGATTTATGTAAGTGGCTTGCTCTAGTACTGAGATGGGACAGTAACTAATAGTTCGCTCGTTCGCAGTCTGAGTTGGAAGCGGACCAAAGCGAAGGAACGTGCGTACGATCCGTGGTCAGTGGAACGACATTCGTTTAGAAGCACTTCTTACATACCGCGAACACGATGAGCCACGATCCGATGCAGTGGACCAATGCGAAAGCATGCCAAGCAACAGATCAGACTCAGATCTTACGGCTTACGAAATGTACCAATTTGTTAAAGCTGGATCGCGAATATACCAAAGAATGGACCTCGCAATACGGACAACACTCTCTTAACGGCTGTGGGGTTGTTTGAATGAACTTCGTTTCCTTGGAGCAAATATCTGGTGGTGTTAGGGTATTAGGGATCTGGGATCGGCTTGGCGAATTACGGCTGGAGGTTTTAACAACTAGAATGGCATACTCTACGGCAATCCTCAATTGAGAAACCGACATATTAACGACCCTATAAGTATTCGCAAGACAGGATACCGATGTTATTGCACCCACAGACGTGGCTGATTGGAGGTGGGGGGGTGAGAGACTTACAGACAATGTATCAGCTTATGAATAGGGCCGGACCGGACATAGAGGCCCGTATAGTAGGATCAATGTATGACAATGGGGAGAAAGGGTACCTAGGTAATTAATCTCAAATATCATCATCTCCATATTCTGCAATGTCTGATCCTACCTGCCAGTGGATGTTATCCCGGAGGGCTTATTGCTAACACGAACATATGAATGAAACTTCGGATTGAGAACCGATTGATTACCGCAGTGCGCATAGCCGAGCCGACGCCGGAACTGACGTGCAGTGCAGTGTCGCAGATCCGTCCAGCCGTAGTATCCGCCGACCTGAGCTGGAAGCCTTCTAGAATTTTCAGGCTGGAAGAGAGGAAATTGCCAAAATTCGGTCCTGCTCAGCTTTAACGTGGAATGTCACATCCGATGAAGTCGTTTCGAGCCATGTTGGTTTCGTTCTCACGTCTAGCATGGGGTTGGTATCCATAACTGGCGGCTTATGCTGACGGCTTCCGACGCCGCACTCCCACGGAACGATATCTGTATGAACTTAGTAAGATTAATGCGGTAACAACCAATAGGTCGTCAATGTAGCTCTGTCACGAGATAATCCCGCGGATTGCCAATGGACTGCCAGTCCCCTTTCGGCTAGCTGTGGGTTCGTTTGGAGCTTGGTGTCCCTGTGGTGAGCTTCCCCCACGAATGCATGAATTCGCTCACCTACATACAGCTGCGCTGAGCTCCATCCTTCGATAATCGACAGGCAGAAAGAACTCCACGAACCGCGCTGTCTGGTACCGTTAGCGATTGGAACTCGCATACACCTACCTACAACGCAATGGTGCATTGAGGGAATCTATTGGCGGCATTACTTCGTCCAAAGACCGCACACAAAACGGACAACGAGCAATAGATCTACGGCAATCGAACCATGTTTCCCCAAACCCCCATAGACGTTGGGGGGAAGTCCTGTGGATCGCTGGATTGCTTTACCGAGCTAGGTATTGGCTCGTCAACCCACGTCGTAGCGGCGTATTTATTTTACCCGTATATTCTCCCGAGCGAAGCTCCATGCACCAGTGGTCATCCGCCAAGGTCTGTGTACCGGCGTAGCGGTGTTAATGGTCAATCGGACCACGATGTCGTTCCTTTATAAGCCCCCGGTCCCAAATCCTGAAAAGACTGGCGTTTGCGGGAATAAAGGATCTAATTGAAACACGGAGAGAGCGTCAATTGCGGCCGAAAGTGCGAAAGACTGCTCAAGGAAAGGACAAAATGTTGCAATCCACGGAAGACGGTGACCGCTATGAGCTGCTCAGCCCGACGGCTCTGCCGAAGGCCGGCGGTTTCTTGTGGAACCAGAAGATGATGATCCAGATCACTTGCCGCGGATATGCGACGGCGCAATTCATGCAGCCGGAGCCGTCCAAATACGCACATGCGCCAAACCTGGAGGCCAAGACCTTCATGCAACCCGAGCAGAACTACTATGCTCACCACCCGGGCCGTTTTGTCTACGTCAAGGACGAGGAAACCGGCCAGCTATTCTCGGCCCCCTACGAGCCGGTGCGAGCCCCGCTGGACCGCTTTGTCTTCTCCGTCGGCAAGAGTGATGTTGGTTGGACAATTGAGCATCTTGGAATCCGCGTCGAGCTGACTTTAGTCATACCCACTCATGATGTTGTTGAGCTCTGGTCGGTGAAGGTGACCAATTTGACCGCCCGCCCGCGTAGAGTCAGCGTGTACCCGTACTTTCCTTTCGGGTACATGTCATGGATGAACCAGGAGGCCGAGTGGAGGCCGGACCTTGGGGGAATCGTGAGCAATAGCATCACGCCGTACCAAAAGGCAACCGACTATTTCAAGAACAAGTTCCTTAAGGACAAGTCATATTTCCTGTGCGAGACGACGCCAACTTCGTGGGAAGCTATGCAGCAAGCCTTCGAAGGAGAGGGTGGTCTCCATGGTCCTACATCGTTACAGGAGCCGGAGCTCAGCCGTAGTGATGCGCGCTACGAGACCCCAGTAGCCGTGGTGCAGTACCGTACAGAACTCAAGACGAACGAACAACGAGAATATCGCTTCCTTTTCGGACCAGCTTATGACGATGCCGAGATTCGCACGGTTCGGGATAAGTACCTGAGCAAAGAGGGTTTTGCGCAGACGGCAAGCGAGTACGCAGCGTATATCGCGAAGGGTCGGGGATGTCTACAGATCGAGACGCCGGACAAGCACGTGGATAACTTTGTTAACAACTGGCTGCCGCGCCAGTGCTATTATCACGGCGACGTCAACCGGCTAACCACAGACCCGCAGACGCGTAACTACCTGCAGGACAACATGGGCATGTCATATATCAAGCCTGAGGTCGCGCGCAAGGCCTTCCTGATCGCCGTGGCACAGCAAGAGAAGAACGGCGCTATGCCCGACGGCATTTTGCTGGCTGAGGGTGCCGAGCTCAAGTACATCAACCAGATCCCTCACACCGACCACTGTATCTGGCTGCCAGTCACTCTTGAGGCATATCTCTCGGAGACGGGTGACTATGCACTTCTCAAGGAGGAGGTAAAGGGAATGCACGGTGACACATACACTGTCTTTGAGCGTTTCAGCCGGGCAATGGACTGGTTGCTATCGGCGCGTGACGAGCGTGGCCTGAGCTATATTGCTCAAGGGGATTGGTGTGATCCGCTCAACATGGTGGGATACAAGGGCAAGGGAGTATCAGGATGGCAGACCGTGGCAACTGCGTTCGCATTGAAGGTGTGGGCGGACGTGTGCGAGCACGAAGACAAGGCGGACCTGGCTGCACAATATCGCGCAGGCGCGAAGATTGTAAACGACGCGGCCAACGAGCATCTATGGGATGGTGACTGGTTCGCGCGAGGTATCACGGATGACAACGTAACTTTCGGCATCAAGAAAGATACAGAAGGTCGAATCTGGTTGAACCCGCAGACATGGTCGATTCTAAGTGGCGCGGCCAGTACCGAACAGATCGCGAAGATGTTGCCGGAAGTAGATTCTCAGATGAGCACACCATACGGCACGGTTATGTTCGCGCCTCCTTACAGCGGCATGCGTGAAGATGTGGGACGCGTAACGCAGAAATATCCAGGATCTGCTGAAAATGGATCGGTGTATAACCATGCGGCCGTCTTCTATGTCCATAGTCTATATTCGATCGGCGAAACGGATCGGGCCTATGACGTCTTGCGGAAAATGATCCCGGGCCCTTCGGAGGAGGACTATGTACAGCGAGGCCAGCTTCCTGTCTACATCCCCAACTACTACCGAGGCGCATACCAGCAGTACCCGCGTACTGCCGGCAGATCGAGCCAACTGTTTAACACGGGTACAGTGTCATGGGTGTACCGAAGCTTCATCGAGGGGCTGTGCGGGTTACGCGGCGATGCGGAGGGCTTGTGCTTTGAGCCACAGCTACCGTCCTTCTGGGATGCGATAAAAGTGACACGATTGTTCCGGGGCGCCACCTTTGTGATAGACATTCGTCGTTCGGCGGATGTGAATGGAGTGGTGGTAGAGTACGGGGGTAAGGCTCTTCCAGAGGCGCGCTTCACGAATATCCAGTCTGGTCAGACATACGAGTTGTCCGTCTCTATTCCTAAGTGATCGCGCTTCAGTGCAGCTGTTGGCAGTGTATGGCTAAACTAGAAACAAAAGGGGTCCAGAGAAGCCACACAGAGGTAGATGAGATAATTTGCTGTTTTGTCAGATAGACTTTTCTTCGAATCCATTCTTACTGTTAGTCGATCTCTCCCGTTAGAAGGGCGTTGTCATAATAATCTGATAATTCGATCGTTGGCAGAAGCTTGAATATCCACACCCCTTGTTCCTTGACCATCTCAGGGACATGAAACGCCAAGAGGATGCACGCCCATAGGTACTGATTTGCACCGCGCCTTGGCAACGTCTCAGGCCAAAGTTTGCTCGCGACATCGATAGATCGTTGAAAATCTGTTTCTTTTCTCTTCATTTTTAATAGTTAAACGACTTGCATAATGCGATTTCATTTGCGACCAATGATAATATCGATCAGCATAGGGGCGGCATGGCTGGCGACGAGCGCATTAGGACAAAGGATCCGAGTGGAAGAAGTGGAAGAGCTCACGCGCCCGGTCGTAGTAGATGGAGCAACAAGGGCGAGGGAGGGAGATAACCTGCCCGAGGAAGCGATGATTGAACAAATCGTCTCGTCAGAAGTACCACAGGCCACAAGTATTCCAGAGATTTCCGGTATCCCACAAGTCGACGTCGACCCGCCCTTCAGTAATACTCAAGAAGGCTCACCTCAGCCCACCGAACCTGTCGTCCCTATATCGGTACTACTTTTCGCAGGATCACCTGGGCCAAATGATTGCCGTGGTAACGTGATGGTGAATATCCAATTACCCAAGCCCGGATCGCAACACTCAATACCCAAGTGCTATAACGTACCCGGCATATCGCAATGTGGGACTTTCGTTGGGAATATGGACGACGGATGCCAGGCGCGCTTATTCAACGAGCCAAATTGCTTAACATTTGCCAACCTGGCCGTGTTCACCCCGGAACAGAGAGCTGTTGGAGGGGTGTTCAGAAGCATTGAGATCACTTGCGGGATCAAGGGCGAAACGCCACCGCCATTAAATCTCCCAGGGATACAGCTTCCGCCGAACGCTCAGCAAGCCGTTGGAAAGGTAAATTCACAGTCCAATATACCCGATATTGAAGTTCAGGCAACTGACTATTGTAGTGAGCCTCATTGGTCAGGTACCTGAATCGCGACAACGTAATAGGAGAACAAGCTGGTCAAGCTCATATAACTATTACATCAAAGGGTAGCCGTCATGAGTAGATTGTGGGGATAATTCATGAGAAGAGGCTCATTGGCGGTTTCTGGGAAAGCCTGAAGTCAAGATGCAAATATAGGACGGGGCGCGCATGGGATTAAGACATGCAGACAGGGCCACTGTCATATCAACTCTGGGGGACCCTCCAGCCGAGGGCCAAGATACCTTTAGGCACGCAGATATCACATATGCACGGAGGTGCCATTGGAATAGGTGCACAAGCTCCGTATGGTGTGACGGAAGCCACCTTGAGAGGCATCTAGGCCATGGGAGGGGGTATCGTGTGTCGCGTCACGAATCACATACGGAGAAGTTATGACGGATGCATGCCAACTGATGCCCAAGCACGACTATGGGAGTAAAATGTGCCATTCCCTTCCTGGAAAGAAAGGGTGCATATATGAGATAGGATAAAATAGGGTGGACAAGACGAGTGATAGGGGTATTCAAGCTATCAGTGGACGAAGAGGCAGTGATTAATGGCCAATTGGAAGAGGCATAAGGAAACATGGAATAATATTTACGACCTTGCAAACTATCACTGCATCTTCCTTGATTAGCAGATCAGCAGCTTTGTAAGATTAAGCGGTAAACGTTAGTGATATCAGAGGGAATTCTTAGCGTCCATGCTCCCAAGTCCGCTAGATACACGTATCGATAAAGAGACTTACAGGACCCCTCTCAGGACCCCTCATGCCAGATACAGGTAGATGGATGCACTATTGTGTAAAACAATAGCGCTAGCAGCGGCTTATCGGACTAACTCGCGTCATTGCTGCTCATTGTATTGTGTCTTGTGACTAAGGTTGACTCGGAGTGTCGATGACATGAAAAAAGGGACCTCTTTCGTTCTCCTCCACCTTCCTTTCTTTCAACCAGGAACAGCACGATATTACCATTCTTACACCTTTGATCAATCCTGACTACCTACCCAATTCAAACCCCACCTCCCGCCTTACACAGAGTATCATTTCGTAAATATCTCTTTCCGTCGCAAATCGTCTCTTTCCTACCCGAAGTCGAAAACTGTAAGACGCCAACTACCTAACTCGGCTCGCACCCCCTTCCACCAAGCATTCTTTATATTTCTTTGGAAACATATTACTCTAGGAAGAAACTGTTACCTTTCCTTTGAGAGACTAAGGCAGCGAAGCACGAATCCCTTGCCGAACGATAGATTTCCGAAGATCGTACAGAGAACTTCAGCAACCCCTAAGAATACCTCAACGAGCAAGACAAAATGAGTAGTCCACGAAGACGAATTGAGACAGATGTAAGTTTACAGTAATACGTCTAGATTTTCAAGACTCAAATAGCTAAACTCGGAATTTCCAACTAGGTCATGAAGTATATCCTATTCCTCTCCATACTCGGTGGGGCTGTACTAACTACGACGCAGGATGTAGGAGCGCATTTGTCGATGGCCCTCCAACTTTCTAACTGATCATAGGCTTATGTCTGACTATGAGGTCACTCTTGTCAATGACAATAGTAAACGCCCCCTGCTGTCATATTTCCTGATATTGTACTAACGACATCGTCACAGTGTAAGCCGAACCGATCCGCGATATCGTCCTTTGTTACCGACTTCTCACACGTGCCCAGGCAAGAGTTCTACGTCCGATTCAAGGGACCCGCCGAGAGTTAGTATAGGCAAGGAACTTTGGCTGTGGCTATCTCTAACACAAAGAATAGCGCCATTCGAAAATGGCATCTGGAAGGTCCACGTCGAGCTCCCCGACCAGTACCCGTATAAGTCGCCTAGTATCGGCTTCGTTAACCGTATATTCCACCCGAACATTGATGAGCTGTAAGTTTCCGGGCCTTAGGGGCATACAACATAGCTCTTGGATATACATTAGGTTGGCAGGACTGAACAGGATATCCAGGTCTGGTTCGGTCTGTTTAGACGTCATTAACCAAACGTGGTCGCCCATGTTCGACATGATCAACATCTTCGAAGTCTTCCTCCCCCAGCTTCTGCGATATCCCAACCCGGCGGATCCCCTCAACGGCGAAGCCGCCGCACTGCTGATGCGCGAACCTAAGAACTACGATGCAAAAGTCAAGGGTATGTTAGTTGCCCCGAATTGAAGAGAAGGGACAGGCTAAGATGAAACCAGAATACGTCCAGAAGTATGCGAGTAAGGAAGTGGCTGACGAGGGCGGCGCCGAGAGCGAAGACGACGACGACATGTCCTCGGTCGCGAGTTTTGGAGACGAAGAGGAGGACGAACCGGCCGGTAAGATGGATGACGTATAACTGCCTCTTGGGGATTCGACGCCATGATCCCTACCAACTTGAATTCTCATAAATGATTTGCACTGCGTTCTCTAGACTAAGGAAGGTGTATTACGCGGAAGGAGTATCACGGTGTCTCTGGTGGCTACGGACGGGCTGCGGTGTCTTTGCGTTGAATTTGCATAACTCAAGGGTGGGTTCCTGGAGTTTTCAACTGTCCGTTCGATTTGCTAGCGTTAGCCTTCTTGCACATCTTTGCTGTGAATTTGGACTTTTCAGAAACTTTCCGGGGCTGGTATCGGGTTTCACGAGTATTCTCTGCTACGAGCTACGCTCTTATAGTCTTCATAGAAAGGTAGCTGGTAAATTCAAGCCAGACTGACACCATGTCTTTTCTGTATAGGTGATTTCTGACCATTGTTGCACCTGTTGCCCTTCCCCAGCCCCCAATGACATTGGAATCGTAGTTTAAAATGGAAAATGGGTATCTCTTCTAATAATCAAGCCCAGAAAAACAAACGCCGTAGCATGCAGTGATTAACCCCCTTAATCTGAATCATACTCAACCAAGGCCGCGGATGGCGTTGCACCTTTACCCGCCTCGGATTCTATCGCCCCTTTTTCTACTACGGCCTGATCCTGTATTTCAGCTTTAGGCTCCAACTCAGTCTGAGGTCTCTTTCTCTTGATGCCGGGAATCTTGGGTGTACTTTTAGCATATTCTCCATTGTTACGCTTCATCAGGAACGGGTCGAGAGCCACTCGTGTATTGCCAACGATCTCCGAGACCAGATTATCCCGCATCTGAGCCGCAGCAACCTCCGTCTTTAGTCTCTTCTTCGCCTTTCCGTCGTCAGCCGGCAACCCGGATTTTGATAGGCTCGTCGTCGAGAACAGCGGTTTCGCCAGCGCCTTGCGCCCCATCGACTCCCCGCCTTCGTCCGTAGACGAAGGGCCGAAATCCACAAGTGCAGCCCGCCGCCCATCCTCTTCGCTCGCGGCCAGCAGGTCGATGCTCAGGCTCATGCGGTCGCGCAGGTCTTCGGTGGTCTTAGCATCGCGCTCGCGCTCGTGTCGACCGACCCGGAACGCGGCCCGCAGCGCGCGGTTCCGCTCGTAGGGGTCCTCCCAGTGACGTGCGCTCTCGTCCTCGAGCTCGCCGATCCGTTCCTTCGCCTGCTCGAGGGCCTGCCTGTCCTCGATCGTCTTCTCGAGCTTCGCGAACGCGTTACTGCGCAGGCTCTCCCTCTCCTTATCCGTCAGTATGGGTTCGCCCGCGCCGCCGGGGACGAGGGAGTCGTCGTTTTTATCGTCGCCGGTGTCGCGCTTCCGCGCGCCTTCGGTCACGGCGTACGTGGTGTTCTGCGGGTCGGTGCGGATCTCGATGGCGCCGCTGCAGGCGGCGTGGCGCATGCGGAAGGCGAAGATGGGCGTGCTGTGGTACGTGCCGACCTTGCGCTTCGCGGCGTTGAAGCGCACGCCCTGGCCGATGATGGTCGGCTTCGGGCAGTGCTCGCACCAGATGGCGAACGGCATCTCGAAGCGCACCGCCTGCGTGCCGTCGCGCGAGAAGCTCGGCGGCGGCTTCTTGTGTAGTTTGTTGCCCGTCGTCGTGCCCTCGACGTCCGGCGGCACGTACCGCCCCATGTTGAAGCCCTGCATCGTGAGGGCGGGGTCGCGGTTGACGCGAGGTGTTGGGTAGAATTAGAAATATCGCGAAGTTGCCTACGTAGGTTGTCATAAGTAGACGGAAGGGAGGCTAGGGAGAAAGTACGATGTAGCCTAGAATCAGTTTTAATAAGATAACGCGAAACTCATTCACGTCAGCCCCGCCCCCGCTATTATTGCGATTTGTTACAATGAAGAAGTCGAGGTAGTAAGAGGGAAAAAGTACCTACCTACCTAGGTACCTAAGGTAGGTAGAAAAAGAAACGAGAAATGGGTCAATCGATAGTTCTTCTCATGAGGAATGTGGAGAATTTCTGAAAATTCAGCAAAATGAATGGTCCCTGAGAGGGTCGAACTCTCGACTTTTGCATTATTAGTACAACACTCTAACCAACTGAGTTAAGGGACCCTGGAACAGTCGACGGGTTGCGCGCCTGAATTGATGGGAGAAAAGGGTGTGGTTGCGGTATATATCGGCTGATGCAGCGTTAGTTCGCGAAAATCCGACACAAGCTAACCTATTACCTAACTTACGTAAACTTCGGAATGAGCAGGACTTCAGTAATAGAAAGAATTAGCGCAATGTAACCAAAAAGCTATTTATACCTCCTTATACATACCTCCTATTACGGTGCCATGGAACAATATAAAAACAGTAGCCGTTGCATTTGTTAAATATCTGCCAGGGCTATTATCAAAGTCTATTAGGTTGGATTTCTTCTAAACGCTAAGACAAGCTATCACCGCGTAACGCCAAATATCATCCGCGCAATATTACTTTTAAGGAGCTGTGTTATTAGATATATCCCCGCCTCTCTTCAAGAATCCTCTTTTATGACTCCCCGAAGACGTAACGGTCGGCTTCAAACCAAAACCTCTTGGTTCCCATCCGCGCTCATGTGCATGATAGACGGATCAGGTTCAGACTCATATTCGGCCATCATGTCAGCGACGAGTTGCGCTAACATAACATCGGTTCCAGTTGGGGCGATGATACTTATGCCTGCTGGCAGTTGTACATCGACGCCCGACAGCGGCGAGAGGTAAGTAGTCGTGCCCGCTGATATGCAGTTAGCTTCTCTAGTATATTCAGGTGGGTGCGGTGAAAGGTACCTGGCACCATAATCTCGGGCGCATTGGCGTATGGCCCAACATTATAAAAGAAAAACCCTTCTCCAGTGAAGTTCTGGGGGCCGTCCCGATACTTATCACGGTAGTCTGGTTTTCCATCCGTCCACGGCAAGACTAATAAGCTCTCGGGACACCCGTCTCTGGAAGGCGGCATGACATGTTCATAGAACCAGTCTCGGTATACCTGCAACCTTCGAAGGGCTTCTTCTTTCTGATCAGTTGTAATCGATGGAAGCCAGTCCCTTCATCGGTTAGCCAGCTTGCTCTGGGGGAGCCACTTTGATAACGTACCGCTTAAACCGCACTTGCGGATGAAGGATGGCTGCCTTGCCAAATTTCGATTGGTATTCGTCAAGGAACCCTTTCAAGAATCCATTCCACTGATCCGGGCTTGCTGACCAGGCGAAGATGTTATGGAAATAATCTTCAATTGACTCATCTGTGCCCTCGTAGTTAGAGTCCTTCCAGGTCTGAGCAAGCTTTATTGTAGTTCTCTCGATCCCAAGATATTTTTCAATCCTATTGACAAGACTATCAAATTTACTTTGACTAGTCATATCAGACACCGGCCAATAGTCACTAGGGACTAACAGTCTCGTAGGCTTCTGTGGTATCGTTAGTAAGGATTCCAGAAACGAGTTAAATTCTCACCTTGGAACAGTCTGGGACTATTCCATGCCCATACATTGCAGACGCGAGCAATGCGAAAGACTTCGCATCTCTAGCAAATCCAGCAGGTGTATCCCAATGTCTATCCAAGAGATATCAATATAGTCCTCATCACTTCATCCCCGTGTCAAACTTACGGGCTGTAGGGGATAATACCCTTAAAGCTAGCAACGCCTACGGTAGGCCTCATTGAGTAGAGGCCTTGGGCAGCAGCAGGAGAACGTATACTTCCTAAAGCTGGAATTGTGTTGGTATTGAAACCTGGATTGGATGGCTGTTGAACTCACTATCTGTGCCTAAGGCAAAGTCGAGCCACCCGTAGGCAGCGACAGCTGAGGCACTCCCAGAGCTGCTTCCGCTAGGTGTCAGGTACCCATCTCCTCTAGGGTTGAATGGTCCGTGGTAGTCGACGTAGTCGCAAGTTGGCCATTCTGAATCCGCAAACTGGGTAGTTTTAACCTTGCCTACGATGACAAAGCCTAGGTCTATCAATTTCTGTATGATATCAGCAGTCTCTCCTCGCTTCTTTTCCCCATATAGCTCAGTATATGCCCGAGAACCGCCAGTAGTCTTGAGGCCTTCAAGATGCATGATATCCTTCACTGCTAATCGAGCACCAGAGAATGGCTTGTCCAAGGTTCTGGTGTACCGAAGCCGCGACGGAACAGCAACTGTCAACGCAGATGGGTTCCTTTCGCCATATGCAGCAGCATCTAAGGCCTTATACCTATATCATCCGAGTGAGATGATTGTTCATGATAGTAAAAGAGTTGTTGCATACCGATTGGGCTCATTCGATTCCACTGTTGCCACCACAAAAGCAGCATGGGTATCGGGATACAATCGATAGGCATAATGAAGTTTTCCTGCATTCAAGAAGTATGGTCCTTCAGGAATTGATAGATACTTCTCACGTATCAAATAGTGAATATTTAATGTTTTCCATTGTTGGAGGATTTCTCTTGCTGCATCTTCAATTTCCAACTTCCCTTCGGACTGGAGAACGATAGTCGCCCTGAAGTCGTTCGACCAGACATCATCTACGTGAGCAAACCTCTTGACTGTAGATACAAGAAAAGATGAGGTTAATAGGGAATTGTCAATATAGAAGACGGTGCAGGGTTCGAATTGAAGGTCATCAGCAATGGCGTCGGACTAGTGGGATTAGCTGGTATCGCATGTCCGGTGGCTTAAGGAACTGACCGGTGCTACAGGACCAACATAATAGGCAACCTCACCCATCCGCAGGACTGTAGATACAGACCGAACAGACGCCATACTCCGCCAAACAAAAAGAAACATGCATACTAAAAATCTAAGCCGGAAATCCATTTCCTTGTCGCTTGTCGATTTTCGCCCTTGTGACGGAGGTAGCGTAAAATGGCTCGGAATGTAACATTTGAACAACTCTCTGGATATTATGGTCGGAAGGAGAGGACCGGTCAACTGTAGGGGCCCGAGAAGCTTAACATCATACCATCATAATCGTGAGTAATAGGAAGGACGTATACTTTTCATGTTGTGTAACACGAGAGGACCACTTAATGAAACCGGCGAAAATTGCTGAAGCCACGAGTGGCTATTATCGTCTGCAACATCGCTGATCCTTGGGTGTTGAGATCCTTGTCCTGATTGACGGACGAATTGAATCTCCAGGAATTGTTGGGCGTGAATGGAATAATTAAGCCTCAATCCTAATATGTCAGCGGAACTTGAGCCATCCCGTGGGGGCTGCAGTCGTGGATGTTGAAGGTACCGATGAAGTACTCAACGTCACAGGCCGGTCGATACTCTCAGACCGGTTGATGGTCTTCAAATCCATGCATCAGTAGGAAGGATCACGCAACGAAAAAGCAAACATTTTTTAAGCAGAGATATCCCTACACCTATCTAACTGGTTCATTTTATGCATTGCGCCAAGTCAACACTGGTCACTCAGCATGAACTTATTGAAATACTCACCACACGTCATGTCCAGTATATTAGGCTTTGATATTCCCATGAGTTCTTGTTCATCATTTACCTTGCATCTCATATAATCGCAGACCTTTAGAAGGATCAAATGACAATATGACTGAAATATTCACTGACCAGAAACGAGATGCCGAAATCGACAAGTACAACCCCCAAGAGCATATATCCAGCATCTTTTACATGTGCCCCCTAGATCGTTCTTTTTATGAGAATGAGAAGCCGTACTTTATGAACATCCCAGTTCATAACATGCCCGGCCTGAAGCAGACAAATGTCAACTATAGCCGGAGACGAGTCGCAATCACCGACATCCGAGGTCATGAAGACCTATTCACATTGGACAAGACTGGTTTCGCCGTGGCCAAGTTCGAAACATCCCTCAAACATTCTGATTTTCAGGACCCCCATGCCATCGTATCTCAGTACTACGACGAAGTGAAACGATTCTTGCAGGAGAATACAGATTGCTGCTTCGTGTTGCCATTTGACTACCAAGTATATCTCAGCCATAAGGTAAGAAGAGTCAATCGTCCTAACTGCTTCACAGGTTCGAAGAAAGGATCCAAATCAAAAGTCAACTTCACGTGGAGCACCCGGTCGGGCCCAGCCGTTTGCGTCCATCCATGCAGGTTTGTCTATCCATCCAGTCACCTATTCCAGGAGTTTGTAGCACTGACCCATGCGCCAGATCAGACAGAGAGGGCTGCGATGCGTAGATTGGAGTATTTCCACCCAGAAGAATTCGCAAGGTTCCGAAACTACCGAATCCAGATAGTGAAGTTTGTTTTCACCATTTATTGACATATCTTCTACCAGCATATATCTCTAACACTTAACAGTGTTTGGAGGCCACTACGAGGTCCTGTCTACGATGCACCGCTCGCAATGTGTGACTATCGGACTGTCGATGCTACGGATCGAGTGGCAACAGATATCATCTTCCCAGACTACCTAGGTGAAACATACAACTTCTGGGCGAATCCTAAACATAGGCTCTACTTTGTCGATGGTCAACGCAATGACGAGGCTTGGATGATCAAGTGTTTTGACTCGAAAACTGACAACGACCCCAGCATTGCCCCATGTAAGCCTTGACTGCCGTTTCTTTGATCAGCTTTGAGGATTGATCCTAATGCGAAATATCATAGTTGCACCTCATGTCTCGTTTCCGTATTTGAAAGTTGATCAAGAGCAATATACTCCAAGAGAAAGCATTGAAGTGCGGACATTTGTGTTCTACAAGGTCTAGGTTTCAGAGCAGGCTACGGCCTTAGTATCTTGCTCATTAACCTCGCTATCTCATATTTCTGGTTGCGCCGCGTCTCCTAGATTTAGTAGTACATGTTTGAGGCAATGGCTATTATTAAGATCACATAGTTATCTTATCATGATTAATCTGTAAGGCAAATGGAATACTCCTTTTATAGTGTTAAAATTTACGATCAACATCATACACTAAGAACAGTAACTGAGTCAAATGACGTGATATTCTGTATAATATAACTTCCCTTTGCTTACATTAGGTATATAGATTAGATATTGTGTTCTCGAAAAGATGTACACCCATCTAGTAAACCCTAAAGAAATGATATTCATATTGCGAATAAGTACTGAAATCGCCAGACACATGTAGGTGAATCCATGTAAGGTTATTCGAAGTAACGTCATGTTCCAAACTAAACAAGCTGAGCGATGAGTCAAGACACACTTAATAAGAAAACATCGCAATCCATACCCAATAGAAGAAGAAACCGACCCAGTCCTAGCTCATCCTCCCAGAGTGGAAAACTGGCTGGTAGTAGTTACGCCAAGCCCATGCGACATTTCTTCTATCTCCATACTCTTTGTTGCCACCATGTACCGTAAAGTATTAGCCACCTTCAGCAACCGTGCTGCAGACGTTCTAGATACCGTGTCAGCATGAACATTCGAGAAAGGAAATACGTGATAGCGGTAAAGTGGTGACCTACGCATCCTCTCCCTTCGCAGTGGATACACTCTCGTCCTTCGCATGGCTTGTCAACCTCACCAGTGTAGTCGTTAACCCAAAAATACCAAGGCTTATCGTTGATTTCGGCCTTGTTCCTCGACCAGGTCAACCAAGGTTGCTCTTTGGCCTCGACTTCAGAAGCGGCTGTAAGCACCTGGGGTGGCCAGTGTGCTCTCCATGGTTGATATGCTAAGCCCTGACTCTGGTTTTTGTATGATTCAAGGTCCCAGGCAACTGAATATTCCCGACATGCGTTGCTGTCTGCCTTGCTCGAAGTGGCATCATTGTGGGAGTCGTTTACGCATGTCATGTTGTTAAAGATTTCTTTATCTTAGAAAAAAAAGTTTGGTTGAGGTCCCCGGCGAGAATCGAGAAGCAGGCGGAAAGTGATGACATATATGCTCATGGTTCAGATGCAATCAGATGCCGTGTGGTCTTACATGTTCGTAAGAGTAAAGTCGTACGATACACCCACTTGACCTTTAACCAGTAGCAACACTGCTTGTTATCACGATTTCTTCACCGGTCGAAGAATAATCGTGGGAGATCTGCGATTATGGGAGGAAGTCTACGAGCGATATCGCGGTTCGAAGAGAAAAGGGGTACTTACATGGTACTGCTTAGGTAGTTTAGTACTAGCTAGAGGAGGGTGGTTACACAAGATGGCGATCCTGGAGAGGTATGATGCGAACGTAGCTATTTACCTCCACGAAATCGCGGAAGCGTCACAGTTCCAGTAGCGCTGACTCTCACGTAGATGTAACCATATGTGACCAGGAGGATCTCCCCGTAGCAGTGGGACGGCTCAATGGAACCAATATGAAAGAAGGTGTTAGGTAGGGGTATGCTTTAGCTAGCAGCTACGTGGGAGTTCCTCGCGCAACAATGTCGTTGCTTTGGTCGTTGCCCAATTTACATCGTACATAACTGAACGACCATAAAAGCTACCTATCAATTGGAGTCATGCGGCAGGCAATGCATGCGGGCAATCCACGAACGCCACTTTTCGTGGCTATGAATCTAGCCGCAAGCTCGGTGTGCAGGTGGTAGTAATGAAGTATCGAGTACTTTGCCTCCAACTAGATGAAAGGTACAAGCTTATGTATAAATAACCTTCTGGCTACAAGAGATGCTGCTTTTATGTTCGTCTATGGCATTAATTGGGCGCAAGTGTCGTCAGAATTCGCCTATAACTTTCACTAAGCGCCTTACTGCAGTTGATCTAAGCTATATTTTCTCCAATATCGCCGTAACTATCATAACTCACATTCTCGTGAGGCTTAATTGTTGTTTAGGTCTAAACTCTCAAGGAAGTCAACGCCCCATTTCCTATAGGTAATAATTTCGGTGACAACAAGAGATACTCCATTCCGTTCTTTTTCTTTTCTCCCAGCTGGTAACTTGCTCTAACACAACCAAGGGTATTGCGCCACAAATGCAAGGTAGAAAGTAAAGGCATATCATGCCCTTATTGTGGTATACGTGACCATAGCCCTAGGCCCCCTTAGCGAATCGGACCTTAAGCAGATGCAATGAAGCTGGCTTTTCGTTAAAACAGCCGCGAATAGTCTGCGGGCTACTGTGGGATAGCCTCGCTAAACAGAAGTTGGGCAACTTACTTGCTCGCCTCGGTAGAAAAAGCCACGGCAATGTCCTTGACGATAGAGTATGAGGCGGACTACATGCTAAAAATTGAACTAGATAGAGCCTTGCCAGGCACATTTCTCCTTCCGTTTCTTGCTTCGTGCATGGGAAAATACGCGCAATGGTGTCATTTTATACTGCATATTGACATTGAGTATGGCACTGCCTTTCCGTGGGTGGTCTCGGTGACCAAGGTTCTCTAGCATGGGAAAGCCCATGTAAAACCACCTCCATGGGAGTTTTCGCCGGTTTCATTTTCGCCGGTCTCAAGGTTCGTAGCCACCCCTTTCTAATGTTATGTTACCTACAGCATTCTACCGGTCATCCATAACGTCGATATGGATCCTTTATCCTTGTCTGCAGCAACGATCACTTTCCTCGCGCCGCTTGTCGCTATTGCCAGGGTCTGCTTAAGTGGTGCAACGCGAATTTCGGGTACCAAATCGAGAGGTGTCGAACTGGCCAATGAGCTTCAATATGTCGTTGGATTTCTGGATAGATTGCAGATGCTTCAGGGGCAGGTTGAACAATCTGACATCAGGCGTACACTTGCGCATGGGGCGGATGTTCTCATTAAATGCCAAGACGACCTGTCTCACGTTCACAACTCTATCGAGAAACTCCAAAGTGAAGTAGAAGGTCCCTGGGCTAAGCGGCTTAAGGCCAAGATCTTGCTCTTCTTCAAGCTAGGAACTGATATAGACTTCGAAATAAACCGAGTGCAACGAGTGAAGTCTACACTCATAATAGCATTCGATTCCTTCAATAGGTGAACATTTCTTCTTCGTTTCTTTTTGGGCGGTAACACAAGCTAATCAGGGCGTCGATTATAGTCAGACTTTGGTCCGATTAGCAGGTAGCATGAATGAGCACTTCACTACGATACAGTACTCGCTTGCCATCATCGACGAAGGAATTAGAGGCATCAACTCTCCACGTCCTTGCGTTCTCGGAAACAAGATTTCAAGCCAGTGTCATACAATACCATACCCAAGGAACCAGCACTTTGTGGGACGGGAAGAGATTCTACGCACTATGCAGGAGATCCTTATTTTTGATCCGAATAAATCAACTCAGAAACGAGTTTTCGTGTTACATGGAATGCCAGGTGGAGGGAAAACGCATACGGCTTTACAATTTGCATACGATAACATGAGCGCCTTTCATGTCATATTCTGGATATCGGCCAGCACCGCCGACAAGATATCACAGGGTTACGTAGACATTGCGAGAAAATTGAGAATCGGTGCATCTTCTACGATCAAAGAGACAGGCAAGGAGATCGAGGATGCGCGGGCATGGTTGAACAGAACTGGTAAGTAACTCATTGCTGCATCAGCTAAGTGTCTTTCTACTTACACGTTTTAGATCAACCATACCTAATCGTCTTTGACAATGCTGATGATATGGGCGTCCTGATTCCGATGTTGCCAGAACCTTCGAAAGGGTCGATTTTAATCACAAGTCGTAATCCCTCCTATACGCGTCAGCTAACCGCAGATGGAAGAGACTTGCCACCATTCAGCCTAGTTGAAGCGACGAAGTTAGTCGAGAATATCCTAGCTACAGGATCGCACAAATTGAAAGCTGGTCAGGCTAAGGAGGTTGCAAGAATACTCCATTGTCATCCCCTAGCAGTCAGTCAAATGGCTACCTTCATTGTCGAGTCGCAGTTCCCGATTGAAGAGTTTCTTGAGAAATATTCCCGGCGCAAGGAAGCATGTCAATTTCAACGTGTTTATAGCGATAATCTGTCGTATCCAATGTGCGTTGCTACGACCTTCGACCTTGCTATCAAAAGCCTTGACGAGGAAACTTTATCAACACTGGACACCTTGTCCTTCTTCGACCCCGATAAAATACCCGTAGATCTTCTAATGAGAGATCTGGACAACGTAAAAGACGATACAAGCACTGTCTGCCACAGGGTAGTTCTTCGCAACCTAAAGAAGTATACCTTGCTGAGCATCGATTCCGATGCGAATCATTCAGGTAACTTCATAAGAATCCATAGGCTTGTACAGGATGCTGTGCACCGCAGGCTCTCTCAAGTTCCATCTAGTCGCGACGCAGCATTCAAAAGAGCATTGGAGCTTTTAAGAAGATCGTTCCCTCTCCATGGACTTGCCCGAGACCATATGGTTGAGTACTGGCCAGAGTGCGAAGTCTATCTTCCTCATGTTCTTGCATTCTATGAAACTTTCTCGGAGATGGAAGGACTAGAAGACTTTGCGAATAATCTGGAGTTTATCGAACTCATATATAGTTGCGCATGGTACGTTAATTCTCTTTCGCAAGTCGCCATGCTCTAACTTAGTGCGAAGGTACCTGTGTGAGCGAGGGAGCTTCGAGATTAGTAGAAAACTCATTGACACAGCCATGGAATGCTATCAAAGTGTATCTACTGATCCTCACAAACTTTTGTGGGCGGATATCTGCACGGTTCGGCAATTCTATGAGAACGAAGCTACTCAAGAGAATACAATACAGTCTCTAGCGGAAAAAGCGTTATGGATTAGGAAGAAAGCAGTCGAGTCTAAAGCACTTGAGAGCGACCACCCTAACTTTGCAAACGGTTTTATGAACCTCGGGGTAGCCTTGGTAGATTCGAATCCTCGGAGATCTATTGAACTTTACGCCAAGGCTTTAGCTATTAGGAACAAGTCTTCGAGGTATAGCGAAGATCAAATTCATGGGCGGGCTTTGAATTTACTCAACATTGGTAGGTGTTGGTGGATCCTGCAAGATTATGGAGCGGCAAAGAAAAGTTTTGAAGAGTGTATAGAGGTAATGGAGGCGCGGGAAAGGGCCATTGGAAGGAAGTTACCCTTGTGAGTTTTTTTCAATCTTGCTGAGATGAGATATAACGTTCCGAATTGACCAAGGACAATCTAGAACCGCATGGGCGCTGTACTCATTAGGAAATGTCCGAGTAGACCTCGAGCAGATTGACGAAGCGCTCGCAGATTATACAGCCAGCATGGAGCTGTGTAGGGAAAGCATAGGAGAAGCCCACCTAAAGACATTGCCATGTTACTATAAGGTTGCTTTCATATTGCACAAAAAAGGAGAATTTCAGCGCGCGAAGTCAGTGAATGAGAACTCTCATTAATTTAGAGACGACTAATCTGAACACAGAAATTTACTTACCATCATACTTCGAGTGTGCGATGGGAGGTCCGAAAACGTTGACGGATTCATCGCACGCGCGAAATACAAGCTATCGCAAGTCCTAGAGGATAGCGGAGCTCCTGCGGAGGAATGGCAACAACTGAGGAACGAAGCGAAATCTTTGAGATACAAGTTGAAGAATGTGGCGCATTCGGAGGCCGACACTGATACGAGTTACAATGATCTTCTCCCCTGGTTCTACAAGTGATGAGCTACCTACGCAGGGAGACTCGCTCAAAACATGCCCAGCAGTATATCGACAATCTCATCTAACTTGTTAACAATGAGACTAACATGCGCCTCCTCCTTTTCGATCCTAAGATCCGCGTTAGGAATTAGCGCCGCCGCCTTCTCCGCCATCTGAACAGGCACATTGACGTCCTTGCTACCATGCCAGAGGACCAGCTTCCCCTTCTCCGGCTTCAAGTCCTTCAACTCGAACCCCCACGGCTTACTAAACAGCTTGGCCTCCCACGCGGAGCCCTCCCCGCCGTGGCGGAACGCGTCGCGCGTGCTCTCTGCCAGCGCCTTCAGGAACTTGTCGTCGTGCATATGTATCGCCGCGCCGTCCTCCGCCGTGCGCGACTCCATGGAGGCGGCGAGGTCCTTCGTCAGTTTATCAGGGCGCGCGGGGTCCCGCGCGAGCTTCCCCAGCGCCGTGTCGAAGATGAGGCTCAGGACGGGATTCGGAATCCACGGCGACAGGGTGAAGATGACCTTGTTCATGAACATCATGCCGTCGAGACCCAGCGACGCCGGGTACATGCCCGAGACCACCATGGTGCCGAGGAGGCGCGTGGGTGGCAAGGAATACAGGCATGCGAGGGCGTACGGACACCCGCCCGACATACCGACGACGGCGAAGCGCTCTATGTGGAGGTGATTCGCCACGGCTAGCACGTCGTCGGTGAACGATAGCAGACTGCGGTTGGGGTCGTGGGTTGAACCGCCAAAGCCTGGGCGCGTAATTCCTACGACGTGAATTCCTTTCCTAGAAGCAGCTTCGTGGAAGGGAAGACCTTCGTGGTACGTTCCGGGGTAGCCATGGAAGTAGAAGACGGTCCGTTGGAACTGATCCTCATGCTCCAATTGACCCGATGCAGAACTAGACGATGCGGGCGCGAATGTGGTATAACATAAAGTTCGTCCGTCTGGTAGAACCAACGATTCCTCTACTATAGTTTCCGGCATGATTGCGAAGACGCGATGGAGATGGGACGTGTATAGAGCTGGAGCGAATAGCTCAGCTAATGAAGGTGCGGAGTCGCATCTTCAGGCCGTATCCAATTAAGTGCCTTTCTATTGGCACGAGCTGGGGTTCAATCCTTCATACTAAAAGTGAGGCACCCCGCTGCGAAGTGTGATCGATATCTTTTGAATATTTGTGAATGTTTTCGCCACATTGAGTTGTAGAAACAAAGAGAGTTAGAAAAACTATTGGAAATCTAAAATCATCCCGCGGTCTATCCCTTTCCTCCAGGACGTTCGGCAAGCTTTTTAAGAAAGTTAGAGTGCCCGCATACAGGTCGACCAACAAGACAAACATGGCTTGTTACACAACACAGCTTGCTGCAAGGTATCTGAAGCCCACCCAGCCCTAGGTACCTAAGGTATCGAGGCGAATACGCGGAAAACACCCAACGAATTCATCATTGGCCAAAAAGTACCATGGGAAACGACGTGAAACCCTCTTTGGTGGCGTTCAGCCGACCGCTAGGTAACATGGAAGCCTTCTTTCTGTTACTATCAGAGAGCTACGGCGGATCGGTAGACCAAGAACATTGGATTATCTATCTAGCACTGAAGCTTCGCTTTATGCCATCTATCACCGATCCGGCATCCTACTTGAAGGGGGCCTGGCAGGCTCTCCGACTTCAGCATCCGGCTTTAGGTGCCACTCTAAGCCCACCTAGCACACCAAATCAAGGAGTTCGGCGGAGAGTATCTGTTGTCTCTTACGACCCCGAGGCTTGGGCCAATGTGAGCTTTTCATGTCGGGATGAAAAAGACGCCACCGCGCTCTTCTCTAATCTCCATCCTACTGCCACTGCTACATGCTACTGGCTGGCCAAATCCAATGAAGTGGTCTTACGTACTTCTCATTGGCGAATTGACGGCGTTGGCATGGTCAAACTTGGGCATCAATTTTTATCATGTCTTGCCGACGTGCTGAGGCTTGGCCCGGATCTTGCCTTGGATGTCTATATGAAACGACCTCCCGTTGACCCTCCCATTGGGCCTACCATTGAAGAATTAGCTCGAATAGGCAAGCCAAATAACACTGGAAGTGAAGAAGACCTCGTTGTAGCAGCCGCAGCAGATGCACTCATCAGCGAGTTCATCCGCGGCGTGCCAAGCATCGGCCTACCCACACGAGCGGACTCTCAAGACAGTCCTCCGGGAACTAGCTCACGCATAGCGACTACTTTAGACGCCGCGACAACTGCGAAGATTACATCTACGTGTCGGGAAAGGAAGCTGAAAGTAACTAGTGTCATACACGCGGCCCTGGTGCGCGCCACCTCAAAATTTCCTCAGCACCCCCTCTCCAAATCCTTCGCGGCGTTTGTGCCTATCGACCTCCGCCGCTCCCTCGCTGCCGCCGTCGGCCCGGAGAGCAGAAATGACTCCCGGGTCACCGGTCTGTACTTTTCAGGCTTGCCTGTCTGCATCGACGACGTCCTAGGTGCCGACGGAAAGGCCCCCAAGGATTTCGAGACAATAGTTCGCGAGCTAGACGCTACCTATTCGAGGGATCTTGCGAATTTCTGGAAATCCGACGAGTCCGGCACAGTCAGCTTTCTGGATATATCAGAGTCTTTCTTACAGCGAAGCACGGCCCTGCTTACTACTCCTTTGCCAGAAGGTCTGCCGCCGGTGCAGACTCCCGACTTGAGTAGTCTTGGGAAGATGGACGCAGTCGTGCAGACCAGCTATGCGGTCGGCGACGACGCCGAGGTAGAAGTGGTGAACTGCTGGTTGGGTACGGAGGTGCTTAACCGAAGCTTACAATTCCACGTGTGGAGTTGGAAGGGCAAAATGACCCTCGCCGCATGCTTCAATAACAGCTTCTACGAGAAACCATTTGTCGTTGAAGTACTTGGAAAGGTCATCAAGGAGCTTCTAGCTGGGTGCGGTATTGAAAAGCCATGAAATCCGGTTTGTAGCTGTAAATCTAAAGCTCGCGTTACCAACTTCCCGGTGGGAGAAGGCAAAGAACAGCTTTAGCACCGTATAAGCGCTATATTACAGTGAACTAGCCCTGAATCCCCTTGTAGCTACAGCTCCCTTATAGCGTACATCCTGTATAAGTCCAGGTACGTAGTTGGGAGGGACGTAACTTAACACCTTAAATTTCAAAAGAAGTCTTACAGAGCTGTTTGCCCTATAATTATAGCGCATAGCGCATATATTACTATGATTATAGCGGTGAGTCTCCCAGAGTTAGGGTCATAGGTATTGGCAGCTGTGAGCGCCTTGCTAATAGGGCTTAGAGAAGAGTCACCAGCACAATGGCAATCTGTTATCAATTCCACCTTCAACAGAATATAACATGGTATCTAAAGAAACAGGAATACATAAAACGAACTCAGATCTTCTCGTAGAAAAAAAAAGTATAAAAAGGGTGGTAATGGGGTTCGAACCCACTGACTAGGTATGTGCCGACTGTACACACCGGAATCAGTGGTAAGGACAGTCCGTGCCTTATAGGGCAAAAGAAAGGACCTCGGGGCAAGAGTTGCCTCCGGTTACACAGCAGATTTTGTGGCGTAGGGTGAAGATGTTGGCCTCAGAGTTACTATCCCTGAGATTCAAGATCCCAAAATAACTCACCTTATCCAAATAACACAAGACTTCGTATTGGATTTTCCCAAGGTGAGTTACAATACGGCTTTTACACGATTTCTCTGTACCTACAATGTTACTTTAGGCAGGCTATAGTCGTCAGGCTACCGGTGAACCGCTGGATGAAGACCCTTTTGAGCACATCTACACTAAAAATATTTCCTTCCAACCATGTCACAACTCTTTGATTGGTGGTTTGCGCAGAACGCGACAGCTCCGATAGGCCACAGTGGGCCCTGTGTAAGATCAACCAACCCCTATCCAGCTTGGAAACTGTTTCTGATGACGTGAGTGAAGTGCTTAGCCCTCCTCTCGTCACTCGGCAGCAAGGTGTCTCTACCTGGGAGTGCAACATACACCAATTCTCTAGGATCCTACTACTCTCTCGACAGCTCAGATACTACCCCTCTCTGTATCGTCTCTCCTGAAACAGCGGAAGATGTCTCAGCCGCGATCCAGACATTGACTGTCACAGCAAATGACTTCGGCTACCTCGAGAAGGCTTGCCAATTCGCCATCCGCTCCGGCGGGCACATGGGCTTTGGGTCGAGCATCAACGGCGGAGTCACGATAGACTTACGCGGGCTGAACGCTGTCTCCGTAAACGATGACCGCTCTGTAGCTTCTATCGGCGCCGGCGCTACCTGGGATGCAGTATATGCTCAGCTTGATCAGCTTGGCGTCAGTGTCAACGGAGGCCGAGCTGCCAACGTCGGCGTCGGGGGATTGACACTCGGTGGCGGCATTTCTTACTCTTCTCCGCGCTACGGCTTCACATGTGATTCTGTCTCGAACTTCCAGGTTGTCCTTGCTAACGGGTCCATTGTGAACGCTAAGAATGATCCGGACCTTCTCATCGCTCTTCGCGGCGGCACCAACAATTTCGGCGTTGTGACCAGAGTCGACCTCGATACCTTTGAGCAAGGCCAGATATGGGGTGGGATGACCTACCACCCGGCATCAACATTGAAGGACCAGATCGACGCATTCATTCAGCTCAACTCCGCGGACGCATATGATGAGCATGCGTCACAGATACTCGTATTTGCTTATTCGACCATTATGGGCATACTCCCCGTCAACCTCATCGTCAATGAAATCGAGTACACAAAAGCCGAGGCTGATCCGCCTATTTTTAAACCTGTTATGAATCTGCCGCGCTACTATAGCACGATGCGCTTGGCCAAGATAGCCGACTTTGCCCTGGAAGGCGGCGGCGCGCAGCCCAAGGGGTTATGGTAAGTATGCTATTCCGTATGGACCGTTGACACGACATTTCATTTATGTCGAATAACTGACCCTTGTGTTAGTCAGACATCTGCTGTGCTCACTTTCGAATCGACGGCATATATGCTCAACGCCACGTATGGCCTTTGGCAGAACAGTCTATCGGTAATCAAGAGCGTATCCGGCATCACTTGGAGTCTATCACTAGAACCTTTGCCTCCAGCGATCTATATGAAAGGCGCAAGTACGAACTCGTTAGGGCTTGGTAAGCGGACGAAGTCCCTAGTTGTCATGCTGTTGACAGCGAGCTTCAAACGTGTTGCGGACAAGCAGAAAGTAGAGGCGGCATCTCAGAGGTTTATTTCGGCTGTCGAGGACGAAGCGCGTAGGCAAAATGCGTATGATCCGTGGGTTTACCTCAATTATGCAGCGCCCTGGCAGGACCCCATCTCCAGCTATGGTGAAGAAAGCCTCAAGCGGTTGAGAGAGGTCCGTAAGAGGGTTGATCCCCATGGAGTTTTCACGCATAACGTTCCTGGAGGTTTCAAAATCAATGGTGACGATAATCAGAGGCATCATGACTCTGAACTCTAAGGGAGCTGTTGGTAGTTTTTGATGCTAGCTCGCTGACGCAAAATAAAATGCCCGAGCAAATCTCCCAATTCATAGACAGAGCAGGTACGCTTCCTTTTTGTATTCAACCTAGTACCATAAACTATAGCTATTCGCATTTTCCCCTTGAAAATCTCTTAGATCTACAACCTCTCGAGTGGACGCGAGCTTGAGAGTCGTATTGCCCATTCGACCGAGACAATGCCCCGTAAAGTTGCGCACCCAGAACTCGCCGTCTCCTAGCGTCTCGTTATGCTGGTCGTACGACGGCTTCGTAGTTGCCAGGCCAAAAGCCGGAAGCGAGTCCGGGTCCACGGCGATGATGTCCGGCGTCCTGCTGTCCGAGCACGCCCAGAAGTCGCCGACGGAATACGGAGCGCTGGTCCACTTGCCGCACGTCGTGTGTCTGGTCTCGATGCAGGCGACCACGAAGATGACTAATACCATGCCTAAAAGGAGGCCCGTGTAACATTTATACCAAACCGAGCCGATGGAGGGAATCGTAGTCGAGGTATGTCCCCGCGCGAGATAGTAGCCGCAGATGCAGATTGAGGCGGATATGAATACCAGATAGAAGAGAGCCACCAGAAAAGACGTGCTGGTAAACATCTTCCCGCCTTCGGGCTGCACTATGAACAGCAGACATACTACCCACAGGCCCAAAAGCGGAAATAAAAACAGCCCTCGGAAGACCTTGCTCCACAGGTAAGAAGTTGGTAGGAACCGATCCTCCTTTGGGCTTGAATCGGTGGTATCATCACCTAGAAGGCTATCCATAGAAACCCGCGTGTCGTTGACCTTGGTAGACGTCGAGTCATGCCCAACTAATGCCGTGCTGCGGAGTGATGCGTACGCGAAGTCATCAGTGAGCCAGAACGCGCAGAAGAGCCGAACTAGGCCAATAAATGCGAGCGGAAAGAAGATGAGGTCAACGCCCATGAAGGTTACGAAGCCATCCGAGGCCGACTTGCCGCCTAGAGCTAAGCCCAAGGATACGACAGCCTGCGTCCCCTGCAGCGTGACGATCAATGTCTTGATGGATTCGCGCGAGAACAAAGCGATGCGCGTGTGTTCTGGTAGATGAGTACAGTAGGGAGAGCTCAGGGTGACCATCTCCTCCGACCCATCCCATCCTCGCGACGTCCAGAACAGCGCGTTGGTAGCCGTGAGGACCTTCCGATCCCAGTACTTGGTCCGGATTCGCCTATCTGCAATGGCGGCATATCGCCAAAGAATGGTTGTGGGGTTGTACAGATTGATACGCTCATGCCATCTTGGAGAGCGTTCATGAAGGAATGACGGTTGAGGAACGCCGGCGGCGATGTGGGCGATGAGTGGCGCTAGACACAGCGTCAGGAGTGATATCCACTCTGTAAAAGAGATCTTGCTACTCTGGTAAGCGATGGGATAGATGAAAAATGTGGTATTACTACTCCAGAAGGGGTCCTCGGCCATCTTGAGCGCGGCCCAGGTGAAACCAGTAAATTTGAAATGATCAGAGTCGCAGCTAGAACTTTTTAAGTCGTAAGGAATATAACTGCAACAGAATATCCTGCTTGGCTGTGCCTTAGTTTCAGCCGCAATGCTGTGGATCCTTCAGCGTAATGCCCTGGGGATCTATTCCAAGATCGTCGACAACGAGAGGCACAGCAGCGCTAATTTGGTATAAATTTATGGGCTGCCAGGTATGCGGCAGGGGTCATAGAAACAAGAAGGAGAATAATATTTAACAGCGGATGAAGCAGGATAACCTAAAAAATATTGATAGTCAATTTTAGGGTTTGATGGTGCAATATGTCGGTATATGGCTCCTGAAATAGTCGAGTAGGACAGGTGGTTGACGTTATTAGTAGAAGCATCGCGAATTAATATCAAATAAAAATGTGAGAATTGATGCAGTTTGATATTGACTGCTTGGAGAATCCACTTGAACATCGAGACATCGTATCTTGGCCTTTGACTGTCTCTAAGCATGTCGGACTGTCCTTCAGGAGTCGCTCAACGCCAATAAGGCATATAATTCTCCTTATAGCCTTCAGTAATCCTCGGACTCGAGACGATCAATTACGGTACTTTAGATATGTGAAGAGCCAATGATCTGTGATTACGGAAGTATGCAAATCAGGCTTTCTAATTCGCAGGCTCAATACTACGCAAGCCCGCCGCCAGCTTCTTAGCGAACGGGCACTTCTGCGCCTTGGAGTTCAAGTACGCGCCGGCTTCAAGCAGCATGCGCACGGCGGTCTCGGAGTCCTTATGGATCGCCATATGTAGAGGCGTCCACCCGGAATCGTCGTACGCGTCGATATCCAGCTTGTCGCCATCATTAGCGCAAGAACCTCGCCGTTCGAGCAGCATCTTCAAAAGCTCGTCGCGGCGGTACAGCGCGGCCCAATGCAATACGGACCTAGCGTCTTTGTCGACCGCGGCAAGACTCGCCCCGTGCGCGATTAGTATCCGCACGACAGCCTCGTGGCCGCGAATCACTGCGTGCATCAGCGGCGTGCGCCCGTCGCTGTCTTTCTCGTTGCAGTCCAGTCCCTGCTGTAATAACACCTCGACCATGCGGTCGCTGCCCTTCAGAGCTGCTAAATGAAGGCTGCCCAGCCATCCCTCGTCGTCTGCCTCCGACTGGTGGGCTGGATCTGGGCCCTCGCTCTCCTTGAGTTGCGCCGAGCGCCGGTATCGAAGTGGTCTCCGTACGTTCGTCTGAAGCTCTCCATTATGATTAGAATTAGGGGATACACGCGGCTCATCTGTTGATGCCACTAGGGTCGTGCTCGAAGGTGTTACATTGGCCTGCACCCCGGAAAGAAATTGCGAAGGCGATGGAAGAATGGCATCGTGCGCCGGCTCCGTATAGGTGCCGGACAAGAAGTCATCGGCAGCACCGAGGTCCCAGAAGTCTACATTGTCGAGGTCTAGCGGAGCAACATTTGAACTGTTGTCCTGCGAAGAGCTAACACCCGGCGGGAAAGCAACCTGCGGAGGCGCCGAATCCCCTTCAGAAGCTACTTGCAAGGGATCAAGAGGCTGTGAGCCAGCGGTAGCTACAGTAGGATTTGAAAGGGCGTCGGTGGAGACGCCATCCCCGGCCTCAGTGCTGCGACGCTGGCTTCTCTTCTCTAGGAAACATAACTGTCGGCAGGCAGAAAAAAGTGACAAAGAGAGGATGGTTTCAGTTTATTTCACTTACGTCGAAACTTGCGCTGAGCTAATCTATTCGACAGCCGACGACGCTCTGCTGCATCGCTAGGCAGTTGTACATTGAACTCCATAGAGTAAAGGTTGTGGGGTTATGTTGAAGTCTTCGAGCCTTCTTAAACTGCAGGTAGAGGATATCGATAGCTGAACGGGTGATATGGATTACATGACACGGATTACAAATTAATAGTACGCTTCATAAGATCAAAATAGAATGCCAAGCTCCAGTTTTGGTTTAGGCTGTGACAGGAATGTCGTGTCACATCCGAGCCTGCAGTCTATGCTTCCATGTTACCGAACTGCATTCCATCTTACCATACAGAACTCGTACCTGCATACCGCATTAGACTATGTTAGGATAGGTACTTATTTCAGATGAATACAAATTCAATTGTAAGTCAGGCAGGTTAGGTAGGTACACCAATCCATCTAGTGCGAGTATAGTATCATTATCCTCAAACCAAATGCAACAAGAAAAGTAGAAAAGTAGGAAGTAGGGGGACTATTAGGAGGTATAGCAGAAACCAGAGACCTATATCTACGTCTTCCCACACGGAAACAAAATATCCTATCTTAGAAGAATATGTCACATCAACTTATTAACTCCAGTAGGATTGAATTTTCTCATATTCCCATTCATGAGTCCAAGAACGCACATTCTAATACACATACCAACTCGTTACCCTATCTACCCATAGGTATTTACCAAAGCACACTGTCACCTATCAGCTTATAGCATAAGCATACCGGCTCCGGAGACGAGAGCCGTGATTACGTAGCCAACGAAGAACACCTTGCCGAAATCGAAGAATGCGGGCGTGGACATGACGCTCATAGCAGCACCGTCAGACGTGCTGCTGGCAGCAGCAGTACCCTGTTGTCCAGTCGGGCTGGGGACGGTTCCTTCACCGTTAGTACCAGCTGCCGAGACCAGAGCCTCGCAGGTTGACGCCGTGGTCGGGCTCTGTGTAGAGGCAAGTCCACTGAAGTCGCAAGCGCTGGCCTTGTTGCTCTGGGCCTGGTAGTATTGGTTGGCAACCCAAGCGAGCTGATCCTTGGGGTTGCATCCACTGATAGCACCGTATGTACCGGTTGTAGCATTGTGAGCAATTCCGGAGCAGTAGCTCTCATCAGCGCCGCAGATGTAGCCGAAAATATCAGCGTACGAATCAGAGTCATCAGAAACAACGTTGCAGGTCAGGCCGCTGACTTCACAAGCGCAAAGCGCGGGGTTGACTGCGGGCGGAAGAGGAGACGGCGCGGCGGCCCAGGTGGTGCCGCCAACGGTCGGGCAAGCAGGAGCTTTGTTGGTAGGCGTGTACGCGCTCGATTGGGTGGACGACGGGGTGACCTTGGCCAACTGCGACTTAAGAGAGGTGAAGTCAGGGTAGGGCGAGACAGTGTTGTCGTTGATATCAACCAGACCGTACTCGTTATCGGAGTAGAACCACTCGTAGACAATACCACCAGAGAAAACAGATGTCATGTTACCATAAAGGACAGCGACCTCGGTGAAGGGTCTGTGGGTAGGGCCACCAGTGATGCCCTCAATGCAACCGTATTCGGCGAAGAAGACGGGGACGGGGTAATCGGAGAAGAAGTCGACACGGTCACCGTACGAAGAGGTCTCGTAGTTGCTGTCTCCGCACCACGAGTAGACGTTGTAACCCCAGAAATCGATGGACGTCGCAGCATCATCGCCAGGAGTGCAAGCAAAGTAATGAGCGAGCTCATCTCGGCTAGGAACATCGGCGGTGGCATAACCAACACCCATTGAGGTACGGTAGTTCATCTGCTTAATGTAACCCTTGGTGTCCCGAACAGCAGCCTTGACGAATGCGGCGGCGGCGGTCTCGTTCTGCTTGCTCACGACTTCATTGCCAGCAAAGAAGCCGATGACATTGTTGTACTTGGCGAGAGCATCGACGACGGCGGTGTATCGCGTGTAGAGAGACACAGTCCACTCGGGGTCGGAGCTATCAATTGAAGTTCCGGGCTCGCCAAGATCGGCGATAACGTAGATATCGTTAGAGGCCAGCTGCTCCATACAATCATCGTGGTTTTGGGTGGGGTCAATGGCATAGACTCGGATGACGTTGGTGAAGAGCTCCTTCATGAAGGGAATATCACGCGAACACTTGGAGGCATCGGACAAGGGATCGGTGTATTTAGTGTTAGCATCGTTGTTGTCGGTGCCATTAGGACTGTAGTTCTCTTGATAGGCCACACCCTTCAAGAAGCTAGTGGTGGGTGGTCAGCGTTCAGTGTTGGGACGATCCGCCAAGACGTGCCGGCACGTTCCTGAAAGTCAAACTTACAATTGAGATCCGTTGTTGCTGTAGAAAAAGTGCTGACCATAGGCCTCGATAGCGGGAATGTCATCGTAACTAGCAGCGAGGGTGGTGCCAGACAATGCAGCAAGCCCTAAGGCAAGATGCGGCAGAGCCGAGGAAGTCCACATGGTGGTGGTACGGTCGATTCTTGATTCTTGAAAGCGAAAGATTCCCAGGAAAACGAATAGTGGAAATTAATTAATTGTTGGGTAAGGATTTTGAATCGCGCGACACCACCGAAACGAAAGAATAAAAAAACGAAGGTCTATCGGTGGATGGTGATTAGTGAGTGTTTGACAAGTGTGGTGGTGATGATACAAGATGACGAGGAATTTGAAAATGCGAGGTTGTTCGGGACAAAAGACGGGAGAAAGTAAAATGTGAGAAGACGAAGACTAGTGGCGAACACGCAAGCAGTGCGATCAAAGAAATTGGATGGGATGTCTGGATGTAAGCCAAATCAAGATCCTTCGTCGCGTACCCAATGAACTCGTTTCAAAATTGGAGAAAGACCCCCGTCCGTCTCTTTTTTACGTTGGTGTGAGAAAATAGAGGCGTAAGACTAGAGACGACAGGTAGGAACAGGAAATCGGCCGAAATGGTGCGAAATCCAGACGTCGTTGGTCAAGTATCCGTCCAGGGGCCGTCGATTGTGCTAAGCCAGGTACGTACTGGTGTTTTTTTGGCGAGAGAGGGGTCTGATAGGTCAGATGAATGAGAATACGAGGGTCTACTGATCCCTACTGGGCAAGCTGGGGCTAACACGGGGACTAGAACTGCTGGAGTTCGCTTCGAATTTGGGTCTAAGTTGGAGTGCGCTTACTATCAAAGTGCTTCAATTTCCTGTATCAGAAGGAAGCTGATGTGGCAGTCAGTGGCTATGCTGGCTATGCTCGTTGCAGACAAGGCAGGTCAAGAACACGGTGAGGGGTCCAAAAATGGACCAAGTCGGCTAAGGGTGGTGTGGATTTAATGCTGCCTTACGTCAACAAACACCCCCTTAACTGTGGACTTACAGTGGACTTACAGTGGGTTTGTGCAGCTTTGTGGTGCCTTAGCAGGTGCTAGGTGACGTCCCGTTCGGTTCGATTGGCTTGGCGGTTCCGAGTAATCCGTTCGTGATGTGCAGTGACTCCAATCAATTGCGAATAAACGCCCTACAGAAAGCTTAGCAGCCTTGGCAATCTCGAATTTGGATATTTATATTACAATGCCTGAGTCGATCGACAAGACCGTTGATGTCAACGATTAACGATTGGGATAAAGGCGAATGGCCCCGAAACGTTCGCGTGTTTTTTTAACGCCATTTTCAGCCTACTGCTACAAATGCAAAATGGGGGTGAGAATAGGTATGGTCAGACCATCCAAACCTGAGACAGGTACAAATCTGTACTAGTATGAAGAAATAGGGGTAACCCGTGCCGCAGTCGAGCATTTCGCCGCAAAATATTTTATCGGGATGTTTTAAATGTCAAAACGTAACATCAGTGCCGATGTCCCATGAGTCCCATGAGCCTCAACCTACGCTCCTTACGACCTAAAATGTCGATCTTTGAGAAATAACAACTCATTTCACTAAGGTTGTTCGAGCACCAAACCAAACATCACAGCCCCGCCATATTCGCAGCTGTCGTCAAGAGGGCGAATACGAAATGAGGACGAAACGAGGTACCCAGTCACAACATCCTAGACCATCCTAATTCTATTGATAAACCTAGACGAATCAAATATGCATCTCACCGACCAGCGAATTTCGGATTGCTACAATAACCTGTGCGCAGCCAGCGAGAGCTTCAAGGTAACGACAATATCTAATAAATTAAGTTAGAGACAAGTTTAAGCAACTCGCAAGGGAATGACATACTCGAAAATCTACCCCTGAGCCTCTATAATTATGTGGTCTTGCCGTAACTCTTCCAGTAGCACATCGATAGTTTACCACGAGAGAGCGGTCTAGCTTTACCGAAAGTTATAAGAAGCTATTCGCGGCTCATGTCCCGAAATGAAGCAGCATCAAATCTCCGCTCGAGGCCCACTATTCACAACCACATACGCGTCAACTGTTCGGTCAAGATAGTGATGCTTGATATCGCAAGGTTCTACTACGCATATCTCATCAAAGACCCGGAAAGCTCGTAGTCCTTAATCAAATTCTATATATCGTCGCCCGAGCTCGCCGTATTCCCGGTCGTTCAAGCCAACTCATCACCGCCAGTTCGTATGCATTTTGCTGGTGCTACAATTGCGTCAGGGGGGTTCATATGCTACGATGAGAATCAAGAGGCGCGGAAGCAGCCACGTTGTTGCGCAAGGGAGGTATCAAACTTGTTTGAAAGAATTGCTGATATAAATAGTCGATGGGGCCGTTTGCCCTTCTTACCCAGCCACCTATCTGTGCTACCAGGCCAATTTGTGAGACTCGAACTGGCATTATGAGTGAGAATCCACGTGCCGGAGCCGGTTACGATTGCAGTCGCGATGAGACCATATTTTCGAACTAATCACGATAAGAAGCTCCAGTTATTTCTGATATTGAATACACAACTCAACGTATCCGAATTTCCACGGGGTCGGCGATACTTCGACCTCATCTTGTGAGCTATCAGTGTAGCAATTTCCAAATCTATAGATTCGCAGAAGTGTAGTATTTCGTACCGTCTCCTGCAGTGGATGGCCTACCTAATATAAGTCGATTCTGGTTCGAGGGACAGGGCGCAGATATTACAGATAATGCCGCTATCCGTCGTGTGTCACTGGAGATCTTCACATACCCCTATGTTGGATCGGATAGATTTGCCGGATATCGGCAAGGTACGCTTTTCAACTCATTCGTAACACTTTTCACCACTCGGTATTAGACATGTATATGATTATATAGACTCTGCATTGATTCGGTACAACACTACTCGTGATCATGTCCTGAAGTCTAGCGACTAAACCATAGTCTCGTTCTGAGCAGCGCCAGAAACCTCTTTGACCCAGCTAACCCTCAAGGGAGCAAATAGTTCGACGACCGGCTTAGCATCATCGAGGGCATTCAGGTCGTCCAAGACGCCAACCTTGATGACCTTGTTATCGCCGAAGCTTGGCCCGTCGCGGAACAAAGTGCTGCCGCAGTCGCCGCAGAAGTGCGACGTGATCTCTTTGCCAGAGTCGGCGATCTTAGCCAGCGTCTTGGGCGTTCCCGACAAGACCTTGAAGCCGGCAGCCGGCACGATGAGGTTGGTGCTGTAAGTCGATCCGGTAATTTTTCGGCAATCAAGACAGTGGCAGAGCGCCTAAGCAAGCTGTTAGAATGCATATTACAATACTGAAAGTAGTTTGAGATTAATTCAGATAGACAGACCTTGCCGACGGGCTCGCCTTCGTACGAGATGCGGACTTTACCGCAAAAGCATCCGCCTTCTTTGGCCATGATGTAGATAAATGGGTTTATAAGTGGGATAGAAGGGTAAAGTGTAATTATGCAATTAGGTAGTAATATAACTCTGTCGTGGAGTAAGCTGGTTGAGTGGTGTTCGGTTGGCTGCTGGAATTATGCCATCAAGGTTCCTAACATCAGGTCACTATATATACTTTATGACTTTCTACCTTTGGAAAACGAGCATCTTATTATTTCTTGTTTTACTCTACACTATTTAGTCAACATTCCCCGAGGAGATAGGTCTCGTCGCCGAGGCATATCCCATTGGGGGATTCGAATCCCGCGTAGATGCGCATTGTGGAACCCTTTCCCCCGCAGCGTCTTAAGATTCCAAATCAATCTCGTGTAATGCTTCCCCAAGCTTGCAGATTGGAGCCGCAAAAACGTTAGTGAAGTCATGGCAAAGGCGCGCGCAACTTGCTATTACTGATCGGCTGTATTAGCGCCGGCGTGTGGGGTTGAATCTTGGCTGACCGGGGCCGGGTCTCACTCTGATCTCAAAGCCAAGAAGGCCGAGGCTGTCGTGAGATGACCCTACTTTAGACAAGCCTCCGGGTTCGGGGCGTGCCGAGAGAAACGATCAAAGCTTGGCCACGGCCGTGCACTCCCCCCACTTTTGGCCCTACGTAGATACCGCCCAGAGGTCGGGATCAGGAGAAGAGTACTATGGAGGACCTGGATGCATTTCACGACTACCGAGGCCGAAGTTCAGCTTTACCGGGTCTTAGCATCCGAGAGATAGCCCAAAATCCCGTTTCATAGGTAGGGATCAATCCATAATAACCAATGAACTTGATATGGGTATGCCCAAGGAATGATCGTTAATTATCTAGCACCCACTTGTAAATACACCCAGGCATGGCTATTCAATGCGATTATACATGACCATTCGTTAGTTCTTGTGGCGTCGCATGGGCCAGACCGTTTACCCCTTGTAGCTTTCTATTTTCTAAATATTCTTAGGTAAGCACGTCCTGCTCACCCTAGACTGGTCCGCGTTAGCAAAAAGAATAGAGGACAGATAACTTGCTGACACTGCATGATGAAAGTGTCTAAAACACTTCCGAACTTCTCCTCGGGCAGAAGGGAAGGACAACCGCGTGAGCCGCTCCCTGTTCACCGCATCAAAACAACATCCCCATGATAGGGCTAACCAGACTAGTCTCAATGGTATACGTGGTCTCTTTACAGTATACCCCCAAATCCCGAGTCTCATCATGTATTCTTTCTACCTATAGCTACGACTTATGCTATGAGGAGAGCTATAACATGAATCCGGATTGCCGAGTTACTAACACTGAATTAAATATGAGGCGAGGAGAAATAGAAACTCCGTGTTATATATAATTCCACTCAGAAGATCTAATCTTAGATATTTGATTTCAAATGAAACGATTAGCTTAGCCAGCCTCCTAGCAGTACTAATATCGCCAAGTATGTGGTCGTACGTACGTACGTACCTAGTTTCCTCTTCGCTGACGATATCTTCCTATTATCTGTACTGAAAATATCCATGTCCCTCACATTCGAGCATTTTTGCCTGTAATTGTAAAACGCATATGAGCTAGGGGATTAAAGCATGCTATAACGCCCCTCACGCTGAAATGCATACTAGCAAGTACCAGGGAACAGATGCCCGAATCGTATTAATATTAAATCAATATAAGACTATAATAACAATAGACCACTAGTATCACTGTTGGCATTGCTAGCTGAGAACTACTTATTACATATATATAGCATTTATATCAATTTTAGTTGTGAATCATACTAGGCAGTTATAAAGAAAAAGATGCAAAAAGCTCAGCTGGTTTAAGCCCCCGTTGGGGTTCGACCCCAGCCTACGAAAACCCGAAGCGTCCTCCAGATTTTACTAATCCGGACGGCTGTCATCTTAACGAGTGGACTAACGGAGTCATAGATTTGCGCACCACTGGTTGGGTAGGAGCCGGTCGGTAGAAAAAGGCGATGTTGCTGTGAGTTTGTGGCTAAGCAAACGACACACCGGTAAACACCTAAGGAAACGCTCAGCACAGACGTCACTGGTACCTATGTAGGGAATGACGTGTAAAGCCACGTCCAACAGGTACACCTAGAGGCAAGTGTGTAAGTTGAAGTATAAAAGACGAAATACCTGGCATCACACACAAGCTAATTCACTTCGGAATAACCTCAAAGTCCAACAAGCTTATTAAAATTCCATGAGCGTGAAGGAAACAAAGCATCGCAAGCTGGGTATTTGATTTGATTTGCACCTATGAGGATGTAAGTGTCACTCACACTGAGATTGGTTGGATCTCTCGAGCACTTCAAACCGTAGAGACTTGCCACGTTTTCTACTTTCTCTACTTTATTAACGATACTCAATTTCATAACTTTTCGATGAACAGGTTGTACAACGAGTGATCAAGTAGTAAGATTCAGTTTGAATAGATATGTACATCCATCTTAAAGATAAGTATAGACAAGAAGCGAAGGTCGTAACAGAAGTATGTGCAAGAATCGAAGAATATGTCCGGTAGTTGTCGTAGCGAGAGCGACAGAAGAATGCACAACGAAGAATATGCCCAAAACCAAAAACGCCAACGCATGCCCCCTACCGACCCTAGGTCCCAAGAAAAAGATAGGTGAGTTCCATCATGAGGCGATGTACTGCGCGACATACGCGACCTCCATCATGCTGCCGTAGCCGTCCAGGGTGGCAGAGTTAGGTGCGCCGGGCTATATTGACGTTTTGTTAGCTCATGTAAAACAAGAAGCGGGGGACAGAACAACTTACCCAGTCACCACCAACGGCAACATTCAAGATGAAGTACAGCGGCGCGGCAGCCATGGTGTTCCAGACGGACTGACTACCGATAGTAGACCCAGACACCTGGAAGAACTGCGCACCGTCGAGGTACCACGTAATAGTCTCGCCAGTCCATGTGCTAGCCTGTCGGTTCCACACCACGCGCCACGTGTGCCAGCTCTGGTCCGCAATACCCACGGCGCCGCCGACGCCGTTGGGCTCGTTGCAGGCGCCGCCGGGGTACACATCGCAGTGGAGGGTGCCGTGGCCGGTGAGTTGGCCGTTGACGGTCTCCATGATATCGATCTCGCCGCACCCAGGCCAGGAAACACCGTTGCGGACGGAAGCACCGAGGAGCCAAAAAGCGGGCCACATCCCTTGCTTGTTGGCTATGGGGTTGTCGCCGAAGCGCAGGCGGGCCTCGGCCATGGTGCGGGTGCCGGCGGGCGGCGTGAACGTGTACTTGGACTCGATGCGGGCCGACGTCCAGGCGCCGCTGCTGTCCTTGCGCGGCACGATCTGCACGGTGGCGCCGCCGCTCAGCTGCAGGTTCGCGCTCGACGTCGTGTACGTCTGCCACTCGTTATTCACTTTCAGGCCCGTGATCACGTTCCAGTTGTTGCCGTTGACCGACGAGCCCGCGCCCCCGTCGAACGTGTCCGCCCACACCAGGTTGAAGCCCGAGTACCCCGGGGCGCTCTCGGCCGACGCCGTCGCCGCCAGGGCCGCCAGCGAGGTGGCGAGGAATTTGAGAAACATAGTAAGGAGTGAGTGAGGTAAGGACGGGCAGGTTCTATATAGTATCAATAGAATCAGGTATAGATAGATAAATATCGTTATACTGGGTAAGAATATGTACACTTGTATGTAATAGTAAAACCGAAACGGTATAAAGGAGTGTAAGTCAGAAACCCGCTGTGTATCCTAAGGAATGTTTCTGGAGATGATCGACCTTCCATCCCTCGATGACGGTAGATTAAGCATATTATATATATAGATAGGTAGGAGGGGGGGACGGGTAGATAGGAAAAGGAGGCAGGGGGTGGCAAGAAAGAAAAGAAGAAAGTTACCCTGGCCCGGTCGAAGAATGGAGGTCTGGCGGCCCCAGCCAACCCGGGGAACTGAAGTTCTCGTGAGCTTCGAAAGGGAAGGTGACCAGGGCCTCGAGCGGCTAAGGTGCCATCACCAGCGCACGGGTAGGTGCTGCGAGACACACGCGTCTAGACCACGAGAGTATATACCCAACTTACAACGTTTGGGATGGGATCAAGACAGCTGGCGCAGCAGCGGCGGGACTGGGTTGGTCGATCCGGATGCCCGCCAGAGTTTACACACATAGAGCTTGGGTAGCTATCGAAGTTACACATCTAAGTTACATCTCCCCCGGAGCTAAGGCCTTACTCTGCGATCTATACCGAAATGGCATTTGCACCGCTACCCTGTCCCTGTTATACAGAGTAGTAAAGTCCGTCAGCTCAGGCTTCGACTTCGAAAACGCGCGTGGTTTACTGGTTGGCCGGTGTGACCCTTAAGAATGATTAGAATGTTTGGAGACTGGGGAGAGTGAGTACCCCTATGTAGGTTATTCGACAAGTCATGGACACCGAGCCTGTTTCTGTAACGCGGATGGACCTGATTGGGTATCTGGGGTGGCATCGACATTCCAATGAAGGGAAAAAACTCCGATATGACTACGGCGCGAGGCCCCCAAATCGCAGATGGGTGCTCGAGATCGGTATTGGTCGCAGATCCCCGGACGGGTGCCCCGCATGCTAATAAGCACTCAAAACAACGCCGGAGGTGAAACATCCTATATCAGTGGACGACGCCAAGTTGTCATTTACCGGGTCAGATTTGAGTGGCATAGGGGTATAAAGTAGGTCGCTATAGCTGGCTAAAGGCACAGTAAGGCAGATGATAGTTCCGAGAGTTGCTTGTTTGACATAGACAACAGCAATATCTGACTAACAGAAACATCGGGGGCCTATTACTTCATTGGAGATGTTGCTGTTTCTGAGCCCCGTGGTGGAATTCACATGCGGTGCGATCTAGATGTTTTGGTGGGTCGGCTTTAAAATGTCTTGGGTTTCATGCGGGACACCTGATTGAATGATGGGCAACTTGTACCTGCGCCGGACCGCGTGGATGGCTTTGAGCAGGGGTCCTGACTTTAGATGAGATGCCTCTTCCGGGGTGTGATTGGAGGATTCACGATGTGAACATGTGCGTAGGCGGCGAAGTTTTCATTTTGCCTTGGGTGGAATCTCCTTTCTACCCCAAACGGGCAGCTCGTCCAAGGCCGAGGAAGCGCCGGGTAGGAACATGATAAGTGTAGCTAATAGACTACCATATAAATAATCCTCAGAAAGCCCAGGAGAGGTCAAAATAAAGCCTACCGGCAGAGCTGCTGATTCGGGCCACGTCCGATCTCCAACTCAATGGCCCGGTATGCAGGTGACAGCTGCACGCTTAACCTGAGCCGGCATATCCAGGTAACTGAACAAGGTAACGTATCTTCACCATTGTAGCCTTATCTATGCTTACCGACGATTGAATAAGTCTCAAGTGAGGATTTCTAGGAATAGTGAGATGCTGGAATAGGTTATACTTACCTGTTTGTGATGCGCTTTTCGCTTTTTGCAACCTTGCAGAAGCTATACCGCCCTCTCACTCTGCCGACGTGTTGCTGCGTTGCTTCCCCGCTATCTCTGACTATGAGGTCGCTCTTCGACCGGCCACACCTTACAGGCCTGTAAAGTGACATGATCGCGGTGTCTGTTGTTCCTCGTGCGACCTTGGCTTCATTAAGGGAACTCAGTGCTTATGTGAGGAGCGGTTCTGGTGTGTTGCACATCTGCGCATGCGGCTTCCGACGGCTGGTATTGGCGCATATCGTAGGATGTGTTGGTTGGCATGTAGATGAGACGTCAGATTAATGTTGCTTCTTTTTCGAGAAGAATACTAGTGTCGCGAGAAGTTGCTCAAGTTAACGGGTCAAAGTTATTAAGATTCGGCAGAGCTCAAACCGGGAAGTCAATCTATCATCCTATGATTGAGACCGGTATATCGCTATCCGTAGCAACTCCCGAGGTAAGATTTTGAAAAAGATGCCAACGAGGCTCGTGTAACGATGCATCCGATGTCTCGTCTGGAATGCATCCAACATAACGTAGATGGAATGGCTCAACCAGCCGTGGCAACATAGACAACCCCTGTTGCGAATGCTTCGGCGTTAGCAGTATGCCAATTGAAGGCCACCCGGCTTATGGAAAGCCAAGAGCGTGACTAAGAAAACAATAGTGTCGTCGAGATAACGGCCGTAGTGGGCAGCTGGAGCGAATCTATATGATCTTGCTAGTCATTAGCAAAGGACGTCAGCCAGGGTATTGAGTCCTCGACGAAGGTACCTAGCCTGGGGCTTAAACTATGTATAGGAATATTACCTAAAGGCAGGTAAGCATTTGGGGCGACAATCGTCAACATTTGGATTATTTAGCAACAACTTCATCGAGAGAAGAAAAAAAAAGGAATTGGCAAAGACGAAAGCAAGGGATGTTTACGAGATTTATAGCTTTTATTGCTACCCCAGTATTCCCAAGTTGATTCGCTATGATGAGCGACTAGGTTGCGCGTCGATCCCGGTGTATCGTCGGGTAGCTCCCATGGAGGAATACGAGGTTTCGAAAATCATTTCTCTTTGGGACCATAAAGTGATAGTCAATTATTACTTCGTCTGTATTTGTGTGGATAGGGAAATATCGCAGTTTTCCTAATTCAATCTCTAAATAGTCGAATACTTCCACCGTTAATCAGTGCGCCGCCCATCTCCTCGTCCGATGCTTCCTTATCCTCGTCTTCGTCCTCGTTCAGCACCATTTTCTGGCCGAAGAGTGTACCAAAGAACCGGTCGATTGCGTCCTGCTCCCAGCCCCTACGATCTTCGGGGGCCATGAAATTTTGTAACTTGTCGTGGACGTTGAAGCGCATCTTTCGGCCTTTACTCGCCTTGGTGTCTACATGTCGTTTCGCCTTGGCCTCCTTCACTGCTGCGAACCGGATCGTAGCCGCGGGACCACCCTGACCACCCGAAGTGTCCCCGGTTCTTTGGTCAACAAGCTCCTTCAGTAGCAATTGATAGAAATCCGCATCGTCATAGATATTTGTATCTTCGTTGACTTTCTGGGCAACTTGTGCCGGCGCGCAGGAGCGTGGGGTCCGCGTCCGCTTGACGAGACGTTCCGGAGTGTCGAGTTCTTCGTCTAGTCTTGTAGTGAGAGATTTCTCCGCCGTGTTTGTGAATTTTCGAGATGACCTATCCACCATTCTTATATTTCGCGCGCTGTGTGACCATTTCTCTAGAACCGCTCTGCGACGGACATGTGCTCTTTGCTCAATAATCTCCATATCCTCCCATATGTCTTGACTTGGCGTATCTGTGTCAGCCACTCGTTTCCTCTTCTGCCCAGTCTTTCCAGATAACTCAGACTGTATGCTTGTACGGAAACCATCGATCGTGTTCCATAGCTTGAGTGCAGCTGCTTCAGCTGCTTCGTATGGCGGTGATTGGTCTCCTAGGTCTTCGACAGAGCTAAATGAATTTACCGCAACGAGTGATTTTTGGAGACGTATGCGTATGTTGAGCAGGCCATCAAAGGCTTTTCGTTGCTGCCGAACTGCCTTTCCCTTGGCAATATCTTTTTGCGCAACACTTGATAAAGTACTGGTCATGTTACGTTGACCAGCATTCATCATTTCCTGCAGCGTCGTACGTTCTGTGCCGTTAACTTGTTTTCCCTTCTTTGCACTACCCTCCTCTTGATCCTCGTCCAAGTCTTCGTCGCCACTCTCCGCATCATCCTCGCCGTCCATATCACTCATGTCTTCATCTTCATCATCTTCATCGTCGTCTTCGGCTTCGTCGTCTATGAAGCCGTTGATCTCGTCCTCCGATTCTTCGTCGTCATCGTCAAGGTCTTCTCCATTGAGCTCTGCCCCACTACTGTCGTCTTCCTCCTCGGATAGCATGTAGTCTGCAGCGGTAGGTCTTGTTACCCTCTTCCCCTTCTTGGGCGTAGCCTGAGAACTACCCCTAAAAGCGAAGTCTTTGAATTTCTCTTCATCGCTCTCGCCGAAAGCGTTATCGCTATCGATTTCGACGTCCTCATCGTCCTGGTCGGCTTCGAGGTCAGCGGCTTCGGGATCGTCGAATTCTTCGGATCCGCTGTTGCCGTCGATTTCTTCCTGCGCATCTTCATAGTCGGAGGGACCATCGTAGTCCTCTTCGCTGTCGCTACCTTCGTCTTCGCTTTCTCCTTCGAGAGCTGCACGGCTTACAGCTGCACCTCGGTACTGGGGCCCCAATGCGACGGGATCCCTGCGGCGAAGCTTGCCCTTGCTATGGAATTGTCAGTATGTCTTACTCAATCGAGAGCAACTTGCTGCATATAACCGTACCCTAAGTTGACGTAATGCTCCGTGCCAGCATTTTCGTCAATGCTCTCCTCGCTATCGCTGGCCTCGTTTTCTGGAGCTTCTGCTTCGGGATCAAAGTCTGCGTAGAGATTAGATTTGTCCAAAGACGAAAACGCAGATATTATTGCCTTACCCTTTGCTTGGCGGTCAGCCAATTCGGCAAACTGCCGAGCACGACTTTTCGTCGCAGCCATTTTGGACAAAGATGCTTGCGGAATAGTTGACGAAGAAATATTACTGAAGCCCCACGATGCGACTGAGAAAGAAAGACGAGAAAATTTTAGCGGTGGAACACGGCAGTATTCTTAGCGGGTGCAGGGGTGCTAATTAGTACAACGCCGACCGCTGACGGCCGATTAATGGGTGGAGTCAGCTCTAGGAAGTATGCATCTAGGTACCTCTAAAAAAAGGAAATAGCATCAAAGCTAACGAAATATCGAGCATAACATTTTCAATGTAATAATTTGCCAATAACGAACATGGCGTAAAGAAATAGATGTCGTAGCTGAAAGTCGAGTCGTTGCTTACAAGGAATAACTATGAGCTCTTGTAGTTAAGAATTTCCTTCATCTCATAGTTCTCGCTATTGGCGATATTATAAAAATTCCAGTTAAGGGATAGCCTGAAAGTTTGTCATTGAGATATATATCATGGCCGCAATCCAGCGCCGGCTCATCCACCAATCCCTTCGCGCCCTCAGTCATGAGAACCCCCTCGTAAGTTTTGAACCATATTCATAGGAGACATAGCCATGCTCACGATGAGTCTAGGGCCTGCCTCGATCGGGCTCAATTCCGCGCATGCAACGTGGGCTCCCAGAGCGGCGCAAGATCAAAGATGTGGCAAAAGTAGTAGCCGTATCATCGGCTAAAGGGGGCGTAGGCAAGAGTACAGTTGCCGCAAACCTGTCGTTGGCTTTCGCGAGGATGGGCTACCGCTCCGGCATCCTTGATACGGATATCTTTGGTCCCTCCATACCGACGCTCTTCGACTTGAGCGGAGAGCCACGATTGTCATCAAGTACGTCGAAGTTCTAATTCACCTTTATGATACGGTAGCACAATTCTGACCACTTTACTAGATAATCAGTTATTACCCCTATCTAACTATGGTGTCAAGACGATGTCCATGGGGTATTTAGTCGGCGAGGATGCCCCCGTCGTATGGCGTGGCTTGATGGTCATGAAGGCCCTCCAGCAGCTGCTCCATGAGGTCGAGTGGGGCGGTCTTGATATCCTCGTACTTGACCTGCCTCCTGGCACTGGCGATACACAACTCAGTGTCACACAGCAAATCGTACTCGATGGTGAGTGCAGTCCGTTCCGCAACCCAAAAGTTCAGAATATGCTAAAATATCACCTAGGTTCTCTCATCGTAACCACACCGCACAGTCTGGCAGTCAAAGATGCAGTAAAGGGAATCAACATGTTTAAAAAGGTCAACGTGCCATTACTCGGCCTAGTCCAGAATATGTCACTATTCAATTGCCCGCACTGCCATCACGATACAGCCGTGTTTGGGTCGAACGAACGCGTTAAGCAGGTCTGTCAAGATCATTCCATTGATTTACTTGGCGATATTCCTTTGCATCAGAATGTGGGGGATGATGGGCAAAGAGGTAAACCAACTGTGGTCTCGGAGCCTGATAGCGAGAGGGCGCAAGCCTTCCTGGATATTGCACGGCTGGTGGCATCAAAAGTGGGATTATAAGGCCACCAGATGTCAGTTACGGCCTCGTCACAATGTATCAAATGTATGAATAATCGATGATAAAATGTTATATTTCTATGGTGACGTGGATGACGATGTCCCACAATCGCCTCGAATCTGCCCCATTTGGTATGAATGTGTAGACTGCGTTTCCACATCTGTTCGTATCTAGAGCTTAGATGCGTAGATGGCGATGAGTCTCCCGGTTCCTGCGTACAAGACTTTAGCAAATCAATCCTCGATATAATCTTGGGACTCTCGAGAATAGCCAAACGCTCCATTCTAATCACTTGTGTATTCATGCCCTTGGACTCGGTCATGACAGCCGAGTCACTGAAAAGAGCGTCTAGGTCGAGGACCGCGTTAGCAACCATAGAGCCTAAAATAGGGACAAAGGGGATCAAAGCCTATAAACCTCCGCCCAAGCCCAAACTCCTCCCTACGACCTGTACTCCATTGCTATCCTTCTACACCGTTATGGCTACCTGCGGCCCGTATTAGTCCAAATCATCATTGGTTTGGTAGATGTGACGGCTTCTTGAGGGATCCTTTCGCATAGCTTGTCCTGAACCGGTGAAACCAACTGTGAAAAAGACGTTAGTTCATAATTCGATGCAAAGCCCGTGTTGAGATAGCTCACCTCTGCCGTGGACACCCTCCGGCGTGCGGAACATGCTGTCCTTTTTCGTCTTGTGCGACTTGGCGAACTTGGACTTGGTGTTGAACTCCTGCCACTTGCTCTTGCCGGCCTCCAGCTCCTTAGTCGCTTTGATCTTCTTCGCCTTGGGTTTCGCCTCGCCTGCACCATTCAGCGCCTCCTCCCTATTCTTCTGTGCCAGCTCCGGATTGATGCTCGCAGCTGCGGAGATGACGCCGGGGTTCGACGAAGTTGAAGGCGCTGCGGGCTGAGACGGGGCCGAAAACGGACTGGCAGTGTTGACGGGTGTGCCGTCGGCTTTCCGCTTCTGAGCTACCGGGCGGATATCCTTGGCGCGTAATTGTTCAGTGCTATCGTAGCTTTTAAATTTCACGACGTAGATTGGCGCGGTAGAAGAACCGGTGATGGATGTGATACGCGCGGGGTAGAAGGCCTTGTCGCCGGATACCCATTTCGCCATGACAGTATCATTGACTTTGTAGTTTGCCGGACCTGGGTCGGCTTCCTTCTCCTCGGCAGGAGCGGCCTTCTTGAATGCCGGATGATTCTCTCGTGACCATTTCTCTTGGACGGGCGGGGGCGATGGGGCTTTCGGCTTCGGGGGTGCCTTAGTCGGCTTCAGTTCAGCAAGGGTTTCGTTCAGTAGCGCGAGCGCGTCATCTAACTCAGACTTGAGAGCAAGAAGCTCAGCGTTTGAAGGGTCATCTTTTAGACCAGCGTTTACGACATCGAGCTGTTGGTCATGGTTAGTGGTTTTGAGGGAGAGTGGGAGGCGATTGACGGCGAGATTACCTGCTCTTGGTACTGCTTGACATCATCCTCGAGACTGGTGATATCAGCCATTTTGCAGAATACCTCGTGTGAAAATGGAGTGGTATTGTGAAAGAGAATAAAAATAAAATATAGACGAATAGACGTTATGATTTCTTACTGCCTTCGTTTTGTCGCGATGGGACTGTGCTTATGATTGTTGGAGGAAGTGATGTGGTGATAAGGCTAATCTTGACCCACTTAAGTAATCACGGAGAATTTAACCGATTACATCTGATATGAGATAGCGGGGCATGTTGAATGCAACAAAGCAAAGCTATAAGCTTAACGGATAAAAAGCTTTCATATATGCATATCCTGTGTCTAAGCTTTTTTCCCACGATCATCAATGAGTGATCCCTTTTGCAATAAGATCCAAAATAGCCATAGCCATTGGTGCGCATAAGAAGGTTCAAACCTTCATCAACAGCGTGTTCATGTTCACTCCAATTAATCGTGTATTTCACCGCCTCTCCAGCAACGGGCTACCGCAGTAGAGAACTCCCTCCTGGAGGAGGTAGTGAAGACCTCTATCGACATGCGAACCTCGTCGACTAAGCGGATCTGACGTCCTGCCTCGGAGATGACTCCTGCGCACACGCCAGCCTCATAACCGGAATCGGTTCAACATCGATATCAACTGTCTCTGACTTGGGAATCGCACCGATGATACTGATTTCAAAAGATGGGCCGGCTTAGAATCTCCTCGGCGAATCGTGAAGCCGCCGATGTCATGGAGCAGATTTTCGGACTACCTCCAACACGTCCTTTTTAAAAATATGAATGTTCTCGCAAGTATACCCCGTAATGAGGACTATGTAGTATTGCCGCCATGACTCTAAGGTAGTCACTCGCGCATGGAGGAGCTGTTCAGCGAGTGGCATCAGAGACCATGAGCTAACCAAGCTTTCTAAGCGAGTCCTATGCATACATGTCAATATCTGAAAGACGTAACCGATACGTACCTAAGGAATCTAATACATGTCTCTTCTCAACTTTCGAGTATGGTGGTAGTCCCCCAAGTACCTAGGTACCTAATTCAGGTTGTATCAAGTCATATATAAGGGGTACGTACTACTCAATAGCTTATGTGTGGATATATGCAAGGTAAGCATTCCTCGTTGAACGAAGACTTATAGAAGCAGTTAAAACTGTCTCTATATCCCTTACGTATTATTCAACATCTTTACTTTCTTATCCTCTTCTACCTGCAAGCTCTTGAGAATCTCCAAAGTGTACTTCCATAATGGCACCCACCATTATACTGATAACCGGAGCCAACAGGGGCATCGGAAAGGGCCTCCTTCAACTCTACCTTGCGAAGCCGAACCACACTGTCATCGTTGGAAATCGCGATCCAGACCACCCGACTTCCAAAGAGTTGACCGAACTGCCTAAAGCCGAAGGCACTTCATTACTTCTTTTGAAGGTCGATGCTCTCATTCGCACCGACCCTTCAGACGCTGTGAAGTCTCTCCAAGCTCAAGGTATTGACCATGTCGACATCATCATCGCCAACGCTGGCATCAAGCTTTCCGGGCCAGCTGTGCGTGAAGTAGAATCCGAAGACATTCAGAGGCACATTGACGTCAACGTCTATGGTTTCCTCTGGCTTTTCCAAGCTTTCCGACCCGTGTTGATGAAATCGAAAGCCCCAACCTGGGTTACTATTGGCTCCTCCGCCGCATTCCTAACGGTGAGTCCGGCATTATACTCTCTTAAATAATAAAATAAGTCTGATATTTTACTGACGAAGTGCTTTAGTGAGTGATACTTGTATTATTGACGAAGCCTCAATCTCGTCTAACTCAGCTATTTCGTGTAGAAACTTCGTTCGCTTCCATAACTCCGCATATGCACCGACGAAGCTCATGCTCCACTGGTATACCGAAGCAATGCATGTAAGTGTATACAACATGCCGTGTCGACATTTTGTTCCTTATACTCTAGAATCTTCGAGTGTCTAAAACTGGACACTTTCTGGGGGCCTCTATAATACTTTTAAAAAATGCTGACACGATAATCAGATCGAGGAGCCATGGCTTACCGCGTTCCCGATTGACCCGGGGTAAGTAGTGAATCGTAATCGGTGCCGGGCATGCGCTTACTTCTGCTACAGCTGGGTTCAGACGCGTATAGGTAGTGGTATAGCTCCACTTACCGTAGATGAGAGTGTTTCTGGGATGATTAAAGTCATCGACTCTGCCAGTCGGGAGACCCATGGCGGTAAGCTATGGAGCTATACTGGTAGCGTGGTGCCATGGTAACGGTCGTTATTCTGCAAGCTGTATACTTACAGATAAGAAAAGATTTGATGAGTTCACCTGTAGCTAGATTTGAGAATAGGTACCTAGAGAACCTCAATGACTACCTATGTGTGTGTTTAGTTTAATACTTCTTTATAGTTGGATATACAACTCCTTAGTTTCAGCCTTTCAAACCAAGACACAGAAGATGAATTCTAAGCTTCTTGAAAGCAGCTCTTAGTGCTTCATATTCGACTTCTGCTGGTGAAGTGCAAACGAGGGGTCGCCCCATATCGCTTCGAGCCAATCATAGTCCATTATATTTACCCCGCTTCCTGTATTAGGGAACTAAGCAACGCTAATGCAGGTAAGCAATACCCGTAAGCATTACCATGCAGTAGCGTAGGTACACCACTGCTTACCTTTCTGCTAGACCCATCCATGGAATCACTTACTCTAGGTACTTACCCTTTTCCGTTATAACATACCGCTGGGTGTTCTATCTCATGAGAAATATGAATAAGCATGAGGTTTATAATTTTGTAATATGTTTATTTTACGAAAAAGTGAGGGTCTATGGATGCCTGGTTGCCCTTTATGGCGGAGTTAGTTGTGAGTCGTTTAGGTGTATAATATAAGAGGATGCAATGGTATTACAAAAATTTTCAGGGTAGCTGTTTTATAGATCATGCTATGAGAAATATACGGCGGTAATCATACCTAACTATCAAGTTTAATTCCTGAATTGTCCCTGTGGAATATATCTCCACTTAGAGATATAAGCTGGTGTGCTTCTCTCGTAGCCGTTGCTTGTACAATAAACACCAAGGATAACGCCTGAACCATGTTAGCGCCGAGCAACAAGAAGACACGGAGCGACTTGCCTGAAAAGCCCCAACTGACAGGCGCATTGGATACATCCAGAATCGTCTTCATCTGCGACAGCGCATCTGCTGGGCCTGCAGACATGGAATAGTGGGTCATGTTGTGAGCTTTGATTTCGAGTCTCAGCGCCTTACCGGACCAGGAATCGGGAATTGGGACTACGATGTCCTCCGGAACCTCAATGTACGATATACCTCGAAACCTAAGCTGAGGGATGAGCTCTGCAGACGGCGCAGTAAGATTCGTACCGGGGAAAGGCGCGGTACTGCTGTTAGCTGGGAGCATCACGACACCCAAGTCTAGATGGTGGTTCTGTGTCAGAAAGACTGAGATCCCTGCTTCTTCCTCAAGAAGCGTGGGCGAGAAGTCTAAATTGACGCTGAAGGTGAACAGAGTATCTTGCTGTCGTCGCCCAACAAAAGTCTGACCGCTGGGTCCCGCATAATTGCCATTCAACGCCGTCAAGTTCAGCTTCGAAGGACTGAGTCTTAACGTGTTGGGGTGATCGGGAGGTGAGATAGTGTAGGAATCTGGAATCGGAAATCGCCAGTGTGTGAAATGTGTTGGGAGTACCGACCCAGGCTCAAAGTCGATAGTGTCTCCTTCGGTGATGAGCGGACTAAGGATGTTAGATGTGAATTCTGGGTTTAAATAAGCAACTCACCCAGTCCCATCAAGTCCTAGGTTTTCCTGGGGAAACGCCCATCCACTCATTTCGCCATTCAAAGAAGACCAAACGGGAAACTCGTTTTCAGTCCATGTAACAGGTACCATTATAGTTTCTCGACCCATTGGATAATTCAAGTACTCTGGACCTGACCGAGTTGAGAGTGCGACTCCCCACCTGCAACCATCAGTAAGCCTAGGATTCTCTTGTCGAATTGTCTTTCACACACCAATTCCCAGCACCATCCTGGAATAAGTCTGCGTGGCCAACGGTTTGAACTGCCAAGTATTAAAAGTGGACGATCTCTCATTTTAGATCATGGTTCCGCTTACAGTAATTGGTCGTATTGGCATTCGTGAGAACGGGATTGGCCGGATTGACCTCATACGGTCCATGGATATTCTTAGCCCTTGCCATTGTTACCATGTGATCAAGTCCCGTACCCCCTATTACGCATTCAAGCTATTAGTGGAAATTTAAATCTTGGATATTTCTTGCCGTACTCACCTTCTGCAGCTAGTAGATAATACCACCCGTCCTTTTGGAAGATATGAGGTCCTTCGGGCGCCTTATTGTACAGTTAAAGGGAGATTCTTCTTTGGTTGCGAAATCTAACTTACTGTCCCACCAGTACCATTCCAAATCACCTCCCACTCTCCGACCTCTCCCGTCTCCAAGTTGGCCTCAGCTAAGAGTATCCCAGGGCTGTGATTGTTAGATCTTCATACGATGACTTAAAAGTTGTTGCCACTTACAAGACCTTCCAAGCATGGCCGCCGACAATGTATATCTTTCCATCACTGTCCCACACTGGTGATGTATCATAGCCCTCAAAGTCGAAGTGGATTGCTTCGGTCCACGCAGATGGATCATATGGATCTTCTGACTTGAATATGATCTATTCGTAACCTTAGTTGAGAACAACAATATTTTTCGAAGGGCATAACATACGTTGTCCCACCGTGATGAATCTGTGTCCACTCGGTCGTCGTCAACAAGTGTCGTAACCAAATAGAAATTTCCATCGTTGAATCGCAATGTGGGCGCCCAGATACCGCTTTAATAAGTCAGCGGTGATTCACGAACTTATTTTTCGATACGTTAGGTACCTCGTCGACCTATTAGTTTCTACTAAGCGAGGCAGCTGCTCGGGTCGGTTTAAGATGTTCCCTATGGCAATTAGCACCAACACGATTAATTCACTTCGCAAGCGAGACACTTACCGATGAGCTTCCAGTTTTGCAGATCTTTACTCGCGTGCAAGGGGATACCAGGAAACGCGTTAAAGCTCGAGGAGGCACAGAAGAAGGTATCGTCCCACTCAGGAACGAATATGCAGCTCGGGTCTGGATGGAAGCCCGGTAAGATGGGATTGTAGTACGTTGAGTTCTGTGCGTACGGCTTACTTCCAAGCACCAGGGGGGCAAAGAGTGCGTTGAAAGACACTGCGACTACTGCTGCCATGCGAGTCATTGTATTGTCTCTTATCTATAGGTACCTAACCTACTCTAATGGCATGAAATTTCATCTGGAGGGATTTCATCCCCTATTAAACAATTAGATTGGAGTACAGGCACAGAACTACTTCCAGGTAGGTACCTAGGTAACCCCGCACGGCTTTACCTGCCCTGTAAAATTATACCCACCGGCTAAAAGGACTGGCTAATTGAACTCAGCTCAAGCAAGATTTGAGTACAACATCTAGAGTAGGTATTTGATCAATGCTCTCAAAATGTCTTCATTTACAAAGTCTCACTATAAGGCCATAAGAGTGTCCGGAACCGCTGAGTATCTGGAGCGCCCGCCACAATGGATAGCACATTTGAAAGAAGATCTTCCTCCCAATATCGTTACTCTTATATCCGAAGCGGAAGGGCTTCTCATGGAGTATCAGTGTACCGGGGTCCTCGGCCGCCTGAATGACGCTACCAAGGCTCTCCATACGGCCTCAAGCAACATACCCGAGGATGATCCACACTTAGCGAACGTTCTAAGCAGCTACGAGGCAGTGATGGATTTGCTACATGTTACGAAGGGAGAAATCCGCGGTCCAGAGTTGGATCATGCGATAAAAGTCGCTGAAAAGGCTGTGCTTCTTACACCTGAAGATGATCTCTATCGCCCAGCAAGGCTCAGCTATTTGAGTAGCTGGATCGGACGCCGGTTTGACTGGCACGGTCACGCTGTTGATGGAGACCGGGCGATAGAGAAGGCTGAGCAAGCTGCCGCGTCGTCATCTATTGATCATGATCCACAAGCCGCTGCCATGCAGAATAACTTAGGATTCTGGTTCGTACAGCGGTTCGACCACGCGCGGAACCTGAAGGACCTGGACCGTGCAGTGGAGGCGAGTGAGGCCGCCGTAGGGCTAACACCTGCAGATGACCCCCTCCTTGCAACCAGACAGCATAACCTTGCTGTTCGACGACTGAAGCGATTTCATGAAACCGGGCAGGGGGTTGATTTCACTTGCTGTGTAGAGATCGCAAATAAATCTGTCAGCTCTCCAGGGATCCTTGAATTTGATAAGTCGCTACTTCTGGTCAATCTGGGGAACATTTATCTCGCCCGTTTTCAGCAGAGCAAACAACTGAGCAGCTACGATATTGATGAGGCCGTAAAATGCTTCAGCAAAGCGGTGGAGGACGCAGCAGCATTATGCCACCTTAACTATGCTGATTGTCAACTGTACCTGGGTGAATGCCTAATGAAGAGATACCAACTCGTAAGGAATGGCGACACAAAGGATTTAGACAACGCGCTCCAGGCTTTTCGCAGATCATGGAATTATCACCATGCACGACCATGGACTCAGGTTACAGCTGCTCGCAGAACCGCAGAACTTCTAGCATTGCAAGGTGATTGGCATGCATGTAGCGACATTCTTGCGGAAGCAGTCAAGCTCCTCCACTTCGTGAACATGGCAAAGAACTCAGAGTTTGCCCGACAGCAACTACTGTCGAAATTTCAGGGCCTGGCTGCTGAAGCTGCTGCAGTGGCGTTGGAGGCCGGGAGGAGCGCTTACGATGCTCTGAATCAGATAGAATCTGGTCGTAGCCTCGCAAATAACTTCTCTGCTGATGTCGATGCTTTTGAATACTTAGGCATTCAATGTCCCAAAATGTGGGATTATGGAATGAAGAGAGACAAACTCGACTCCTCGGTTATTTGCATTTTACTTCCCGTCACAGAGTCCAGTAGGCGACACTGGGATGTCCAGATTGAAAATGAGCATACAGTTCGTAGAGAACTGGAAGACATAGTTAAGGGAATCAGGATGAATCCGCCATGGCAGTCATTCCTTCAACTACGTAGGTTCGAAGAGTTAGTGTCTGAAGCTAGCGAAGGTCCAATTGTGCTTCTGAACGCCACCTCGTATCGTTGCGATGCATTTGTTGTTGGACGATCTGGTGTCTCGACCATCCGACTGGAGACTATTACACTTGGTGAGGTTCAACAAAAAGCCCGCGACCTCAGAATAGGCCGACGGCTCGCGACTACGCTGGCCTGGCTCTGGATAAACGTTGCCCACCCCATCATTCATGGCCTGGGGTTCAAAACAGTCCTACCTAATATAGACCCTCCAAGGATATTTTGGATACTACCTGGATTTACTGCCTCCTTTCCGTTGCATGCTGCTGGCTATCACTTTGCTGGCTCAACCGAGGCAGTTATCGACAAGGTCATGTCAACTTACTGCTCTTCCATCAAAACCCTGATATACAGTAGGCGCAAAGCTCGTGTTGAGTTTGGTGGCAGTGGAGTTGACAAAGCTTTACTTGTATCCATGGAGGAGACTGACAATCTCGATAAGCTTCCAGACGCACCAATCGAAGTGGCCAAAGTGAAAGAGCTCTGTCATTCACTTGACATACATCCTGTCGTTCTCACATTGCCCAACCAATCTGATTTAAGGGACCATTTTTTTGACTGCAAGATCTTCCATTTCGCTGGTCATGCTTTGACAGACCCAATAAACCCGCTGGCCAGCTGTCTGTGTCTTAGGGATTGGGTAGCGAAACCACTCACTGTTGAGAGTCTCATGCATGACTTTAGAGTAGGGCTCCATTCTCCATTCTTGGCATACCTCTCAGCTTGCTCGACAGGTGCCATTGAAGACGATCTTCTGGCAGATGAGGGCTTGCACCTCATTGGGGTGTACCAACAATCACATTTTAGGCACGTAATTGGTTGTCTCTCGCCGGTTTCGGATCAACACTGCGTTAAAGTTGCAGAATTAGTTTACAAGACACTTCAAGAACGAGGAATTACAGACTGGTCGATTTGTCTTGGACTTCACATTGCTCTCAAGAGTCTCAGGGAAGCAGGTCGTGGGAGTGTTTATATGGAGCCTGGATATAGGACAAATGAAATCAGAGACGGGAGAATACTATTTGCTAACCACCCAGGAGAGTCAGGTGTTCAGCTTGTGTCAGCGAATACGTTACATTGGGTACCCTACGTTCATTTTGGGGTTTGATACCCTGATCTTAAAGAATGTGTATGTGTAACGATTAAAGACTATAAGCCAATATTTAGTTTATTGACTATCATGGAATGGGTCTGGTGAAAATCATTATTCGTGGCTTGGGACCTATAGGTATTTGGATGCCTATAGAGGCTACGTAACTCTTCATCAGCACCTCCCCTTACTGGCTCTTATCTTTAAACGTGCGTATAACGATTTCCTTCGTTGCCCAATCCTCGATCCCAAGGATCCTACCGTTCCTATTTGGGGCCATGAGCTTGGCTAGCAGCGACTCCATAGGGCTACTAGAGCTACCCCGTAAACCATCATCGATGTCAGGGAGGTCGGGGAGATGTAGTACGCCTAAATCCGCCTGCCGCGGCATAACAAAAATCTTGAATGTCTCAACACAGGATTTAGCGTCAAGATTTCTGGGGAACATCATATTGAGTGGTAGTCGTATTTCGGAACCCCCATCGAGTGGCTCGGTGGAACCGCCATATGGATAAATCTGGTCCACGCCGTAGAGAGGTCGTACATCGAAGAGGGCAAAAAAGATCTCATTTTTCGACAAATTCTTAACTTGTAAGATTAGCGTATCGTCATCTACAGCCTGGAACTCGCTATTTTCTTCTTCTACTATCGTTATGTTTGAATCCGAAGTGTCCCGATTTCGTTTCCGATCCTTGCCCAGTAACTCAAACTTAAACGCCCCATGCATCGTCGAGCTTTGGTTAGGGTTTTTTATCGTCTTGACCGCATCATACTGAGCAAGGTGTCTGAGCCTGCGTACTAGCCTCTCTGGCGAGCGACCATCCGAGCACGGTAATATTGGCAGAGGTGGGGTAAGGTTGGGCAGTTTGATGCCGTTTCGATCCTGGATCTCAAGAGCTCCCTCGGGATTGATATCAATGCGGAAGGTGACCTGACCCGCCTCGTGCTGTGGAACCAACTGGATCCAGTTCTTCTGTTTTTTCCAGGCCTCCTGAATCCGTTCAGCTAGTTCTGGCTTTATATGTGGCGAGAGACAGAATCGAGACTGGTCCTGAATAGGTACGCTAAGTAATACAGCTTTGCATCCTGGGTTAATCCGGCCTGGCTGTTTCAACTCGGTCAAGGTCGCTTTAGATGTCAGGCAGGAGACCTCCTGGACCTGGACCTTAGCGAGTAATGCGCCCAAAGTTCCATTGTCTGCGGAGGCAAAGACGTTATATTCGGAGCCTTTCCGAACCCCATGTAGCGTTCCAGCCTTGAGATGAACCATCGATCCTTCTTCATATCGGTCTACCTGCACGTGATGGACTATAGGGAGAACATCATTGCCAAAGAAAGCTCGATCAGTAGTACCACCTATAACAGGCGTCTGGTCCGGGAACTCTTCTTGAATCTTGGTGGATACGCGCTTCCACAAGTCCCTTGTGGAAATTTTAGGGGTTTTCTCAAGCGTGTCGAGCAGCCAATAGGTCAATGCGCCGTGATAATTCCCGTCATTATCTTCATACTCCCTTGCAGATTGGCGAGGGAGACACGCAGCGAATAATGTATATCCTTGGGGCTGTACTAGCCAATGATCGCTGACTATGCTTCCCTTGTGAACAACATCGGTCGCTTTTCCGATACCATGTTTCTCAAGATCTTTCAAGGTTTCTAGCGAGAGCTTATCATCATTAGTTGATTTGTAGGTTTGCGTGATGCCGCGGAACCTGACCGGGCAGGAGCCGCGAGTAGCGCTTCCAGAGTGGCAGCTATCTAGAACCACTGTTACAATCAACCCTTTCGATACCAACTTCTTGAGATGAAGGGCTATTTCGACATCTCGTAGGTATTTACCACCGTGATTGGCATCTGTCGGCACAAGAGCCTCATCAAGACCCTGCTCTCCTTTTAAAGTAGGAAACACGGTGGTGGCTTGGGCTCCGTGGCCCGAATAATGGAAGTAGACTAGGTCTCCCTCCTCCGCTTCCCTGAGTACCCAGTTAAAAGCTTTGACGATATTTTCGTAGGTTGGCAGCTCTACTGGTCGCGATCTATTGTTTTCGTGGGGCGACTCGGCATCCCATGATGGTGTAATCAATATTTTAGTGCGACATTCGACTACGTCCATGTTATTGATGAGATATCGTTCCACTCGCATAATATCCGAGACCGCACCATGGAGTGTGGTATACGTGATTGGGTGGCCCTCGGTGTCGTTTTTACTTTTGTGTTCCCGTGTCCCATCTTCGTACACATCCACGCCGACCAGAATTGCCCACTTCTTGCCAGTCATTGTTGAAGGTGAGGTGTGTTGTTACATTCATTTGTGCAGTATTGCCCGAAAACATTATGGGATGGACTCTTAATAAAAACGATTCGAGTGCGGCATTTCGAGTTGCAGCCTATTCAGAGCACAAAGCTCACCGTATAGGGTTACACATGGCGCAGATTGTTATCACGAATCACGCTCGAGCGATCGGTTGCATGTGGCGGCGGTTGAGCGCCACTCAGCCCCCTTAGAAAATGATAAGCCCAAGCCTTGGACATGTCGTGGAGGTAAATGATTGGGGGGCTTCGAAGTCTTCAAAATTCATGGCGAGCTGAAAATATTACACAGCCGCCTGGTGTAAAGGTAAGGGATGTACTGCATTACGTCCGACTATACCGTAATTAATGAAATATAACAGGTATATAATGTGCTTCCATCACATTGATTTAACACAATGAATAAACTCCTCGACGAATCCTTGAGTTCAAATTAATAATAGGCCTAGCGTCATTCTCTAAATTGCCTATCTAATATCGTTATTGAAGATGCAAGTCATCACTAGTGTGTTGAACCATACGTTGCCAACAGATGCTGTTGACCTTGGCCGTTTAGTGGTGGACGTTAGAGAGCCATCACAAGAGTTCTACCAACCAAAATCACTACCTCGGGATATATCGGACCAACGATTGGAGAAATTTAGCGAGATTCTCCGGAATGCCAAGGGATCTAAGTTACACGGCCTTTTAACAGCTGTAGTCTCGACCGCTTTTGAGACCGAGCGGGAGTCAACCACACATATAGCAGCAACAACATGTATTACACGTCAGCTTCGCAACTCTGATGATTACTACCACGAGCTATGTAAACTTGTTGCGGCGAGAGCATGGCTTGAACGGGCTCTTCGGAGGAAGAGAGCCGCCTTTCTCGTTGTTGGCATTAAGACTGTGGTAGATGCGACCGTGGCTCAAACCGAGGGATGCCTCCAGAAGGCGGATATTGAGTTTCAGATTCCAGTATCGGCGACAGCAATGGCGGTGGGAATCCCGGCCCCCGTTCTCGGAGACGTCACAGATCCAAAAGGTCGGTGGTCTCGAACACATGAAATAGGCACTTCGGGACAATTTTTTGCCCCAGGAGAGCAGATTTACGCAGTCCAGTACCGCAAAATTCAATTCAACCTCTTCTCTAGGCGCAACGTTGATAAGAGTTGGCTAGAGCGCGGCAATCGATGGAAGGCATACGTGGGATCACGAAGTGCAGATGAGGATCGCGAAAACGATTGCATAGAAGCTAGCCTAGGCGAAATACAAGAGAGTCAGCTTGGGGACCACGAAAGCTTGGAAACAAGAGGCGGAGAGGTGTATCTTATCGAAGCCATCTAATGTATTGGGTGCAGGAGGGTTTCCTAGGAGTGTTGTTATCATGTAGGTTAAGGCACGGTCGCATCTCACAGCCTTAGGAGAAAAGAAAATGGGCTGCCTCGCTTTCATAGACTTGGGCTAAGTAGATACCGCAGGATAACGGACCGATAGGTTTCTACCAATTAATGTATGTAGAATAGTGGAAATGATCTTTTTGACTGCAGAGAGAACAAAGCTTAGGTACCTAACTGATTGGCAAAAACCTATCGGTATCCTCCTGCAGAAGGCCCGTGCCTCTATTCCAAGGCAAAGTCACTTTCCAAAAAAATTGGGTTGAATTGATTTTTAACGATGTCGTACCTGATTAGCCTTCATGATGCTCTGCATATAAGACATGATCTTTCTTATTACCCTGCGCATCGTTTGGCGAACTACCAGCCTTAAAACGCTGTTGTGAAATAGCTTCGAGAGACAAGCCCCTGGTTTCCTTGAGGAAGGCGAACGAGAGGACCGCGATAACTGCATCGAATATGCCTGAAAGAATTAGTGATCTATGGGCCATTTTTTGGATTGCTTTAACTCACCCCATAATAAGAAGGTTCCCCAGCCCATAGAAGAAATCATGTAAGGAGTAGTCAAGGAGAAGATGAAGTTGAAAAGCCACTGAGACGCAACGCCGACAGCTACACCAGGTTCTCGAATTCTCGCGGGAAAAATTCTGGGTAGGAGTTAGCCCATCGGGCTAAATGTTCTCGGTTGAGCGAGGAAGACTTACTCTGAAACATATGGCCAAGGCATAGGGCCCCAGCTAAAATTGTAGGCGATGACGAATAAGTAAATGAGGGCGATGGTGGCAATACCGGAGGGCGCTACTGTGCCTCCCCCACTACTCGGAGCAGGGAACGACTTGACTACGACTGCTGTAGTGATCTGGCAAGCCGCCATAAAAGCAGCTCCTCCAATTAAGACCTGCCGGCGGGAAAGGCGCTCCGAGAAAAACAAGACGAAGATACCGCAAGCGATGACTTTCACGGCTCCGAAGATAGCAGTTAAAAGGAGACTTTGATCGCCGTCGCCGACGATGAGATTGAAGTACTGCGGGCCGAAATAAGCGAAGGCGGTCGCACCGGTCGCTTGCTGAGCAGTGAATACGGCGAACGCAGCAAACACTCGTCTAAAATTCTCTCCTTCGAGGAGTTCTTCGATTTTATGTTAGAGCATGACGAGTGCGTGTGCTGCAATCGGAATCATACCTCTAAGTTGGAATCCCTCGGTAGCCACTGTTTCTGCTTCGACTCCTGATCGAATCTCGGCCATCTCGTCGACCGTGGCTTGAGAGCTATCAGCTCGGATCCACTGGAGACTCTTCCAGGCTTCATCATGTCTTCCCTTCTTCGTGAGCCAACGCGTGCTCTCGGGAACGGTGAGCATTCCCAGGCCGAGGAAAGCAGCGGGCGCAAGTTGAAGTCCGATTGGAATTTGCCATTGTGCCGGATCAGTTGATTCAAAGCCTCTGGCCACTCCGTAGTCGATCCAGTACGAGACGAATATTCCCTAAGAAATTTAGTAGAGCTTTCTTGCGGCCTTTGAGACGGCCCTTACGAATGTGTAAAACCATTGGAAGAAGGATCCAACCTGGCCACGCATTTCCTTCGGCATCATCTCGCTGTTGAACATTGGAACGGCCACGGTCGCCGCGCCCAGTCCGAGTCCGGCAACCACTCTTGCGACGTAGAAAGCAGCAAGAGAGTGCGTATTGATGGTCTGGATTGCCGCTCCAATACAGAAGACGAAAGATGAGATCATCAATGATTTCTTTCGGCCCAGCTTGTCAGTAAGGGGCCAGGCGATGAAGCAAGCTAGGAAGCCGCCCAATTGCTGAAGGCCCACTGAGAGCGAATTCGTATGCGTCTTGTCTGCGCTGCCATATCGGTAGCCTGACTGAAAAGAGGCCAATGTTAAAACACCGCCTGTGATCCTTCTTGGTCAATTCTGTATTTCACATATAGCTCATCGCGACATTTCACTTACCAACACTAGAGCCGGTTCAGTAGGTATTTACAACTAGAGGTAATACGCAAGTATACGGTATGAAGGGAGCGTTGGAGAGGTACTTACATCCCACTGTCGTATCCAAATAAGAACCCGCCCATGCACACTACAGAGCCCAGCCAGTAGGCTCTGATTTTCCCCAACGTAGTACTCTTCATTTTCGTTCTTGTTTCTAGCGGCCGGTCGTCTTCGCTAGATCGCCGAAGTAAAGACTGGGTTTCGTCCATGATAATCCGGGGAAATTGAAGCTATTTAACTTTAATGCCGGCACCAAGTCCTTGCTGTCCCCTTGCCGCCTCGGTTGATCGAATCCAACTGATTCAAGAGGCAGAACAAGAGCCTTGGGGTACTTGGGGTCAGTGACGTGACCAAGTAGGGGTCGTCCGCCGTGCTCAAATAGGGAAAGTGCTGTCATTTAGGGGAGATCAAGCCACCATTCAGAGCGTCGCATCACCGAGGGCCGGGTTTCTTCAAGCATCCTCTTAGCGGAAGCCTGCGGGGAAGCTTCAGGGGTTAATGACCCGAAATCTGGGGCCGAACCTAGCTCTGATCCGCTATTCTATAGTGAGCGAAGATGTGCAAGTGGATGGTATCCAATGAGAAGTGCCATAGACCGAATCGCCGAGCATCTCGGATTTCGCTGACCCCAATAGCGGGTCAATAGCTATGTTAGTGAAGCCAGTATCGCGTTCCAACTCCACCGTACCTACAGTAGTGGATGTTAAGAGAACTGCTAATCAGCCCATCACTGTCGTCCAGACGAGAAGTTATTGGCTTTACAGGTGAGCTGCGCTATCTATCAGCGATTGCGACATCGCTGTGGGGAGCCACGACATCGGCAATCGCCAGTTATCTCGACGATTATATATCAACGGCATCTTAGCTGCTATGTAGCGATTGGGATAACTTATGTTCTCTCTGATAGCTCAATCGTTTAACTATTCCCATAAGCCTTCTAACCCAGTTTTGCTATATAGAACAGGATAACTAGTCCACTATCACTTATCATTTGTACCCCTGAAAACTAAAGGCAGGGGTTACATTCAACAAGGGATCATGGCGCCAGGAAAGAGACCAAACTTCCTCATCGCCCTAGCCGACGATCTAGGGTTCTCAGACGTCGCTCCGTTCGGTGGAGAGATCAATACGCCAAACGTCGACAAGCTTGCGAAAAATGGAATACGGTTCACAGACTTCCACGCCGCAGCGGCATGCTCACCATCACGCGCAATGATTTTAACCGGTACGGACCACCATATCGCGGGCCTGGGAAATCTAATCGAGTGGACCAATATCTCCGGCCAGAACGACCCAAGCGGAACCATGTCAACCTCCGTCCAGCGCGGCATGCCCGGCTACGAGGGATACCTTAACGAACGAGTTGTGGCTCTCCCTGAGATGCTGCGTGATGCTGGATACCTAACTCTCATGTCCGGCAAATGGCACCTGGGCCTGACTCCGGAACGGAGTCCCAAGGCTCGGGGTTTTGAGAGGAGCTTCGCCCATCTGCCGGCATGCAGCAACCACTACGGATATGAGCCGCAACTAGAAGGCATGGATAAGATCCCCGAGTTCATGACCATGAGCTTCATCGCCCTGCATAGCGAAAACGGCGAGTATGTGAAGAAACTGCCTGAAGGGTGGTACTCCTCTAACGGATACGGCGACAAGATGGTGGAATACCTTAAAGACTGGAACGAGAGCAAGGATGAGCGGCCATTCTTCGCATATCTACCGTTCACGGCGCCTCACTGGCCCCTACAGGCTCCTCAAGAGTACATCAAAAAGTACCGAGGTGTATACGACGACGGCCCCGAGGCCCTCCGCCAGAAGCGCCTCCAACGGCTCAAGGACCTTGGCATGGTTTCTCAAGACGTCGAGTCGCATCCAGTCGTAGCCGACGAGGTAAAGGAGTGGAATGACATGAGCGAGGAAGAGCGAGCTAATTCCTGCCGAGCCATGGAGTGCTTCGCCGGCATGGTGGAGTGTATAGACGCTAACGTAGGGAAGGTGATGGACTATCTCGAGGAAATTAACGAATTGGATAACACCTTCATCTGCTTTCTCTCAGACAACGGCGCTGAAGGAGCCGCGTACGAAGCATACCCTATCGTACAGAGCACTATGCTGCAGCACCTACAAAAATACTACAATAACAAAATCGACAACCTTGGAAACGGGGATTCGTTTATCTGGTACGGGCCGAGGTGGGCGCAGGCCGCCACCGCACCGAGCAGGCTGTACAAGGCGTACACGACCGAAGGCGGTGTCCGTGTTCCGTACGTGATGAAGCCGCCGGCAAACTTCTCCGGCAACTTCGAAGCAGGCAGCATAACGCACCAGTTCGCGACGGTGATGGACCTCGCACCTACGATCTTAGAGATGGCCGGCGTGAAACACCCGGCGCCGACGTATCAGGGCCGAGAGGTCGTCTCCATGCGAGGCAAGTCTATGGTACCCTACCTAGAAAAGAAGGTGGAGACGATCCACGAGAAGGATTTCATCAACGGCTGGGAGACGTGCGGCCGTGCTGCGTGCCGCAAGGGTGACTGGAAGATCGTCTTCATCCCAAAGCCCAAGGGCCCGGAGCGCTGGCAGCTATACAACCTCGCCAAGGACCCAGGCGAGATACACGACCTCGCTGAACAGGAGCCCGAGCGGCTAAAGGAGCTTGTGAAGCTGTGGGATCAGTACGTCTTGGAGACTGGCGTCATACCGCTTTCCCCCGATCTGGGGAACTGGATGGCGGCCATGGAGGAGCAGATGCCGGAGAACGCGTGGATCGAGTACGAGTACTGGAAAGACGGCGCTAGGGATGACCCAGCCAAGTTCACGAAGCAGATCCCAAGGTTCCAAAGACAAGTCAAGGCGATCTAAGCGTATATGTAATCACCTGTTTAGTTCCATTATAAACTTACTAAGTCGCCAATTTACATAAATACCCGTTGACTTATAGTTAAATATAATCTCTATTGGAAGGAGGTTGGTGTTTAAACTATATAATGCTCTCTAAGAGTTCTCCGACCTGCTTTCGTCCTACTCCGGTACTGAACCTCCCTTGACCTGTTTCTTTGCTGCCAGGAAATGCTTGCTCTTGGGCAAAGTAGAAATTTTCTTTTGAGGTGCCGTCTCTAGCGAGGCCGGTTGTGTAGGGATGTCGATTTTCAGTGCAGTCTGTCTGCGTGACCTGAGCGAACTCTTGAGGGGGGTTCCCAACGGGTCAGTGCTATCGTATTGTCTGTCTGCGTTGTCTGAGACGTCTTTCTTTAGCGTAGATGAAGCACCGGCGATAGCTGTAGCCCCTTCCATGTTCTTCATAGTGTTGTTCTGGCCTGAGCTAGTGCTGGTGCTGGTGCTGGTAAAAGAATCCATCACTGATGTTTTTGGATGAGGAACTGTTTTCTTTTTACTCAAATCGCTTCGAGTTCTGCTATGAGGGAGAACTATGCTGCCTGTTTCGAAAGGCCTGTGAGTGTGGCTGATATAAATCTCAACATGCATCATTGATCCGCTTTGATCGTGACTGAAAGGGATAATCCGTCTAAGATGACAGTTGGTAGTCAAAGGAAGTTCAACAATGTGCATTAATTCCGAACAGAGTCTTTGACATGATCAATTGAATTGTAAAGAGCCTTTATGTTCGCATTGATTGTTTTTTCCAAATATTTAGGGCGACGTTGCCCTCATCTAGAAATGCGAAATACTGACCCAGACTCCAGATTATAGTATATGCATATAAGCTCATCTTCGTCTTACTCATACAACTAACCACCGAATCCTTCGTCGAGCCAATTGTAGGCAATTTTTTCTCGGCAATACCGATTTGAGGATCTAAAAATAAATACCACCTGCAAGATGGTTCACAGACCTTACCGCACTCAGCCTCGGACTCTCTACAAGTCTTACCGTCAGGAGTCTTACCGCCAAGAGCCCTATTTTCCCAATAATTCCTCTAAGAATGTTAGTACATGGGATGCCTCCACAGACGATGGCCATAAAAAGCGCGTTGAGCTTCATAAGCAGCAGAAGAGAGAGTTCCATGCACGACACATCGAGCTTTTGAAACGGCGAAGACAGGCGAAGTCGGAATCAAGTAGGGCTTTGTCTTCTTCAAATCGTACTATCCGGCCTTACCAAAGACTCTCTTTGTTTAGCTCGCAAAACTCGCGTAACAACACTGACAAGTACCAAGATGAAACAGGCAGTAGCATAACGACAACTCTCAGTGTATTTAGTTCTACTGAAGACATCGATGAGAAAACGCAAGAAATGGTTAACTACTACGACGAGCAGATCGAGCGATATCGCGGAGGATGGTCTCGCCCTTTTGACCCACGTGGGGATGTAGGACGCATGGAGGGGAAGACCTTCGGAAAAGACATGGCGAAATCGTGGAAAAGGTTTTCATCACTGTCGGTTTTTAAGACAGGTTTTAGCTTGTCGAGTCTCCGAATTACGGATAAGAAACACTCCCCGGAGGCTTATTGTGTAGGGACTATATTCAGTGCCCCGTTTCACACAGCCTCGTCGGATGAAAGTCTGAACGTCGCCTATGACGATCCTGCGGTAACTGCCTCGCCTTACGGATCTATATTTTCCAAGTTTAGGAAACAAGTGGTGATCCGAATCTTCGGATTACATTGCCTTGTTTTACCTATTTATACCCATAACGGCAAAGGACTGGATGGTAAGAGGCACATTGAAGAGTTTGCCTGTATTAGAGACCGAAATGACCCTGATCCCGAACCCAAAGAAGGTGTGTATCCAATCCTTTACGCGGAGAAAGATACCACGTTGAAGGGTTCTGTCGTTAATGGTAGGTCATGCCTAAAACTTACTGAAGTGTCTAGCCATCGATATGATGCGCCTACGACAATTGAAGGTAAGCTAGAACAACAGTCACTACTGCACCTGCTCGATTATGTCAAAAAGTTGGGAGGTATGTAAGTACTTCGCGATAGTTGACAAGCAATGTGTTTCAACCAGGTATCTTGGAAGGTATTGTGGAAAGTCCACAAGGAGCAAAATTTCTTTTGTTTTAAACTCAATAATTCGTAGCCATAGTTCTTAGATTGCGGTGAGCCCTTACAGGTCATGCCCGCTATAACGAAATTAAAGATGTTATGATTATGACTGATTAGTGTTAACCGCTAGGTGACTCTGATGTAGCTTTAACTCTTCAACGATTTTTAAACGTTAAACTGGTAAGTAACAAGTACCTAAGTAGCTGAAATAGCTTATCTCATGATACGTCTTGAATGCTTCAGAGTTGGTTGTGTTTCAGATTATAAGCCCTCTAGTTGACAACGACGGGTTACATAGTGAAATTGATGTTTTAACTAAGCTGGACACTTTTGCTTATGTCCTTCCCGAAAAGGGGGGGTACAAACCGTCCCGGGACCGTCTCCTATCGATTCCAATGCAAGGAACAATTCCAGGACGATTTCAATAATGGCACCATGCCAAGACGGTTGGAATATATGGTATCATGAAGTATCCATCTTTCTATAAATAATCTAATCCCAATTTTATGCTCTGAACGTCGTAAAACAAGACCAAATTGTTTAACCGTACTCTAACTACATATGAACACGTCGATTTAGACTCGTGAACTGAATATATTGCTGTGAAATATGTCGTATTTATGCATTATGAATCGATAATCTGGAGTTTTAGTTTCGAATCTGAGTAGTAAACTCTCTTGAACTGTATTCCAACTTACCCACACATGACTAAACAATAGAAGTATCTAAAAATAGCGGAACAAAGAGAAATGTATGAACTGAATTATGTAGCTTAAAAGAGAAACACGAACAATGTGATTATTTCATCACAATTAGCATTGTCTGATGACAAAGTGTATAATTGAGAGGCACTTAAAATGAATAGAAAGCCAATTCTTTTATCATACCACACGCTTACGTGCACAATTAATTATTCGTTCTAATAACTACCTAGATCCATCCCAAGCTTTGAAAACCTATTCGGAAAGTAGATATTATTACTTCTTAGTCATCAGCCATCATGGAGTGCCCATCCAAAAAGGTTTCTTATGATGGCAAGGGTATCGAGGTGGAAGCAAGAATCAATAACGAAGGCTGGCCATCCATTGATGGTTCCAACATGAAAAGATTCGAGGGCCGCCGCAAGAACATCCCCAGACCACTACGCCTCGACCGCACAAGCCAGTTTACGGAAGAGAACATCTTGCTTCGGGAATCCAAGGTCAGTATGCCACAGCCGGGCTTTGATTGGGGGCTAGGGTGCTTCGGCAACGCGACTAAGATCGTCGAGACCGGAAAGGGAGAAACGGCCGAGCTTGCGTGGACAGATTTCCACGAGGTAAGAACCGCCAAGGAGTTCGCCAGAGACAAGCGCGGCTTTCGGGACGACGGCGAGTGGATTCACCTCCAGCGCCTATATCAGACCGATGCTAAGGAAAAGTCGGAGCTGGATCTTATCGACTTCCACCGGCGCGGCGAGAAGGCAAGTCAGGTAGATTCGCACCAGGCCGCGTTCCAGGACGAAAGCAACGGGAAATACCACGAGTTCCGGTTTCTCGCCGACCTCGATAATCTAGAATCCGCTCGGTCGGACGAACAGAACGAAGTTCAGAACGTCACGTCGTCGATCGTATCAACTACCAGACGACCAAGGGTATTTATGGATTGGATTGAAGAGGCTGACTTTATGGAAGCTAACTCGACTATGCCTCAAGGGACCCGTTATTACAGCGCCCCATAAGGACGCCTTAGATCTTGTAAGGTACGTAAAAGCGTGAGCGGACATGCAAATCTGTAGTATATAGGAACCCATAATGAGAATGGCGCAAACCTAGTGTTTTGAACCGATTGTTTCCAAACAATATAATGATTATTCTATCAAGTTTTTAGTTGTAGCGTATATGAATGTGAGTTCTCTGGTTCTTCTCGCCGAAGAATTGTGACCTACGTGGCTAGGTACCTAGGTAGGTACCTTAGCGGGGATATATGCTGGTTTATAAGGCCTAATACGTAGTGGGTTAGGCATTCAGTGGAAAGCCTGCCCTGGTTTAAAACGTTGATTCATTCTCAGCTGCGGGTTTAAGCCTTCAAGCTTTTTAAGCCTTATAAGCTTTGCCCTATAAGGACGCTGTAATATCCCGCTATGCCCCCTATATTCTAAGCACTACAGTCACTGGAATATGCCACTACGGTGGCCTGGAAATTGATTGTTCCCGAGCTAGGTGCCTTCTGATAAGTGCCTTTTTGTTCCTTCCCACAATACCTCGCTTCGACGATGGAGGTCAAGTAGTAAAATGAAGACATCGTTGGAGGATTTAACTTCTCGAAGAGTAGACTAATTTTCTTATCACAGAGAGTCATAAACTTTAAGTGGATTGACATAGAGTTGATTGTGAGATGAGCATTAGGACCTCAGCATTCCTAGATATGTACATTGTCATAAAAAATACGAACCCGAAACATGGTACACTGTTGCCGATAACTCCGTATGTGAGGCAGCCAGCCAACTCCGAAATGTACCGCTGACCCAGGCCGATGCGATGCATAAACCGTCTACTGTGCCGCCCTTCCTCTATTTCCACGTCCCCGTCCCCTGGTACTAGAAACGGAACTGGGCCCTGTTTCTGGTGTTCTGTTGGTACCCGCCCCACTGCCACCACCCCTATTGTTGTTTCCGCCCTTTATCTTGTTTCGGTTCTTTCGCCCGCCACCACCTTCTTTCTTCTTGTCCTTACCCTCCTCGCGAGCGGTCCGTCTTGCTTCCTCTTCTTGCATACGACGGCTCTCCTGATCCCACCATTCCTGGAAGGCCTGCTCCTGTTGGATTTCTTGTAGGCTACGTTTGGCCACTGCTTCACGTACGCTCTGCTGCTCGCGCTGCTGTTCCCCGATAATGTCGGCTAAACCAAGACCTATCTCTTGTTCCAGCCTAGGTGCTCGCTTGATGTATGATTTCGAATGCGGCGTAAGCTGCTGCGGGGTAGACTGGGAAGAACCTGCCGGCTGTCGTGTGTCGCTGTTAGTTCTCTGACCGGAAAATCGAGTATCAGGAGATGCTGTGCGTCGTGGAATTGACTTGCTGGACGATGTCTCTGCAGCAACAAGGGGCTTTGGTCTAAGTGGTCTTGTCGAAGGGCCTGCTCCCGAGTCATCCCCTTGGTGCGGAGACGCCTTCGAGGGCGTCGTAGGCTTTTGCCAAGGGGATCCTCCCTTTTCACTGGCCTTTGTCCAAGGCGACTGCGATTGTCCGGATTGGGGCCCTTGTCGGGCGGCTTGTTCTGCCTGCAGTTGCTGCATTTGTTTCTTCCTCTCTTTCTGGGATATCTTTTGTGGTATGGATTTAGTAGCCGTATCTTTCCTCTCAGCTGCTAATCCTGCCGAAAGGGCAGATTGAGTCGGCCGAGATTCCGCTAATACCTCCCGCAAGTCTAAACGCGAGGTGGGTAGTGCTGAAGGACCCCACGGGTTGGCTCCAGATGGGATACGCTTTGGAGTAGCATCGAGGGAGGACTTGGTAGAAGCAAGATTTGGGCGAGACGCCGTAGTCAGAGGACTGGCGATTGGTGAAACGGTGTCCTCGATGGCTTTCCTCTTGATATCTTGACGAGAGCCAGCCAGCGTCGACAGCTGGTCTAAATCATCCCGTTCGCTGGATAGCAAAGGTTGGGGGCTGGGAGAAACGGGGCTTGTAGCACCAGGCGACACTTCTTCGTCCATAGCGAAGATTAGTTCTGTGTGCGAGTCTTTTGGTCGAAGTTCGGGTGTAAATGGTTCATCCTGAATCGCCTTGGGTCTCCACCGAGTTCTGTCTGATATTGGAGAGGCGCCGTTGGATTCATCTAAGCTCCCGAAACGAGTCTTGAATGAGGACGATATCTTTTTCTCGTCATCTTTCCAAGTCAACCTAAATGCAAGCTCTTTTACCCGTCGTCGCCTCTCTTCTTCAATGTCTTGAGCTAACTCAGGATCAAGTTCGTGCAGGAGCAATTCGGCCCTCCCACTTCTCGCAAATGGACATCTCGCCAGTTGGTTATCTCTGACAACCTCGTCAAGTTCCAAGAGAAGATCCTCATCAAGATTATCGAGTAAACTGGCTGTGTTAGAGATTTGCAACTTATCAATGGAAATGAAATGGCATCAATAAATTACAGGCCACCTTCTCTCACATCTAACTCTGAGTATTTAACTAGAACCAGGTTGTATTGACTGAGACAACGAAAATTTAAACTTACTGATTTTCGAGCATGGATTCCATCTGTAGGCAGATGTACTCGAGCCCCTTGTCTTTAAACTCGGTGACAGAACAAGGGCTGATCACATTGAGGAGCATAGAGATGTTTCGGGTAGTAACTGTAGGTAATAAATTAGCAATTTTTGATATAATATGTCCTGGGAATAAACCAACTTACCGAAACGGCCAATGACCTTCTGGCATATTTGGGAAAGGCGATCTAGCATAAGCTCGTTGGCAATGCTCATGACATCCATAACTAGTTCAGAGAAGTCGTCGATGTTCTCTGCAAGAACGTCGTCGAAAAGCTCGTCCCCAACATCTGCATACAAGTGTTGGAGCACGTAGTGGAACGACTCCGGATCCATGTGTTTCATGTCGATTTTGATGCGGTCAGAATCTTGTGCTGCCCGACGACTCTCTAACCATATCCCACGCGAGCGGCCATTGAATAGGCCCTGGAACCATGGACATCTCTGACAAAGCATGGCGCTGTGAATAGGTATCTCGTCACCATCTAGCTCTAAAAGAGCGTCGCCGTCCTCAAAAAATGCTGGATCCTCTACCGCTAACTTGAGGTCTTTGTGCATAGAGCGCGATGGTGAGCTTTGGACTCTGACAGCATCCTCTAAATCGTTCATACCAAGCTTGGTGGCCAATTTCATGAGCTCCGTGCGAATCTGGCGATATCTAAATGCGAGAGGTTTCGATTGTCGCGTGAAATTCCACGCCGGTATGACTTTATCACTATACATGTAGATGACGAGATTCATTAGTGTGATCAAATCCACACTGCCAACAAGCTCGACAATAGTAACACCATTTCGACTGGTGATGCTAAAGAGATCGGGTACTTCACAGATTCCAGTTTCCCTAAATCTCTGTAGCGTGCTTCGGAGTACTGGACTCCTCGCCGATAGAATCCAAGAGTGTACTGGGATTTCGAGTGCTGGGTATGCGGCTGCACGGATCACCAAGCCGAGACTTTCATGTCGAAAACTCCAGTCTCTAAGATGGACTTGGAGGTCATCTTCAAGGTCAGTTGATATCAACACCTCATAAGCTAGATCATCTACTCGACCCTTCAAGACATCAGAGTCATGGAATTTCCATGTGTCTTTGTTCGCTCGTGACTTAGAGTTGAAGGCTTTGAATCCGGTAAGAGGTGATAGAGGAGCCACATCTTGCCACAACGTCGGTTGGTCAATTCCAAGCTGTTCCCGCGTCACGTCGCAGTCCTTTCGAATCGCCGCGTACGCGCCGAATGCGGAGCTTCTAACACCCACAACATCGGTAATATAGGGAACACGCTGAAACTTGAAGTCCTTCCGCCTAGCATCTGCCGCGGAGGACATGGTATCTTTAGCTTTTGTTCGCTTCACGCGATGCCAGACGGCCCCTGATTGCGTAGAAATGATGACGGAGCCATTCTCCCCGACAGAAACAGATTTGACGCCGTCCTTTTTGGAGCTCCAGATACACTGGGGCATCGTCACAGCGTCCTTGATCTTGGATGGGTTCGTTGTAGAGGATGCTAGCTGGTTACCATCAAGCTTATAATTAATAGCCATTGTGAAGAGATCGCCATTACCCATAACCGCCGCAATGGTATCTCCGCCAGACGTAATATGTCGTATCTCACGCCGGCTAGAATCGTAGCGAGAGGACATGGAGAGTTGCACCGAGCGTTGGAGAGGCGAGGTAGTGAATGGATCGTAAGAGGGAAACTTGATCATGTTATAACCGTAACTGGTAAAAACACAGACGGTATGGTCTTCAAACAGGCAAGAAGTCGCCCTCTCGATAGCCGACACCATAACAATCGAAGAGTGGCTCGAAAGGAGGGTCGCTGCCACCTTTCTTGGTATGGATTGAACCTCGAGGGATCTGGAATCCGCATCCATCAAGGCAAGCTGGCCGACATTCTTTCCCCAGCAAAATAGAGAAGATCCTGTGTGTGCGACGGAGTGGATAGTAGAGGCAGCGGCTCCAAGTATGAATTCCTTCTTCAATGGGCCAAATACCTGTCGAGGTGTTGTACTCATCGGTTCCTCGTCAGGTTTTGCTGGGGCAGGGAGAACAAATCCGAGCTGCGAATAAGTGTTAAGACCCCAGGTCCAAAGCTCACCGGTACTTGTCACGGCCATTGAATGATTCTGGCCGAGCGAGATCTGGATAACCTTCTTATCAAACAAGCCGCCCTGAACAGGTGTGAAGTTGAATCGGGTATTTTCGTCGCCAAGACCCAAACGACCACCACGTCCAATACCGCATATATATAGGTTCGACATAGGGTCAGTTGTAAGGATAGCGCTGTGCAGCTTGGAGAGGACGACATCCTGGATCATCAAACGCCGATTTTGGATTAAAGCGGGCACCTCTGACAGGTCGCGAGACATAGAATCCTCCAGATTCAACTGACGCTTCTTCTCTTCTAGATATTGGTCGTAAAAGTATTGTATAAGCTGATCTGGTCGCTTCAAATATATGCGCTCGGGGAATTGTCGATCATCCTCATCACCTAGACCGAGTGTCAGGTTGTTGTTGCTGCCGAACGTGAAGACTTCTTCGCCTAGCGCAGAGGACTTTCCATGGTGTCTGGACAAACATTAGCGAGACGCAGCGGGAGATCCATTAAGACCGCGTCTAACCTGGCATCTTCCCCTGCTGAGCCATCATCGCTGTCCGATCCATCCTCTTCTGAGCCCGCATGACCTTCCGATACTTTTAGGGTTCGCAACGCGATGGTAGCATTGTATACGTCGAAAGGGCTGTTTCCTTCGTGATCCTTAGTCTTAATTAACTGCCCTACTCGTGTCATAGTAGAACCACCAAGTATGCCTATCAAGTCACTGCGTTCCTTCAAGAGTAGCAATCGCGCGATCGAAATATTCCCATTATACAACGCCCGATGTAGCGCATTCCATCCGCTCTCGTAGTCCTGGATGTAGATATCGATCGCAGGGTGATCGAGGAGGGCTTCGACGAAGGTAATGGCATTCGGCGCGGTAGAGGAGGCAGCACGGAGAAGAATCGTTAAACCCGAATAATCGCGACTGTTAACCTCACCCTTACCAAGATTATTGGCGGCATTCTTAGGCGCAGCAATAGCAGCGCCAAAACCAGACGCTTTGCGCAATTTGGTAGTAGCTCGTGGCGAGCTGCCAAATGCGCCTGGACTACCTACTCCTGTTCCTGGACTCTTGGATGGATTCTGGGAATAGCTGGCCGGGGCCAGCAGCCGACGGAATTTGTCGACGTCATTTTCCCAGTAATATTTCCAAAGTAGATGACTCATGTGTATGCTATTGGGTGTCGTTCAAAGCACTTCAAACTGCACCTCGCTGTGAGTCTCGAAGGATCACGGCCTGTTTAAAGGTGCGATTGGAAGCGCTTCGACTTGACAAGAGGTCGGGGAATTATCCCGCTGCGATGTGTAATCAGGCAAGTTGCGACCGTGACAGTGTCTGCGCTGGTCCCTCTCTCGCGGTGCGAATACTGGCTATAAGGTGAGCGAATTCGGAGGCCGGGCCTGGACACGATTTATACGGTGTTGCGCCGGGAAATACGATATAGATTGCCCGTGGGTTGGTGGGTAGATAAATCGCTTCGGATGGAGATGGACGAGTCGTATTGGTTCATTGGGATCTACCGAGGGACCGAAAAACGATATGCTCGGCTGATACGTTGTGTGGTCAGTTAAGGTTACCTACAGGAAACAGGCTCGTGATTCGCAGAGTACCAACTATGGATGTTGTCCTAGAATGAACCTGAAACCTTTGGGTTGCGACTCTGGTATATGTGTCATAAATGGAATTGTGAAAATGAAAGATTGGCAGGTGGTTAAGGGGTTTGAGTAGGAGCTGTCTTGCGGTTTGTGCGCGCCCGCACCCCCGAACCCCGCGGCGCAATGCCTGCAGTAAAAGCCGGGTCATCGGGGGGCGTCTTAGTTAGCTCTTGGCCAATCATAGCTCATCTCGATAAGGCATGCCAAATCCTCAGGGCATTAGCTTTAGGAGGGTATCTGTAATACGTGCTACACATGCGCCTGTAGAACTTTCAAGAACAGAAGACGTCACGTGTTTAGGGTCATCTTAACCAATCGTCAACACGCGTTTCGTAACTAATTCCATAGTACACCTAAACCAGAGCTTCTAGTAAATACTTCAAGTACCTAGGTATGTAAGTAATCTATCTGTCCTATTCGACTTATTAAGCAAAGTTGAACAGCCAAGAGTTCAGTCATGCTCTACATATATGCTATTACTCATGCTTCTGCAAGAAATTGGATGCTGTGGAGTTCATGCAAGCCCCCACGAGATCTCCCCAGGTTTGACCATACAACAGTGGTTCTTCACTCCATGTGGTATTGCCAGTGGTGAGTTTCAGCCGGGCTGTAGGGCTACGAATAGGAATCTGTCCCGAGTGATCGACTTTACATATTTCTAAAGAAAGTCACTTGATTCGGATCCAGAACAGCCTAGTCTTTGTCACTATTTCCGTCAAGACCTCATGCAACTGCTTTATTGCTTTAGTTCTATAATCATTTCTAATGTGGGAGTTTCCATTACTTTATTGGAAGAGTCTAACGAGCAGCCCAGATATTTAGCAGGTAGATGAGACCTAGTTTATTCGTTTCTCAAACACAGAACCAGTTCATGTGGAATATTACGTAGAAAAAAAAAAGGTTTGGCCTATCCAACATAAAAATCTACATCGGATGTTACCTGCTGACAGTAGGAGAAAGACTAAGCCATCACGACAATGATTTGGGTATATGGAATAAGAAGTGCTAATCCAACCAGTAGCTACAAATCTTAAGCCTACCTAGGTACCAATGTGAGTCCGGTTTCAAACCCCTTTCAAGGAGCAAAATAGTGTTAGTGAAAGTGCATTGAGTAGCACAACCCAATCAAGTTTGCTCTGTGACTTTCAATCGTACATATTCGAGCTTTTAGATAATATTTATACCTAAAGTTTCAAGTCATTCTAGATTATGCGGCTGGAAATATGTATGATTAGAAGTCTGGTTGGCCTGCGAAGAGAGAGGATTTTAGTGCCGCCATTCTAGCAGTACATAAAACTTCCTTCAAATACACGTAGCTAACATAAGCTAGGTTAGCATCACAGATAAAGAATCTTTCGAGGGTTAAGAAGTAAATAAACATGTAAAATTGGAGATAAAAGTGATAATAAATTTTAGAAGCATCTAACCAACCTACCGACGTACGTAATGCTGAAGGATAAGAGATTGCCTAGAGAAGCTAGTACCTTAGGCATCTAAGTAAACCAGCATGTTTTAGCGTTCCAATGAGACCCTGAGGCCAGTTTTTCAGTGCACTTAGAGGTCCATTGATCGCTGTGGGGAAGCATGGCGACATGGATAACTCCGATCCGGCGTGCATTGGGGGGCTTTGGGGGGTTTGGCTTGGCTGGTGAACGCGCCGCCATCGCAAACCTGCAGTGCACTTTGCAATCTAATATTTTTTGAACTTTTCTTCATAATCACACAACCGCAAGTAACCGCAAGTAGGTCTTCACTAAATAGCTTCTTCTTTCTAATTGACCTCTACCGTAGACATTTCTAACCATCACTAGAGGACCAAATTGCCCGACATGTCGCAAGATAAACCCCTCCCCTTCATATACACGTTCGGCGCAGGTCAGTCGCAAAGCCCAGCTCTCAGTGCTGACAACAGCCATGTCGCATAAACTAACGACCCAGCTTAGGTGCTGTTGCGGGCATTTCGGAGGTAACCTATGAGCTCATATTCCCTTATTTGACAGATTGTACAGCTAATATGTTCATCTCTCATCCAGATTTTAACCATGTATTAAGTTCTCCAGCCTGTGTGTCGCGTGCGCATGACTTACGCCGACTAGGTACCCGTTGGATGTTGTGAAGACCCGAGTGTAAGAAGGAATGCGCCCCAACTCCTTAGCTGCCTGGAGCTTACCACACAACAGACAACTCCAAACCGGCAAGGGAACTGGCATAGACTCTTACAATGGCATGCTAGACTGCTTCCAGAAGATTGTTCGCTATGAAGGGTATGGTCACAGCTCCCAGCTAGGTGTTTCAAGGCTCACCCGAAGCGCAGGTTCTCGAGATTGTACAGAGGCATTACTGCCCCCATATTGATGGAAGCTCCCAAACGTGCCACCAAGTTCGCCGCCAACGACGAATGGGGCAAGTTCTATCGCACAGCCTTTGGTGTTGAGAAGATGAACCAATCGCTCTCTATCCTGACCGGCGCGTCTGCCGGTGCAACTGAATCCTTCGTGGTCGTACCGTTCGAGCTGGTCAAGATCCGACTGCAAGACAAGGCCTCAGCAGGCAAGTATACCGGCATGATCGATGTCGTCACCAAGACGATCAAGGCTGAAGGCGTTCTGGCCATGTATAACGGTCTCGAGAGTACCCTGTGGCGCCATATCCTCTGGAACGCCGGTTATTTTGGCTGCATCTTCCAAGTCAAGGAGCTCTTGCCAAAGGCTGAGACCAAGAAGGGTGAGATCATGAACGGCCTGATCTCAGGCTCGGTTGGTGGCACAGTCGGCACAATACTCAACACCCCCATGGATGTTGTCAAGTCGCGTATTCAAAACAGCCCCAAGGTCGTTGGCCAGATTCCCAAATACAACTGGGCTTGGGGAGCTTGCGCTACTGTGATGAAGGAGGAAGGATTTGGTGCCCTATACAAGGGTTTCTTGCCCAAGGTACTGAGACTCGGACCGGGAGGAGGTATCTTGCTGGTTGTCTTCACAGGCATGATGGTAAGGCTTCCCACATGCTTCCCCTAACGTTTTCACATGTACCAATTGCTAATGGAATTGTTCATAGGACTTCTTCCGCTCTATGAAAAACGTATAAGATAGGCCAGGTGGCTAGACTCCAACCCAGGCATTAATACCACATGAATTGAATTAATATTTATATATTGGTTAGAAGCTATAGAATTATATACCTGACACGCGCTTTCTGTCAATACAGGCATCCCTATCCGTGTCCACCTCACCTTTTCACCTCGTCTGTCGGTGGTTACTTCCAGTTTTGAACCTACCTTTCTTCAATATCTTAATCAATTATTCCTGAGACCTGGCCGTCGACGTCCTTACTTACCTATTATTCAGGCCTTTTCTATTTCGTAGGACATCTTTCATGCCAGTATTCCTACCTCATCCTTACACATTTTCCCAGCACAATCATTGGTTCCCTCTTCCCTGGACGGATTAGTCTCTACGTCTACCGCAGTGACAACCTTCAGCCATGAGAGCTGTTACACCGTTCTGAGACAAAACAGGTTATTTCATGCTCAATCACCAATACATATTTAGCCCGTGAGTATACCCCCGTTCCAAATTCTCAACATACTTATCTAGGAGGCGTGATTCAACCTCAAGGTATGTACTTTTGCACATTCTTCAAGTTCTGCAAACAATCCTGGCTTCCCATTCCGTCCTATCGTTCCTTCTACAATACAAGCCTCATCCAACAGATACCCCGTCTGACACTGGACGTCTCCTCCAAAGCTGTCTTGATATCCTGATGTCAATTATCGGTGACTGCCTCCGCTCTGTCGCTCTTTCTCCTAGCAATATCTATCCTTGCCCCACCCCAAGTTGAGAATCCTTCACCATATATCTCTCCTACCTTATACTATTTGCAAGGCTGTCTTCTACATCACATCCTAAGCAACTACGGCATACTGGTCAGGGTCTAACTAGACGTGATCAGGCACCTTCTGCAGACCAAGTCGTTCAGCCTTCACTTCAACCACTGCATCGGATTATTCCACTCATTGATTTCCTTAAAATCGACATATCTACTCACATATCCCTAGTAAGTTACCTGGTGAGTATTCTATGCTTGATTCCTCTCGTCCCCTCCCTAGCACATCCTTACACTTAGCACTTGCCCAAGTCATCGCATTTTGATCACCTTCAATATCATAGGAAGGCTGCCATGGGTATCTCCCCATGATGTACTAGAATCCAACACGTACTTTCCTTTCCCTCGCCCCACCGCCATACTCATACTTCTTCTAATAGCTCGTCACTACCTAGTACGACTACCTTCACATCAGCTTCCTCGTCATATCAGCCATCCTAGGTACCATCTCTACTTGGCCTTCGAAACACAATCACCTGCTCATCAGGCACAGTTTGATACTTAATCTACGCTACCGATATTCCATTTGCGTTCTACCTCACTCCCACTCACATCCTACACAATCATCTTTTAATACCTGATATACCTTATACTTTTGTAGGGAGGACTGGCTTGGAGAAGCAAGCCTCCCATCTCGACATTGTGAACTAATTCAAGAGCTGCCGTCAAATCAATAAGGCAACCGGTGCCATTTCTCATCGCCTAGTTTCTAGTCTTTGTGTGACTAACTCACTTGGCCGCACCTAGGTAGTTATTGTCAACCCTCATTCGGCAATTTTTCCCGAGCTTATTCAGATGCCTTCCATACACGACGATGAGCAGCTAAGCTCGGACGAGTCTGAGCACAGTGATATGGAGGTACCGGAATACCTTGACGAAGATGGGGACCATGATCAGTCTGAGGAGGACGATGAAGGTAAGATCCCATTCCAATTTTCGAGGAAACGTATACCAATATTTCCAGTACACGACCCAAGTATTCACCCAAACATGAGCAACTTGTCGTACGGGTCGCACTACGACAGCTCAGACTCTGAAGAGCCAGATTTCAGTGACCCTGATTTTGACGATCTGAAGAATCACGAGTGGCCAGCTGCCAGCCAGCATGTTGACAATCCACATAAAATCGACCTGCGCAACCAGTTGAACGAATTGACGATCAACTACCAGAGCCTGCTCAACCAGCATTATGTTGTGATCGAATCTAGAGAAAAGCTAGAACAGAGGTCGAATAATTTTGCCAATAAAGAGAGAAGGAAGAAAGCGGATTTGCGAAGAAGGATTAAGGAGCTCGAGAAGGAGCTCGAGAAGAAGCGTCGTACTCCTGAGGTGAGTTCTCTATTTAGACTTCTGATCCGGTCATAAAAGTACTAATTTTATACATAGCTGCCATGGCGCAAGTCGCTTAGAGATTTCCTCAATGATGCTCCTGATCGTCTGGATTATCATTCTATCTACAGGAAAATGTGTCGCCAGGAGAATATGTCTATGACGTTTGATGCATTTCACCCTGACTTCAATCTCCTGATGGAGAATCCTTCTCCGGCTCAGAAGTACATGTCTCGAGAGAGAAAGCGACTTCAGAACAGACCTGACGAGGACCTTTCGCCTCTCTTAGAACGACCCCCCTTCCCGTTCGAAAGACTACCACCTGAAATTCAGGCAAAGATTTTCAGGCTCGTGTTCGTCAGAGCCGGCCAAATTCACTGCCTCTCTCGGCTGGATCCTTTTGTCGCCCCTAGTGACTTTCCAGCTACTGACGAGCTGAATCGAAGTCAGCTCCCAACAAAGTTCCATATTGGATCTTCGCCTTGTCAAATCAGGCGTGCCCATAGACCAAACGACATTCTAAAACCTCTATTGGTCTGTAAGCGCTGGTTGTACATCGGTGTCCACGCCTTTTATGGCGCAAATACATTTGCGTTGAGCTCCCTGGGCGAGTTCGAAAGATTTTTTAACGGGATTGGCAAAGCGCGAGCCGAACGAATTGCCCACCTTACGCTCATGTGGCATGGCGCAATTATGGCTGCGCAGAATCCGCAGGTGTCCCAGCGGACGCAAGGCTTGGCATGGCTTACGAAGACGAGACGTCTTGTCACGCTCGAAGTGTTTATATCCGAGTGTTCTAAGTCGCGAACGCGGCGCAGGCACGAGTTTCGTACGAGAAAGGTCCAAAACAACAAGGTTCCTCAGTTGAATCAGCGTCCCAGTGGGGGCCTATTCGACGAGGACGATATTCTAGAGGACTCATCAGACGAGAACTCTGATGAAGATCTATACGAAGATGAATCCGATGGGGACCAACCGCGTAGACACCAACGAGGCAGGAACCAAGTTCCTGATCAAGGCAGAGAGGCAAGACTCACTGCGCCCGAATTGCTAACTCGCCGGACTATAAGGCAACCAGATTTTCGGATGTTCCGATCGATGTATACAGTTCAAGGGATGGACTACATACGCCAACTGCGCGGCATGAAATGGGTTCGATTCATGGAACCCTATGGCGACGAGCACGGTCAAGCTATCCGCAATTGGGCATTCACCGAAGAAATAAATAGACTCGCATTTATGCCAAAGGGCCCCAAACTCGCTCTCAAAAGCGAGCTGGAGAACTTGACTCCTTTAACTGGTCTCGAAGATTGGAGACCGACGGAGCAGGACATTCACATAATCAAGATGTTCTACGAGGAGACAGCTACCGTAGATCTAGTAGGCGGCTCTGATACCAGCGCATCAGTGGGCGGTTCGTCTGGTGGCAGTGATGGTGATTCTAGCGGTGGGGATGATCACCCTCCCGGCCCCAACAACGGCGACGGTGATAGAATGGATGTTCACACAAGCAGTTCCAGTAGCTCTGGCGATCGTTTATTCGTGAGGGAGGGATCTGGTTCCCCTGGCGGCCCCCCTAGCGACCCTCCGGGCAGTTCGCATGGCGGCTCTCCTGCTAACTTTCCCGGCGGCCCATCAGGAACGGACGACCTAGGTGATCATAATAGTCTAGACGGCGACGGCGGTGCACCAGCGTCCGGTCCATCGACTATTATATCCGGAGATCGCACCATTATAGAAGTTATAGATCTCACTCACAGTGATGATGAAGAAGAAGGTTTATTCGTGTCTCCTGATAACTCTAGCGCATCGTCGGAGAAGGTAAAAAGTGAAGCAGATGCGAGTGAGCGGGCGCTCAGCAATCGGATCGGGGAGATGTCGATGGGTGACGATCCCGACTCAGACTCGGACCGTGGGTTCGAGAGGGAGGAATCCCCTCCCGACAGTGACGACGAGTCGGACATTGACATGGACACTGACTCTAACCCATCCTCTTCGTCAAAGCGTCCCGGCGAAGGCAGCGGCGACGGTGGCCCTTCGAAGCGACTGCGTACTAACTAACCTCTTCCATCAGCCGTCATTGAAATCAAGCCTCTTCTTACAGCAATTTCAAATCTACATTTCGTTTCGCCTTAACATAAATCATATCTCTGCGTCAGCTTTCGGACTCATATCAGAATCTCGGTTCAATATCAATATCATGCCAAATAGCTTTGGTTTCTCATAATCGAATATCGCCACGCCAATGCGTGAGAAGCTAGGAATCTACTAATTTCCTATCCAACGAGAAACCTATTTGACCATTCGCGATATTTTTCTATTTGCGACTTGTTTTTGCGAGGCTACCTACACATACTTAGGTATCCACCGATTCATACGCTCGGAGACTCATATTTACTCAAGTCTCTATATTTCCTAGTTACGGCCCGTTCTCTAGTCAAGTGATTGATATAAGCAAAGTCTTCATATCACATCGTTACCACGTTTCATACAAGCTTTTTCATACTAGTCACCTACCTAAGGTACCGGATAGTTACCTGGATTTTCATTCGTCACTCAACGCACTGATGTTGCATTTCTTATCATTGATCACCATCGGCATACGCATAAATGAAAGAGCTTTCACAGATACTAAGGCTGGATGTGTCACCATACACAGCGAATGGGGGGGGGAGTGGGATTAATCTGCGAAGTTTTCGTTGAGTTCTGCCAGACAGGCGTCTATTATTCTGGTACGAGGAGAATAGCTAAGGATTTACAAGATGTAAATCTACAGATGCGGATGTATTTTAATGGCGACTGAATTATACATGCTAGTTAGATCGCATAATCGAAGATTTCGCGCAAACAGCCTTTGGCTGTGCCTTGAGATTAATGACTTTAGTGACTTGCTAACGTGGTATCTACCTAGTCAAACACAACCTTGTGTCCTTGGAATGCGATCTTCTGGCCTTCCTCCTTGGACTTCTTCGCCGCGGCCCAACTCGGGTGGAGAGTGCCTGTGTCATCTCTCGTGGGAGGTACCTTGGGCTTCGGCTTGTCGAAGGCCTGGATCCTCTCGCTGTCTTCTTGCTGGCGCGTGCCCTGCATTTGCTGCTGGCGCTCAGGGTGCACGTTCTTGCTATCAAAGGGATTGTGGATGCCCTTCTTCCAGGGCTTGTTGTCCCCGTCGTCTCCCACGGCGCCCCGCTTCATATCCCAACCCTGATCTCTGCCGGAGCTCGCCATCTCCTGCTGCTTCTGGACGTGCTTAGCCTTGTCCTTGTACTTTTTCTCCCAAATAGCTTGCCGTGCCCTCTGGCCCCTTCGGTTCTTTCGCGGCGGGCCTTCGTCGAGGTCGGACGCTTCCGACTCGGAGCCCGATATGTAACCCCCCATCAGCGTCGGCAGGAACGCCGAGTTGCCGGCCGAGATAGGGCCGGCTCTGGCGGCCTTGGCCCTTTTTGGGGGCGGAGATACGCCGGAGCTCTCGCTTTCTGAGAGGTCCACGTCTTCCTCTTCCTCCGCCTCAGACGAAGGGGCTGACGATATGGATATGTCGTCGGCGATTGACTTTCGGACCGACTTCGCTCTACTATCTGCGAAGTCCTCTTCCTTGTTCGGGCCGCTTTCGTTGTCATCTTCATCCTCGTCATCTTCTTCCTCGCTAGAGCCAGCCACGAATTTGTCGTAGCGCGCCCATGCCTGCTCTTCGGCGTCGCTGTCGGGGAACCCTTCGAATACTTCGTCATCGGATGGCTCACCGTCCTCACCACTACCGAGATCGCCCTCCTCTTCTTCTTCCATAGCTTTATCCCGTTTCCTCTTCAGAAGCACAGGTTCTGACTCGTCTTCGGAATCCGACTGTTTCTCTTCGCCTTCGTTTTCTTCCACTTTGCTCTTTTTGCCAGGTGCCGCCGCCGAAGCGTTTCTATCATCGGCCTGCTCCTCTGTGTCTTCCCTGCCGCTCTTCTTCTCCTTCTTGCCCTTCTTCATCCTCTCCGGCATGGGAACCCGCAGCGCGATGCAGGTGCCCATGACGGCGGCCTCGACCACGTCGCGGATCTGCTTCCGGTTGCAGAGCGCGCTCGTCACGTTGTGCAGCGCCGCCTTCTCCTCCTCGGACAGGCCTTCAGGTTTCGATACCGGCCTGATTATATCCTTGGGTAGCTTGGGCGCTTCGGCCATGCCTTTGATCTTCAGGAGCGATGAGCAGAGGTGTGCGTGTGCGGCTTGTTGGAGGTCGAGGCTCTAGAAATCACGAACGGTATGTTAGTGCTGGCTCCCCCGTCCATTAGACAAGTGACAATCAAGCCATTTCAGGTGCAAAGTACCTTCAAAACTGCAACCTCCCTCTCAAGCCTCGCAACCTTTGCCGAGTCCGCCTGGGCCTCGCGGATGCGCTTGCTCAGGCGCTGGCGCTCGAAGCCCTTGGCCGTCTTCATGCCGCGAGCCAATTCCTTGTGCCATTGCGTCAGCTTCTCCGTTAGATTGGGCTCGTAGCTTCTTTTTCGTTTCACCATGTTTGCACGATATGGAATGTTGCGCTTCTCTGTTAAAACTTCCTCGCTGAAATTCTAAATCTTTGGAAATTTTTGGGGTCCGCGCAGCGCTTCTTTTGTTTAAATGCATATCTATTTCACTATACAGTACTTCGCTATCGATAGGCCAGTGCGCATTGACGATGCATGATATGAAGTCATCTAACCTACGAGACACTCCATCGAGATTATTCCGTACTTTCTTAATAGTCAGCGGTATGAAATGAAAAAGGTCATCAATATCTGCTAACTCAAATTTATATTGTCTACTTGCCATACTCTTTCTTTTTCACTGCTTAGGATACCCAAGAGACAGGCAAAATGTTCTTATAGAGAGCATCCATCGCCCTAAAGAAAGGGGAGAGAGGTTGTATAACACCTACAGCGCTGAGGGGTAGCTATACCTATCGCTGGTTATGTTGATGCAATGCCTGAAGAATATACCTAGAAGTAAGAAGTTCTTATATTTATAGGGGATTGACTCAGCATGCGTTGCTATTCGGCCCTTGTTCGGGTTTATCGTATGCAACCACCAGTCGAATAGGTGGTAGAGGCTGAAGATTCCTTATCAATAAACCTCTCATCTTCTTCATCTTCATCCTCACATGCTTACCAGTTACAACATCTTCACCCATCAGAGGCGATGTCAACTTCACAATCAGCATTGGCCGCACTTAGCGCAGAGAATCTGTTCAATGTTAAGGGCCTAGTTGCTGTCGTAACTGGTGGTGGCACCGGTGGGTTCGGCCCGACCTTCGGGTGTATTATATTTAGACCCTCAGCGGTACTGAATGCGTCTAGGAATCGGGCTTATGATAACGAAGGCTCTGATAGCAAACGGTGTATCCAAGGTGTACATCCTAGGGCGACGTCTGCAGGTTCTCCAGGATGCTGCGGCTCAGTTCGACTCAAACAATGTGATCCCAATAACCTGCGACGTGACCTCCAAGGAGTCGCTGCAGTCGGCGGCAAGCAAGGTCCGGCAAGAAACAGGGTTTATCAATCTGCTTGTCTGTAACTCGGGCATCGGGGGGCCGGACGGCAACCGCCCGAAGCCAGAAACAAGCCTCGATGAGTTCGTCGAGGGTAATCTGTCTGTGTCGTTCGGGGATTACACCGACACGTTTGCTGTCAACACTGGATCTGTCTGGTATACTGCCATGTCGTTTCTGAAGTTGCTAGATGCGGGAAACAAGCAAGGTAACGTGGAGCAGCAGAGCCAGATCGTCGCTGTGAGCGCGGTGGGCAGCTTCAGCAAAATTGGCAAGTTCGCGTATGGCCAGAGCAAGGCGGCTTGCAATCACCTGATGAAGCAGTTAAGTGTGCTGCTGCCGCAGTGGAATATCAGGGCCAATATCATATGCCCTGGCCGTAAGTGACGATTCCAAGTCGTGTCTGCCGCATGAAGACAGTTGCTAAATAATATCAGTTTATCCGAGCGGGATGTCAGCTTCGATTATTGAGAAAGGCAGCATTGGGAAAGATATAGTGCCGCTTCAACGAGCTGGTGATGAGAAAGATATGGCCGGTGCAATCCTTTACCTCGCCTCAAGGGCAGGTGCTTATTGCAATGGCACGATCATCATAACTGATGGAGGAAGGCTGACAACTGTCCCTTCCACATTTTAGGCCGCAAGAATTATGTCATGGACAACCATTTAGCTGGTGACGCCAGAGGTTCGGGGATGCGTTTGCTATACACCGGCGGAATCAACCTCCTAGGGGTGCTTCTAAGGCGTACATATCATATCAACAAGCTCGAGTGACGAGATGTGGCTTTGCGCTCAAGGCGGCGACTCTACATCAGAGTCGGTGAGGAGCCGTAGACGGGCCCGGGGCAATCGTTGAAGTGGAACTGCTCCGGTCATCCGAACCGACGTGTGGCTTGAAGTCATAAAGCAATACCCGAGGTTGGTCAATTGCGGTATTACCAAAGCTGTGTAAGCTGGTGGCCATGGTGTAGACCTCCAACAGAGTATCGATCATAATTCATGAGTAATTTTGATAGCTCTTTATGATTGATCCATCAGATCCGGTGTCGTTGGCTCGGTAATTGCAATGGTAACATACATCCCAACGTAGGACAAAGGAAACCCAATAGAAGTGCTTCTAGGTGGGTTAGGGGTTATTTAGCCAGGAATCCGGGGCATAGGAGATTAGGATGTAAGCTCACGCCCCGGGTCGCTTTGTCGGTTGCTCGAAAGTTGTTGCTCATAAGTCCACTGGCTATCGAGTTGTGTGACATACTCCTGGATGTGCCGTTGAACCAATGAAGAAATCTCCGTTTCGGAAAATAAGCAATGGCAGGGAGATGGCTAAGCATGGCGCACGTCGATGTAATTTATTAGGTTCTGACATGCACATTATTAGCAACAGCATATCTGACTACGAGGATGGGGTGCTAGGTATAATTGCGCGGCAACTCAGCCGCCGGGCATAGCCATCGTCGAAAAGTCATCGACAAGATCGAGACTCATCGATCGTGTATCACTGCAACTTGCCTAGCCTAATCATTTTTCCAAAGCTAATGATAGAAATTTCAGTCAATTAGTAAATCCGAAGTTGACGAGTTTGGAACTACTCGAATAGCAAACGTGGCCGGAGCACGTGCTGTATTCTCAGTGTCGATTTCTCGAAGGTCGGGACAATCCGGCTGGCGCGAACCTCTCCTGCAGGGTCCTTATCGCGATTCTCTGCATGACTTTAAGGCGCGACACCGCTCCCTCGGGTCAAGCTGACGATGGACGGCGACCCAAGGAAAGAAGTCGGACCGATCACACCTAGCCGCCGTGTATGTTTGCAATGACCATGTATCGTGGGCTTGGGTCTAAATGCGCCTAACCACAGCATGCTCTTCGCCGGTGGGAAAAGAAGAGCCGAGATGTACAGCGAGTGACAGCCTCTTCTGGATATCGTCCAAATCCAAATCCAGTACTCACTCGTAATGAAAGCGCTTCTTACTCATCATATAATGCTTTGCGAGCTAGGCGACCACGAGGCGCCTGGATTCCCGGGCCCGTTTCCGGAAAAGGTTCCGCCTATGCCCCTGAAAATCTCGAGGTACGATGCGACGGTACCAATAATTCAAACAGAGACAACTCCTTCAAGAATTTGCTTCTGATTTGCCTTCCTCTAAATACAGCAGCAGGCAGGCGGCCCTATTATTGAAACTAAGAAATTTGTCGCATAGTGGTTAGGCACATCTTGACCTAGGTAGCATCTAAGAACAATAATGAAACTGTGGAACAATTAGGACCGAAGTTGCTTTCCTTCTTGATCACGCTGCTAGACGCGCACATGTCGGTTGTTACAGGCGAAGTCTTCAAAAGCTTGGCTTCCAGTGGGCGGATGAACACGAAGGTTGTTGAGGTTTTGGATTGGAGAAGTTCAGATGCGGCCGACCCATTAGAGAAATTCAAAGCTTACCCCCCCTGGTCCCTGTTCTCTCGCCTGCTTGCTAGCTTGCACATGTCCAAAGCCCTGCTGTACCTATCACATCCCGTGTATTTTTAAGGTAACCAAGGACTTCAATAACCTGACGTCACCCGTGTATTCGCGTTAGACAACTCGTTTCTCACCAATGAGTAGACATATCTCACAACTACCTACCTACTATTCCTTATTAACATACACACTCGACCCCTAGAATAGCGATTATTCTGAAAGTTACCTATTTGATAAAGATAATTATACATATTTATCTGTCTGCTTGATGGAAGTCTTCAAGCACGTGTTTATCGATAAGTATATGCAGCTAACTTAACCACGGGTACATTTTGGGATCGCGTAAGGCCCGGTCTAGGGTCTCTACCCCGCAATGCGTCAAAGTCTCGGGACAAGGGACGAGGATATTGCGGCATCGAGGACGAGATTCAGATGCTAGCTAGCTTCTAGAAAGGATGAGACATTGTCTAATCTTCGTCTTTTGTCGTCTGAAATATCTACACGGTTTGCTGAAATACCAGTCACGATATTCCGTCTGGTAGAACTTCCAACTCGGACTTCCGGATGGAATCACCAAATCACCACATCAGTTCATTATCAATCGCCGCTCAAGAAATTCCGGTTGAACGGGGACAGCAGATGGTGTAGATCTCCCTGCAATGCCGAGATCCAACCATGTGCGCGCGTCTGTGTGCAAGTACCATGTTAATCCACCTAGCATGCTACATGTACTTTGACTTCTTGATGGCTTTCTCATTTGTAATAGAAGATTCAAGATGGGCGATGTTTTTCCAAATCTTTTCGTCGGATGAGTAATGCTATATACTCTCACCCGAGGCAAAGGCAAACGTTGCTGAAGTTGGGCGGACGTTGGGTTCGAGTAGCTGGTTTATAGGACTACCTACAGAACAATGGCCACGTTCGAGCTGTGCCATGCCTTGTAGTGGTACGTGCCATACACACTTCCAATTCGATGTTGATATGATGGAGGTTATGCGTAACCAGACCCCGCATTTGGTATTCTCGGTAGTCCAGCTCAACACCATCAACTAATACGTGGAGGTCAGAGGGGAGTCGACATCAATCGCCAATGAGATGAAATTTCGGGTAGTAGGAACGCCGTAGGAATCGTACAATAAGTGTTGATGTGCCTGCTTTCCGCTTTTATCATTCCTCTCAATAAGAAGAAATATCCCACTTATATCTTGTCACTACTCCTGTCCTTGCTTTGGACTTTTTGTCTTTATATACCCCGGCATCGAGGTATGTAAGTTTGTCGTCTTGCTCTTCTTAAGGTTTGCACGACTACCTCCCTGCCCATCCAAACCTTGAAGAACAACCGAGGTCAATAAGATTCCGAGTCCAGCCAGCATATACCTGGTCGACCTTTTCGCCTTCAAATCATCAAAGAAGTCGCGGCATCGGCTTCCTTCGCTTTACTAAAGCGACTAAGGCGCTCGTTTGTTTTTTTATCCCACCCTTACATCTCGCGTGTCTACCTATCAATGATCACAACTGGTCTTGTTGATCGCGTGCCTACCTGATTCCTGCGGGTTTAGACGGCATTATTATAATCTGTTGATATCCTTAGCAAACAAACTCGAAACCGTTTCCCTCGATTTTGCGACGGAATATTTCTTTGCTTTTTCGGCTGACATCATCTTACTTTTTCCACCCTCGGCCCGTCCAGCTCCTTTTCAGCTTGTTGAACTCAGCTTGTTGAGCTCAACCTGATACACAGGGCTCAGCATCCCGCCCATCCTGCCGGTCTCGGTGAGCTTACAGCTTACACCTAGGGCTGAAGGCTGAGATATCCGTTACCAGTTGGGGAGAATAACAACCCATGTCCGGTTGGGTCTATTAATTGTGCTGAGACACTGTTGCACAAGTTGGTTGGTTTCCCCCATTTCTATTGTCTGCCTAGTGTCTATTTACCTAGAATGTATTTTTGATGCTATTGCTATTATCACGGGTGCTATTTCTACCGTCATTACGTCTTTTCCGTCGACTTTTTAAGCTGTTATTACCAATTTACTACCCTATTGGTGGATCTGTGCAAACCTGGGGGAGTTCTGGCACGGGTATCCGAGATGCAATACCAGAACATCCCAATCAATCAATCCATCCCGCCTCTTCTCTTTGCCCCGGGCCCTTAGCCTCCTTTACCGTATCTTTCATCTTTACCCCCCACACCCTATCTTTTCCGATGAGGTCCACATCTACGTCGATTGCAGACAATGAAAGCCTCAACTACATTACCGTTTAAACCCGCGGAATGAAGCCGAATTACACATCGGTTGTCTAATCCACCTCGGTCATGGGCCACGCTGCTATGGCGGATGTTGAGCGCCCTGGCCAATGGCGTTTTGCCGGACCTTCTCTGGAGTTCCCTACCTTGTCCGGCTTTTCCTATAAGCTTACCAGCCGCCTCAACACATTAAAGCCACGCCCATAGTCGCACCCTTTCGCGGAACAACGTTGCTAACCATGTTGTATATATCTTAGCTTCTTGTTATACTTTTTCATCCGTAGTCTCTCTCCCCTCTTCCACTATAGAGTTTAGAACGGAACTTGGCCTCTCCTGCGCGTCAGAGTGTACGATTTCTTCGACTCCTTTCTTGGTCTCGCTTTTTCGCCTCCCCTCGTCTTGGAATTATGAGCTCCAACACCCTGAAGCAAGCCGCGGAAGCAGCACGAACCAAGTCGTCCACCATGGGCAAGCAAGGCTCGGAGACGGCCGTCGCCGCCGTGGGGACCGACTTCCTGCACACGCCCGTCATGCGCGCGGCGCTCCCGTTCCTCAACGGCGGCCTCTCGGGCATGGTCGCCACCACCGTCATCCAGCCCGTCGACATGATCAAGGTGCGGCTACAGCTCGCTGGCGAGGGCGTCGCCTCGGGGCCCAAACCCACGCCGCTGTCCGTCACGCGTGACATTCTCGCCCAGGGCAAGGTCCTCGACCTGTACACCGGCCTGTCGGCGGGGCTTCTTCGTCAGGCCGTCTACACGACCGCGCGGCTCGGCTTCTTCGACACCTTCATGAAGAGCCTCGCGGCGCGCGCCCAGGAGAATGGCACCCAGGTCAGCTTTGCGGAGCGTGCGGGCGCGGGCCTCATGGCGGGCGGCATCGCGGCCTTCGTCGGCAACCCGGCGGACCTAGCGCTCATCCGCATGCAGTCGGACGGGTTAAAGCCGGTAGCCGAGCGCAAGAACTACAAGTCGGTAATCGACGCGCTGTCGACGATCGTTAAGGGCGAGGGCGTGACGGCGCTGTGGGCGGGCGCGGCGCCGACGGAGATCG
>JAOXNQ010000002.1:2248077-2293857 GCA_028571165.1 Hypoxylon perforatum
AAGTCAGTCGACCGACCGAGACCGAGATCCTACTGTCAAGATTATTGGAGAAGACGGTTCGACGTTCTAACGCCCTTACATCGTCATCGCGACAGACCTCGAGTACATCGCGTTCGGCGCGACACGGTGGCTTCTCAAGTGGGTGCGGCGACGGTGGCGGCGGGCGCACAAGGCCGGCAGGGTCGCCAACCGCGACCTGTGGGAGGAGCTGAACGGCGTCATCGAGAGCTTGCAGGGGCGGGGCACATCGGTCGCGTTCTGGCTGCTTCCGCCCGGCGGCGTGGCCAAGTCTCATTCTGCGCTCGTGCGCGATACGAAGGACGCCGCTCGAGAAGCCGCTCAACTGCCGCCCGACGCGGCTGCGGACGAGTTCACAAGGTTGTGTGGCATCATGGTGTAAATTTAAAAGTTGGATTTATTGCTTAGGTACTTGCAGAAACTATCTAAACAGCGTCTCTTCCAACTCCTATTATCCCCTTCCACCATTCGTCCATAGATACTGTCCCCGTCGAGAGTATCATCATACCGGAGCTGATATCACTCGATATCATCCCGGTACTATTATTAAATGGGGTGCATCCTTCAATAGATCCATTATACAAGAAGTGAATAAGACCGAGCCATGATACTTGCCAGCGTGCCAGCGGCACCATGTATGCAAGCAATCCTCGCTCTAGTCACAGGAGCCAAGGTCTGCCTGGTAAATTAAATAAATAAAGGACTTACTACTAGACCGAGTAAAGGATGTCAAAACGTAGCCGTTTGGTGCTCCTCGTCGAACCTAAAATAATCATCCTTCTCGACGTGTTTATTGCTCATGTACAAGAAAGAGGCTCTCTTAGTCGGCGTCATGTCAACACACCTGTCTATCTTCAGGGGTAAGAACTCGGCTGCTCGGGGACCTTCATAGCTTTTGGTTCGAGGTGCTGAATTCGGCTTGGACTGGCTTACTTCGGGCACACTCGGCAGTATAAGCATCGGCGCCGACTTTGCTCTTTTCCCTCCCAGACTAAGTCTTCGACTGAGTAGAGAAATCTTCGGGTCCCCTCTGGTGGCTCTACTTGTTGTGACTCTCCTAACGGGGGTGGGTCTTGCAGTAGGTTTTGTCTCCGTAGGATGCGCGACGAAGTTGGGGAACTGGAAGAGGGCTTGTTCGGGCATGGTGTGTGGCTTTTTACATGTGTTTTTGGTCAAATTGTCACGCTACGTAGTGTTCAGGGGGCTATTAGACCCCAAGCTTAGGTGACAGTTGAGATGTAAGGTCCAGGTAGGTAAGGTTGTTTGGTTCACTCATTGAGCATTCTGCTTAAAGCACTCGGCAAGCGAGTGTCAAGCAGCGCTGCTTAATATATCTACCGAGTAAACATAGCAACATACCATTCAAAGAACATACAATAGTGCATTGTCACATCGAATAACAAGGGCTGTGATAATGCACAATAGTTCCTTTAAGAGTTCTTGAGGGCTACAAGAGTTACAAAACGTGAAACAAAGAGTGGTTATCTAGCATAGCCCCCTAGTAACTCACAATAGCCTGTATGTTCCATAACAATGGCATCCAATTCTAGCACGAAGTATAACCGAAAGATAAGGGTAGATCTAACCATCACATGTCTCTAGTGACTCACAGTATGCTAGTCTTTCTAAAACAAGCAGTAAATAGGCATCCAAAGGAATATATAGGTAAAGCTATCTGTTAAGAAACGAACAAAGATCATTATCATGACTGTACCCGCAGACAATCTCTTACGCTATAGCTGGAATAAATCAAACTGAATTCAACTTCACAATCATGAGCGCCACACCCCAACCCAACCCCTAACCGTGGCCGACATGCAACAAGATATATCCAAAATGGCCGTGATTCGCTTCCAATAGCCGAAACACCTGTGAGTGTACTAAACGCGATAGAATATTGGTCTATGAAAAAGCGGCTCGATAGATATGGGCCGACTGCGCAATCGTAGTTCGGATGGTGTTATTCTGGGGACGAAAGTTTGACTGGTAAGCCCGATCGCTCTAATAGTGAGACACTCCACCCAATACTGGAGGGTCAAAGACAGGAGGACCGGGTAAGATTGAGAAGTAATTAGGTAAGAGTCGCCAGCATGGCCCTCATCAGACCCGGTGGTGGACCTGGTAAGAACTTGCGTTAGCTCAGTGTATAGATCATATGAGCTGTATCTTGCAATAGGCAAGTAGAAGCGCACCTTCACCTATCGATACTTAGGTACGCTGATGGACATCCTACCTTTCTTGTCCTTCTCAATGCGCACCCCGCGCCGCGGCTCCTCGATCTTTTCGACCTGTTCCTCGTACAGCACAAGCTCGCCTGTTGGCAGGCGCTCGGCCGATACCAGCTCGCGCTCAAGGCTGTGGCTATGGGACCGGTGGCGAGAGTGTGAGTGGTGATGCCGTCGTTCCCGCTTCACAAGGTCGCGCTCCGCCTCAAGCCGTGCAATTTCCATCTGGATATCTTGATCGGTACGTCGTCGGTCGCCGACTATTGCAAGTGGTCCGATGGGAACTTCTTCGCTGTATTCGCGTGGTTCGATTATGACCGGCGTGCGAGATGTAGACGTGGAATGACTGCGGCGACTACGAGCAGTACGTGCGGGCGAGATCTCGCGAACATAAGTCTCCTTGAAAACCTCCACTGGAGGAGAAGGAGCAACAGGCGCTGCCGTATGTATGACTGGTGGTGGTGGCGGTGCGATAACGGAAGGAGGTGGGGGAGGGAGCGCGAAGACTTCCCTTCGCTCTTCGATTAGGTCACCAGAAACGGAACGGGCGGCGGTGACCTCTTGCTCGGCCTTTTTATAATCTTCGCTTAGCTTGAGCAGGTCGTCGATGTTCTGTTGGCCGAGAGCTTTCTGTACAATGAGAACATTGCCCTGTTATTGTTAGAATGATATTATACAAGCGTGGGGGAAATCGCGTCAAGACGTACCTCTTCGACAAATGGGTAACCGAGATCAATGAGCGCTCTCTTGGAGACGAGCCTGACTGGGATTCTCGTCTTTCCCTTCTTGGGATATTCGCTTTTCACGCTCTTAATACTCTTGACGGTGACGGTAGTACCACCGCTGGTGCTTGAGTCTTCTGAGGTGGCAGAACTGCGTGATATGCTTCTACTTCGCACACTACGGCTTCGCACACTACGAGCGCGGTGCTTATCTTTCGATCCGCTGCTATCCCGTCGTTTCCTTTCCATGACGACTTCCCTTTCTCGGACACGTTCCGGGTATGCATGGTATTCTTCGTCGCCAAAACGCTCTGGCTCGGATATCCTTATTTCGTCGAATTCGCGCTCGGCATACATTCTTGGCGGGGGTAGGGCTCTTGATCGAGGAAGGGGGACTGGCTTGTGTGGTTCCGGGCGGTATTCGCGACGGGGGGGAGGAGGAGGGCTGTACTCGTCCCTTTCGACAAATCGCGGAGGTGGGCGCCTGTCAAATGTATCGAGGGAGGACTGGCGGCGAATCAACTGTCCGGGTCGTCGCGGAGGAGATGATCGACGATATTCCCGGTCGCGATCTCGCTCTCGGTCGAAAACGAGACGTCGCTCTAATTCAGGAGGTGGAGAGCGTCGGAAGCGCGGGGCCTCATCATCATAATACCGTTTCTCGCGCGGAGGTTCCTCGTCCCATGGACGCGGTGGTTTTCGCTGAAATCTCTCGTCAACTGAAGCCTCGCGAATGCGACCTCCAGGACCGCGGGCGGCGAACATGCGGTCGCGTTCCTCAAAGCGCTCCCTCTCTGCAGTTGGCCGAGCACGGTCACTCTCGACAGCGAAACGGTTTCTGTCCCACCTTTCACCGTACGACTCGCCGTACGCTAAATCGTCATCCGATCGTCTGTACGCCATCGTAAGGGCGATATAGTAATTACAGATAGGTTAAATGTAAATCGAGACACAAGTGTAGAAATTCGGTCTTTTTTGTCGGTCTGATGTTATAAAAAATGAATTTTTAGATAGTCATCGACGTAATAACTGCTAGCGTCGTTCCGATGACGACAAGGAGGGGAGCGAGATTATTATGCAAATGCGCGGGGCGGCTTTTCGTGAGCGGCTTGGGGCTCGGAGTGTGTACCAAAAATTGGTATACAACTTGGCGCAAGTCGGGCAGTCTTCTGACCTGTAGTCAGTCGCACGATAGTATTGTGACCCTCTTCTCTTCTCGATCCGCAGTTGGATTCTGTACGACCTGGGCCGCTGTTGGTAGATATATATAAAAGGTAACGTCGCTAGTTAGGTAGGGCGAGGCAGGACGAAGTTTCGAAAGAAAGCGGTGACAAGGTGAGTTTTAGAAGTCTCAAGTTTGGATTAAGAGAAATGACGAGGGCTTGCCCTGGAGGTTGGTGATTTTGTAGGTGGCTTGGAGGGGCAGCAGTCTAGCTCTTAAAATCTAGTAGGTTAACCTAGGTCATTACATCAGGGGGAACCGCCTGTGATGCTACTCAATAAGCCTGGTTATGCACCTCCAAGGAGGTACGTACCGAAATCGAAATAATGGATCCACTATCTGGGGATTCAGGGAGGGAACCTACAACAGAGGAACACTCACTACCTCTGAGCCTCTTTTGAGTCTGCTCTTCCTACCAATATATAACATGAGTACGGTATCCATACGCGCAAACGCTTAGACTATTCGTGAGCGGTACTTGGGCAATCAAACTTTTTCGTGGCTCATTAACTCAGTCAGCGACCGACATTGGGATTTGTGCCTTGGCAATTGACAATTGGGCAGCTTCGGGCTTTGTTTGTTTTTGTTGATACACAAGAGTCTAGGTCTAGACAGGGCTCTAGAGTACCATGGATGTATTAAGGCCTAGGCCTAGGATGAAAGTTATATTTTCATCCTAACTAAATACCAAAGTTGGGATATCTAAGACAAGGTATCCATACATATACAGAATCTGTCTGTCGTGCAGATAAGAACGGAGTTGAGGGACCCATCAATACGATATTTGTCGATTATTACTTGGGTAAGTTAAATTCGTAAGTATAGCGGCAGCGATTACGAGCTAGAATGGCGCGAGGAATAATAGGAATACCCATGAATTTACTACTGCCGGCAACCGTTTGCCATGGCCTAACATGTCGTGTTTCGCAACTGGTGAGATTTCGTTGTCTCTGTTCCAAGGTTGAGAGCTGGACCCGATGCATGATGACGTCGCCCGGCTATTTAAGCTTTAACGTGAGAATTCATCCCGCTCGCCAGCCGAATAAGTAGTGGCCCGTGCTTTACCTGACCCTGCCGTCAGGCTCCGGAAAATAATGCGCATTCTTAGCATCCATATCAAGAACAATACTACAAATCACACCAAAATAATAACACAGAGGAATTTTTTAAAATTGAGAAAAAATGCTTACCTATTTATTAAAGAACTTAATTCTTTATAAGAGTTTTTTGCGATATTATAGCTTGAAAGTTGGTGAAGTTATTTGAAATCAAAGATAATACATACCTTACCTTAGCTGAGAGTGCATGAAGCATAACGTTTTCTAAGCGGACAGCTGGATCAATAAAATTATAAAAATAATATATCGAAAGAGCAGTCTCTGACGAGCATACTGATATAACTTATAAGTAAAGAATATTTGTTATTGCTAATACTAAATCAATTGGTTTAGAATAGGCATGTTAGTGATTTGGTGGGATACGAATTTTTCTGCAGAGCCTGACTGCCCTGCAGCCCCTCTGCCCCTGTAGAAATCTTGGATTCTCAGAACTTCTTCTTTTCTCACGTGATGAGCTGACCGCGGGCTTCATTGGTATTTTCTTGCAACCTTTTAGATATGCTGTGCTTTTCAGCTATGATCATCTTGAGAAGTGACAAATGCCAAACCGCCGCGTCACGGTTCCTTTACAGTCCCCAAACGAACTAGGAACTCCCTGCTGCCCGACTGCGGCCCGACCCCATCAGTCTTCTCCGACTTGTATTTTGGTGAGAGGGTGCAGAGTCTATTGGCCGTCGGTCTGCTGGAGAATTTCCCCTTTTTTTTCTTGTGGCAAAATGTAGAGACGGTAGTTCACTGTGGGTATTGGTAGTCAAGCCCATTCCTGGAGAAACCTAATGTTACACAGCTATTTTATTTACCTATACGGCTCCCGAGGTCGGTATGAACGAGGAGACTGGTTTCTTAAGACGAAATCGAGATTTTGAAGACCAGAGCCTGGCTGTCAAGGTTATAACCACTGCCGTCAGAATAGGGAAATTTGCCGCCGTTCATGTACCCGTCCTGGGTGATGAAGTCGTTGTCGCTAAGGCTGAACACGTAGTACTCGCCCTTCGATGTACTGGGGTCTACCGGAACCATTCCAATAGATTCCCATTTTTCGTTCTATTCGCGTGTTAATACATCTGACTGGTCCCAATTGGTGGTGATGATGACTCACTAGCAGATACTGATCTTGGTCGCCACCATTGTGCATTCCGAATCTAGCCAGCTGCGAGTTCACGTTGAAGTCCAGAAAGCTGCAGTACGTCGCCGGCGTAATATCGTCTTTCAGCTTACCGCTGCTGGCTTTCGCAACATTGCAATCGAAGCAGTCATAGTCTCCTTCAGCTTTGACATCCGTCGCATCAGAAATGTCGAAGACGTCGATTTGGCGGTAGACGGAAAGCGCGCTGTCTTGGCCATGGCCAGCGCCGGAGTCCCGAGACAAGACGAAAAACTGGCCATTCTCTAGGGAATAAATCTCAGACTGCGCTGCGACCTTGGGGTTCTTCGACGCTTTCGCCTCGGGGTCATTGTAGAGCGGCAAAGGCACAACCCACTCCCCGGCATAGACAGGCGCAAGTCGGTTCGAGACATCGTATTTCAGAAAACGAGTATAACGCTCGGTTTGCTTTTCTAACCCCTGAAAATTTTATTGGTTAGTAGGACACATATATGCTAATGAGTTAATAGGATGGCACACTCACGCCGTCTTGCACGGTAGCCGCCTGCAACAAGACCCAGAGAGACTTGCCGTCTTCAGAAACGGTAAGGCCTTCGAAACCTAATAGATAACCATCCACATTAGCGCAGTTTCATTTGTCTAACTCGGCTCTGCCAACTCACCATGATTGTTATCTCGTCCGCTATCGGGATCAGCAGGGTCCACGTCGTCACTTTCGTCGTCGGCGTAGACTGGTGGGCTATCGGCGGAAAACGAGGTTTCGCCGTTGCGCATGGGTACAATTGCATCATTAGGCCGTATGGCACTGAGCATCTTCCCGTCGGCGCCGAAGAGATCTCCAGATTTCAATCAGTCCATCCGATGCTGTTGATTACTGCAGTAGAGCAAGACTCACAGATGTATGGGCCATATTCATCAGACACCCAAAAACTCGAGTCTTCATTGACGTAGAGTCCTTCAGCATCCACCGGAATGCGCTTGCCACCTGGTCCGTCCCCCCCGAAGCCGTCGCCCGTGTAAGTAGCAACAGGTAAAGCTGGAAAGCCGGGGAAGGTGAGATTCCCCGACGCGTCCCCGTCCAGTCCCGTGCACGGCGTACCATCAGGCCCTGAGAACAGTATCGTGTCTAGATACTGGAAGTACAAGTTGGGGCCCGATGGTGAAGCCACTGTCGCGGCCGGCTCAGGGGTGAAGATGATGTTGAATTTGTGAACCCGGGGGTTGAAGTTCAGCGTGCCTTGAGTGTTCCAGCCACGATCTGGCAAGGACCATAGCACTCCCGTGTAGCTCCCGTTATCAAGTTTCTTCCAGGCGGTTTGGTCAAGGTGTATAGAAGAACCCAGACCCCCGAGAGTATCGCCGAACTTGTCGACTGCGTCGGAGGTAACGTACCCGTAACCGGCAAGCTCCACATATTGGTAGCTGATGCCATTGCAGGTCGTCTGGTTTATGGCTGACGACCTTTCACAGTTCGTTCGGCGGCGCATAGATGCGCCATGAACGGTAGCGGCCAGGTAGGCTACGAGGAAGGGTGTCTTCATCTTTGATACAAGCGAAGGTATAACGCGATGGTAAAACGAATGTAACCAGGTACTCACAGCTGACGTTAAGGGGAAGAGACGGGGGTTCCTTCAACACTTAGAGAAGCAAACATGCTACTAAATATACACGTGCGGCTCGCAGCTGATTCCCGCCTCATTTGATACTTCAGACCAGGTTACGCTCAGCGACCTGCCCTAGTGGAAATTCAGCCCACTTGGCCAGCCATGGGCGTTCTGGCAACATGACGGTTCAGCCGAAAGGAAATAATCAATTGCCGGAATAGGGAGGTGTAGATGTTGAATTCTACGCGGTTGTATCATTGGGTTGGTACGGTGGTGGGTGGTGGGAGAGCACGTTTTCGATATCCGGCATCCTATTCGCTAAGCCCCAAACGAAATTGCCAAGTTGAGACGTTGCGCGAAGAGCTGGCTGACAACTAGCGACCACCGAGCTATTTCTACCATTTTCAAGCTCGGTGTAGCACGTGGCGCATTTATATGTCAGATTGAAGACGAAAGACAGGTACAGACGTTCGATAGTTCATAGAAGTTCCCGCCGGTATTCAATATGGACCCAGTTCAGACGCGCGTTCAAACGACAAGGACAAAATTCGACATGAAGGGAACTAATAAAAAGAACCGAGCAATGAAGCTAAGCTCTATGATCACCGATTTAAATAATAGACTCTATTATCGCTTAAGTTGTCGTAGTCGCAGGGATAGAACAAGATCATTAACTTCCTCAAGAAGTCTTCTCAAGCTTACCTAGTTACATCAAATAGGCCGGTCAATACAACGTCCTACGCACTTTCGTCAAAAACTTCATGGAGGATGTAACTTATAATACATCCCCAAGCAGTAGCCCAGAGAAATATTGAGATGAACCAGAGGGAAATTGCTGGTTTATCAACCTAGGTACCTAGGTAGGTGTATAATACCATAGCACCTATCAATCAAAACATATATATATCGAGCTCCCTTTTCCTCTTTGGGTGCTGCTTAGCCGTTGCTGAGTTGTTGTTTACCTCCTGGTTAGTGGCCGCCGATCTGTCCTCTGTATCCCCGATGCCGGCATCTTCATCCACGCCATCCGAGGATTCCTCGATTGTTAATTGCTCGCTAGGTAGATATGCCAGTGCGTTGGACTTGTCGTGGCCATCTATAGGCACGTGACTATGGTCGAGCGGCGGCGGCATGGGAACGGCTGGAGTAGAATTCGGATCTGGTAGCACTGATGGTGCTTGGAGGGGAGGATAGTTGATATCCTGGTGTATTGTGAGGGCTTGCTCGCCCCCCGGTTCCCGTCCTCCCTGGGTAGCCTCATTTACGGTGATTTCGTCATTTGTGTCGTCGGGTCCCTGGTCGGGTATCTCATCTCCCTCCTCATTTCGTTCCCCGTTTCGCATCTGGGGCACGCGGATTCGCTGCGTCTTAGGCATTCGAGCGGTGGGCATATATTGTCCGTGTTCACGATGAAAAACAGTTCCCCAACGCTTTGCGAAGGCTTCATCAGTACGTCTAATCAATTAGCAACTTGATACAGGGGCGGGAGTCTAGCTTGGCTTACGCTCTCGTCTCGTAATAGTCTGCGATTGGCCCAATCTTAGCAACAGCGGCATTACGTGAACCGTAACTGATTTTATTTGTTAGGCCGGCAGGTGGTTGAAATGAGACCGTAAAGGGCTAACAATGACTTACCCGGGCTCGCGAGCGAATAGTGCGTTGCGCCAGCCTCCGGTAAGAACGAATTTGCGCATGGCACTATATTATCTGGTCAATATCCTACCTAGACGTGACCAAGACAGTACCTTACAGTTCTCCGGCTGCGGCTTCTTGGATTGAGATAGAAACCCTGCTAGGCGAGTCAACTACATGGTGTTAGCCGTATTTTATTGATAACCGTTTGCTTACATACTCGCTCCAACATGTGAGTTTCGTTGATGCCTCCAGTACTGTAATTGTTAGCTCCAAGACCTCCATTGACATATCGGTATCCATACGGCAGGTTGAGTTTCGAAAACCACTCCACACATCATGCCATTTCCGGGTATAACTTCGGTCATACACCTCAAGAGGTTGTCAATTATTGAATGACGGGAAATTGCTAGCTTCACTCACACGCCTCCATTGAACTTGGATACCAAGACTCGCTTGTTAGGAGACACTATAATCCTTAGCATACCACTTGTCATTGAGCTATTCCGGTCCTTACTAGCATTCTGAGCTGCCTTGACGCCTAGAAGCCCACGCCCACTTTTGACACGATCTTCTTGCTCTAAAAGACGAATTAGCTGCTATTAATCAATATTTAGTTCAAGACTGACCTTTAGGTACCCACTGGGTAATGTTTAAATTCGGGACGAGGCCTAATCTCATCAATCACAATGAACAGCGGTTGAACAGCGGTTGAACAATGGTACAACAATGGTATAACAACCAGCCCCGCGGAGTGTAAATACCATGAAAATACCCAAAGTTGGGATGGGGGTTCTGGGCAGCTAAGATAGTTGCTAAGTTTAGTTCTTACGTTAACACTTGTTCTGAGCATCAGCGATCGTCACTATACATTGTTATACGTACCGAAAGAGGTGTCGTTCATTTTGTGGATAATGCTCTCCTGGTATTACGGAACGGGAGGGTGACAATAAGTACCTAGTCTAGCCGTCAATATGTAACGGCCCTCTGACAATCAACGAGGTTGTGATGTGACTCTGAATTCAAAACTTATAAGTGCTAAGCCGCTGAGACTCTGTAATCTTGGTAAGTTATTGGGCGTAAATGATATACTATGAATCGGTCTTATAGATGAATCGTTTTACTTATGGCATATATGCTTATATCGGGCTCGCTGGAATTCGCTCTGCGGACAAGTTCGTTTATAGAGTAGGTACCTAGGTAGGTATAAGGTATATGAAGCTAATGGCGTTATTGATAAATAAATAAGCTGGCCCTCTTAAATTAGGCCCCTATCTATCCCGAATTGAAAGCGAAGTTATCGCCGCTTCGAATTCCTTTTGACCCGTAACTCGAGCCCTCTTTTTGTGTTTTCAAGTCTAACCTTCATACTCCTTGCGACCTTTCTTAGGTTTCCATTTCTGTTCGCGCGCATTAGCTGCATACTAGTTTCTACATCCGCAGAATGAGCCAACGTTGCTACCATGTCCGTTTTCCAAGGTTGTAGCCGCAGATGGCGTGTTTCGAGCATTGTCCACACACTGAACATATATCCAAGACTGATCGTAAGTACTGGGAGGAGAGTATAGAGCCATTTAACTTGAATATGGATCACCCATTCCTGCTCGGTACCCGTCACTTTAAACCCGTGGACGTCTCTTATCCATGTCGAGACGAGTTGGGCGACGTTATCGAAGAGTTCAGTTAGATTCTGGGTCTCGTATAGTGACTGTATAATAGGTAGCCTGCCACGAGGCCAAACCATGTTTGCAGTTAAAGTTTCGTTGTTGATAAAGTGTAAAAAGCTCCCAATAGTATTCTGTGTTAATCTAAACGGGGACGGGTATTGAAAATAGTTCGAGTTATACCGCTCCAGTTCGTTCTCACTTATGTTAAACTTAAGATCATCACGAACAAAGTCCCCATATAAAGAGTACAGAGAGTGATTATTCCAAATTTCGTACGAATCGAAATTATTACCGTTGTCGTTTGAGGACTGGTTCAGGTAGGAATTCATATTTCGTTGATGCCAAGAGTTAACGATCCGCTCTCGAAAAACTCCGTTTTCCACGACTGACTCGAGAACGTTAACACAAAAGTAGAGTGAACACTCGGTAGCTGTAACTTTGGTATCAGCCCAAGTATAACTAGATGTCGCCCCATAAATTCCATAGGACTCTGCGGCCTTGATAACCTGTACCGTAGTAATCAGGGTGCTAATATTTTTAAAGGAGATGGTATACTGGGAGTCGGTAAACCTGGTCGCTGTCATCTGGACCGAATCATCTTCTTCCCCGGTCGAATCACTCCAATTTGTGATATTGATGAAAGGGAGGGCATGGGAAATCGAGTGCCTAACATCTTTATTGATCACCTGGGAGACCACCTGGGAGACCAAATTTCTAGTGATATCTTCGCATGAGCTGCAAATAGCAATTGTTGGGAAGGCTTCCCAGGTGCAGTTAGATGTAGAGCAGGAAAACTTTGGACTTGGGAGTGAGTCGTTTGAGGATGTTATGTAGAAACCACTTATAAAGGTAGACGAAATGCCATCATCTGACTGAGTGTTGAATTTTGAAAAAGTGGCAGATTCGTTCGATGGGTTTAGCCGTAAGCTTATTGGCGGTTCCTCATTTTCTAGCATGTAGGAGCCAACGTCGAGAAAGATGCCGGCTCTAGTGGTAGCCTGTGAGGAACCATGCTTGGCCTGAAACTGGCCGCTAAAAGATATAATTACTTGTAGAAATGGTTCAAACCCAACGAGCAGTATTGTAGCCACTGCACCTATCGCTACCCAGTGGCTAATAAATGACATCCTATTAGTTACTAGATTTGTCTGAGATTGAGGGGAACTTACGGCTTTCGAAGCCAGATGATAAGCCAGAGACTTCCCCAGGGCCCTCGGCTCGCATCATCAAACCGGTCGAATCCAATCAGGCTATCTGGTTGCTTCCGGTACCAATTCCACTTGGTTTGAGCAAGGCATGAGCTAATCGTGAAGCCTAGGGAAGCTCTTGATATTGCTGCTAATACAGAGACAAGAGCATTTAACGAAATGGGGGATGTCCAGGCATCTAGTGATAAGCTATCGACGCATACAAGAAGAACGACTAATGCTGACACGGCGCCGATACTAACACCCAGAGCAGCAATCTCCCAGGCCCAATTGCTTCCGCGTTTTGACACGATATGATGTTTGGGGCTAGACGGTGGGACAACGGTGTCAATTCGAACTTGGCGTCTGGTTATTTTGCTGGTAGACTTTCGAGTCCTAGCTCCAAAGTATTTGTTTATACGATTGAGCCGCATGCTTGCTAAAGCTGTTCCAATCTCTTGAAAAGTAGGGCAACAAAGACCTTTTAAATCGACGTTGGCGACAGGTTGAATTTGGTGTGTTAGTGAAATTCCGGGCCCAAAGGATGCCACAGATCATAAAAGGGGAAGATCATTTCAAAATTCCCTACTCTGCTAGTACGCGAAAAAAAAAAAAAAACTAACAAACTACAAATAGAGTTGAATATACTTGAGACGCGATGGGTGACATGCATTGGCACTCAAATAGAAATGTGCGAAATGAGATGGGTCATGTTACAGTAACAATGCGGCGCGTATGCATGTGCAAAACAGTTACATAGGACTTTGGGGGTTTTTGGCAAACGGTCCGCCGTCACATTACTTGGGGGTGGTTTGAAGTATGGAAATTAAGTTAGGTCGGGATTGAGGCAGTGTTTCGTCGATATGCTACGGGATGAGCCGATTTGTCCTAGGCACCTACCTCCTACCAGCAGCGAAGGGGCTTGGGAGGTAAATTCGAGAAAGGTGTGGAATGTGATATATAGGAACGCATCTGGTGCAAGATAACAGCCAGCGTGTCACGGATAGAGATCACTATCAATTGATGTTTGTCCCTGCCCGAAGGAACGTAGGCATGGAAACACTACACATAAGGCTATATACTGAAGCCATCTCGCAGGTTGTCTTGGTCAGAACCCCTTTTACTCGTGTTCATAGATAACTTTCCATCTACTATGTGAACATGTGAGAACAGTGACAGAACGAGGAAGAGGACTTGTATTTATGGAACTATACGTAAAGGACAGCCTATAAATATCGTCGCTGTAGTTAGTCTGACCGGAGGCTAATTCAATTGCCACATACGTATATTGCTTATACGATTTTCGCATGATGTTCTAGAGCCTCTGCCATGTGTAGGGCTGCATAGGGGTCTAGTGCGATCCTGTAGGAAGGCCAGTCAGCACGCGGATCTGGCTAGATTGAGACCATGATTACATGATAAATTGAGAGCCCTTTGATTGAGATTCTTGGGTTTTACGTGGAGATCGAAAGTGGCCAATGGGATGATCAATTGGGTATTTCGAATGACGCTAAACAAAAGGGCCCCTTTGACATCGGCATTCGAGGATTGCGGTAATGATGGATAATATGGAACGAATCGAGCGAGGGTTATCTTGGCTTCTGACATGAAGGATTCATAGCTGAATTGATCGATCCTTGAGCATCATCGTAGATACCTATGTAAGATGCCCTCGACTTAGGAAAATCGCCACGACGTGCCACATGCCATGAACTCAATCGTAATATGTCTTAGGCAGAAGTTCGGCAGTTACCGAGATAACCTCTCGTGGGCCTAGCTACCGTACGTGTCATCCCTCCAGTGTAGGCGGGTCGGTGAACTGTACACAGACCAGATGGCAGACGAAAGGAATATATCCACTCGAACACCGATCAAGGGATTGATATCCACTCGTGAGAATAACACCGTTGTTTGCCACGGCTGGGAAGTATAAAGAGAGGAAACTCCTCGCGCTAAGCATGTCCATTGATGTAATGAAGCTGTTAGATGTCTTTCGAGATAGATATATTCTCAACTCAACTTTCAACATGAATTCGAACTCAATAATCGTGAATATACCACCGCTAACTGCTGCCTCTCTTCTCAGTGAGGTTAAAGATGAAACTTGGTTACGAGCGGGCCAGTGGTGCCTCATTGCCTTGACACTTATCTTTGCCGACAGAATCGCACGAACATTACTTCGGAACTATAGTTTCAGTCGCTTCTCGAAAGCCAATGGATGCCTACCAGTTACGATTGCAGCGAACCCCTTCCCCCTACCTTGGAGTGTCGGGCGAAAGTATGAGGTGTATAAGGCGTCGGTAGCCGGTGATCTTTTCGAAGGCCACTTCCTTCGGAAGTACACCAAGTACGGCAACACACATGCCATTGTGTCCCCAGTCTTAGGAACGCAGAAGGGCATTAACACGGTAGAGCCCGAGAATATTAAGACGGTATTGGCTACTCGGTTTGAGGATTATAAGCGCCCAGCATTTAGGTCCCTGGCCGCTCAGCCCATGCTTCTCCCGGGTCTGTTTACGACGGATGGGTATGTTGAGACGCGGATGACAGACTTTGGCTTTCCGTTTTCGAGATCAATAGGTGCTGACCAGCTTCTAGGCCCATTTGGGCACATTGGCGAGCCATGGTAAAACCGCAGTTCACCAGGCAACGATTTGACCAGAACGTTGCCGATAGTGAGAGGCACATGCAGCTAGTCTTCACTGCTTTGGGGCAACCCAAGGTAGATGGTTGGACAAACGACGTTGACCTTCTCGTAATCCACCCAGACCTCTAGTCACAGTGTGGTCGCAGGCTAACAGTGTTCAAGGATCACCTTTACCGGTTGACGATGGACACCGCCACCCAATTCCTTTTTGGAGCTTCCGCTGAAACTCAAACGGCGGCCTTAGTCCGCGCTGGGAAGATTCCCGCAGAGTCGTACGTCAAGTCTCTACTGGACGGGTTTGATGATAAGTTTTTGGAGGCTGGAAGTTATGTCGGCCATCGGATAAAGCTATCCAGTATGTATTGGATGTACGATGGACTCGCATTCCGCAGAGTGTGCCGCGAGTTGTACACCATGGTGGACGCGTATATCACTGACGTCCGGAGACGGTCTGCGGAGCGGACCGATGCGGAGAAAGAAGACGGGATGCATTCGAACATGGTTGAGGAGATGGAAGCGCACGGTGCTTCGCAACGGGACATGGTCAATCAGACGATGCACCTGCTAGTTGCGGGGATGGACACTTCCGCTGCTGCCTTAGGCTGGACGTTCAGCATGCTCGCCGCGCACCCCGAGGCATACCAGAAACTGCGAGTGGTCGTGATTGAGAAGTTCGGTACGGAAACTAACCGACTAGAGCCATTCACTTTAGAAACGCTGAAGAGTTGCGAGTATCTTCAGTGGGTCATACAGGAGACTCTTCGGCTGTTTCCCGCAGGGCCCATTAATGTTCGCGAGGCCGTTAAGGATACCGTTCTTCCTGTCGGTGGCGGACCCGATGGGAAAGGGCCGGTTGCCGTTCGGAAGGGCGCGAGAGTTCAGCTGGGAACATACTACACGCACCGGAGAAAGGACCTGTGGGGAGAGGACGCCGATGAATATCGCCCAGAACGATGGAATGGGAGACGGAAGGGCTGGGACTTCACTCCGTTTAGCGGAGGCCCCCAAATCTGTGTTGGCCGTAAGTGGCGTAAGACGCATTTTTTTCGTTGGACATAACTAACATATTGCTATGCAGAGGGCTACTCCATGACACAAGTCTCGTACGCCATCGCTAAATTTGTTATCCGCTTCGACAAGATGGGGCCGTCTCCCGGTAGTAATAACGAGAGACGTTTATGGATGACAGTGCTCACACCCGGCGATGGTGTCAAAGTCCGGATGCATCTAGCGCCAGAGGCGTTACCATGAGCGTGAGCATATGTGTTTGAAGAGAAGGGCGGCCTGGTAGTGCGACTAAGGAGTTACGTGAAAGGCGTTGGGGTAAGGGGATACCAGAATGAAATAGACCTGCTTACCTAGCCGTTAGAGAAATAGCATAGATTCCAAGAAATTTACATCAAGTTAATATCAGCAATTTCAGCAATGCACTCAGAAAGTTGTCTCATAAACCTGGCGCCGTTTGCTCGATAGCTAACTAGGTACCGATTGGTGAAGGGTAGGTCATAAGATAAGGTAGTAACTTAGGACAATAGAACCCGGCCATCTGGTCGCGTACTGCGGACATGCAACCTCCGCTCTATATAACCACACGCGCATGGCGTTAGGCCTCGCATGTATACACAAGTTATGAACAAGTATGCGTCTAAGTATTGAAATGCCTAGTCTAGGTATGCTGACCGTCTTCTCTATTTCCAGACGACTTCTCGCAGCCACTCGCCCAGGACCTTCTGATAAGCCACCTCCTTCAGCTTCGCATCTTCCAGCGATTCTTCGTCATGCCATTGCTTAGGTATTCGATCAAATCCATGGATCTGATCCGGTACTAGCAGCCACCGCACGCGCTTCCCGTCTTCGTCGACGTGCTCGAATGCGTATCTCTCGTCGTCGAGAATCAGCTGTCCCTTCTCAACCGACGGCTTCTCTTGGCCCACTTTGTCCGTGAGCGCTGGTTCCGGTCGTCCTGCTAGCTTGTTTGCCATACACCATGTTTCGTGTGCGAGTTGATCAAGCTCCACTCCGACAAGGAAGATATTCGGCGGTAGCGTGTCGCGGGGAGCGAAGTACGGGGAGACTTGGGGATCCTTTAGGTTGACTCCTGGACTTAGATAGCTCCACGAGAAAGCGGGAGCCAGCTTTGCCAGGTAATCAGTCGGATCCGCGCGCACGCACGTTCCAAGGCTGGGCTTGTAATGTCGCGTCGTAACTTTGGTATCTCCAGGCATACTCTGATCGACGACGGCGTAGACTGGCAGCGCGGCTGAGGGTTTGACTTTTTCTTGAATCGATGGCAGCTGGCACACACTGAGAGTTAAGCATCCACCAGCCGAAAAGCCGCAAATGGCTATACGGGTCTTGTCTACCGGTAGACTCTCGTCTTCGAACGCGGCGAGTATTAGAGCTTCGGTATCGTATATCGCAGTCGGGAAGGGATACGCGGGGGCTTTGCGATAGTTGAGGGCGATTACCAGCGTGTTGTGCATGCTGGCGAAGCGGGCATTCCAAGCATCATCGTCGTTGGGCCGGCCGAGGCAGAATCCCCCGCCGTGTATGCTGAATAGAGTTGGAAGAAGCGTCTTGGAGGCCGTTGGGTCGTACGATTCAGGAAAAAAGATTCTGTAGGGAGATTTCAAGTCAGTTCCGCCTAGCAATCACGACATGACGAATTGGGCTGTCGCGCGCATGAGAGAAAGAAGCACGTACCTAATTGGCAAGGATGGCCGGCACGTATAAGTCTTAATGATATTTGGGGGTATCTCTGGAGGGTAAAACCAATCTCTGTACCAAAGAGTTGGTGCTCCTAGGTATTGGATAGCATAGATAAGGACAGCATTCGTGAGTCGCGAAAGTATGGGAAGACGTTGACGTCTGTCTTGCCTAAAATCGTCCGCCATGGCTGGGTAGAGATTTAGGTCAAGCAGCTATCTTGTCCTTCCCCTTGGATTAAGTGTACGATGAGTATATGTAACAATACGTAGGCAATTCAGCCTTACGTGTTTGAAGACGCGGCCTTCTGCATCTTGTCGCAACACGGCACAATGCTGCCCGCCGAGTCCAATGGCATAGCTGAGTTCGGCAATAATATTCCAGCCACCGTTCTCGGGGCTTTTGCGCGGAGTGTCCCCTGCTGCCTGCCCTAGGCATCTGCACTATGCGTATAGTGAGGCACTATGCGTGCATTATACCTGGTATAGTGTATAATACCATTATACCCATAGTAAACGTGTATAGTAAGCGGTATAATGCATTTTGGTATAGTATCACTCTCGAAATTCTACTAAAATCAAAATTTCTCAGAAATCTAAGCTTCAATTGGCAAGATAATTGACTGCGACCAATTGCGATTAATTATTAATGTTTTAAACTTCTTTTTCTAGAGTAGCGGATATCGCTGGCGCTTGATTTAACCTCTGAATAGCTTCATTAAAAAAATCAAAAAAAAACTTGAATGCGAATAACCCCCATATTTGTGGGACCCGGAGCTAGACCCATGAATAATCCCGACATATGTGGATATCAGAGCTGCACCCATGAATAACCTCGATATATATGGGGCCGATGACTTTATCCGGATCCGACTATACGTATAGTGAAGCACTATACCGGTATTATAAATGTATAATACCGGTATTGTATTATACGTATAGTAAAAATCCGATGCCTAGCCTGCCCCTGTAACGAGCTGAATGAGGTAACACAGCTTTTTATCGATAACATTTATAATTATGTGACGGTCATTCCAGAACCCGGGAATCCGTCCGCCTTAACCCTTTTTTTGCGCAGTAAATGTAAACTCACGCCGCTCAGGAACCCTACGATTGAACCAAGACTTCAGTAATTTCGTTCTCATGAACTGAAGCATGTGGTTCTATTCAATGTCAGCAAGTGGATAGGACTCAACAACTTTGATTGAGCAGGTGACGTTATAGGCTGAGTGATTGGCCAATTGCTTGCGAAGAGTCAGGCCGATGCACTACGGTCTTCGGCGTTCTACTGTATTCGGCAAGGCCCTGAATACTAGGTACCTACGTATCGAGACGCAGGAAACATGTTCGACTACGTTTATTGTGATGCCTGGCTATGGTTGTCGCCAATGCCAGGTTGTCAGACTCGGATTATCAGATATATCTGTCCATGACTGAATAGTCCAGGTTGTTGCCCTGATCTCCTGCCATTCATATCACGAAATCGCATATCCTTATACATTAATTGAGACAGAATGTTGTTTTCTGCCTGTGTTAATGCCAATGACCATTCCCTGGGACCCAACGTCAAGGGGTGTCGAGGCGACTTCGACTTCACAGTGAGGTTCGAGCAGCTGTTTTTCTCAATCACACCCTCCGCCATCTTCATCGTCGCATCAATATGGCGGACCGTCCTACTTTCACGAAGACCTACTATAGTTGGCGCCCCTCTACTGCGCGTAGCCAAACTCGTAAGGCCATGTCCCGTTAGATGTTTTACTTGTTCAAGGCTTACGCACCAGCCAGGGCGCAATCGCATCATATACTTCTATGGAGCTTTCATTGCTACTCTCCGTAGCGCTGCGCTCACTTGATGCTAACAATGTAGACCTCGCCGCTTGCCTGTTGCGTCTTGTCGCTGCTCTTTGCATGGTCGCGCTGTCTTATTTCGACCATAGCAGGTCACCACGACCATCTATCTTTCTCAATGCATATCTCTTCTTGACCCTTCTATTTGATATTGCTCAGGTCCGAACTTACTGGCTGGCTTCGTCCACCCGCCCGGAAATGTCATTCACGGCCATATTCACGGCTTCGTTAGCCATGAAGGCTGTCATCCTCTTGCTAGAAGCCCAGCGGAAAGCCAAATGGGTTGCGTGGGACTCGAAAGACCATAGCCCAGAAGAGACAAGCGGGATATATAGCTTAGGCGTATACTTCTGGCTCAACCGCCTCTTTCTTGAAGGGTATAATAAGATTCTTAAAATCTCGCATCTTTACCCTCTTGATAAGAACATGGCCGCAGATCATCTTTCTGAACGCTTTACGCAGCATCTAAACAGTGCAGCATTGAGGGGCCGCGTAGATCTAATCAAAATCTTAGGCCGCACTCTTGCGGTTCCCCTCATCCTTCCAATACCAGCGAGACTGGCGTTGATGGGGTTTAATTTTTGCCAGCCCCTTTTTATCAATAGTCTAGTCACGAAACTGTCGGAGGCCGAAAGTGCCTTCACCCAGAACCTGCGGAATGGATACATCGGTGCCAGTATCGCCATCTATACTTCAATCGCTATTTCAACTGCGCTTTATTGGTACTTCCATCAACGAGTACTTTATATGGGTCGTGGCGCTCTCGTCACGGCCATCTACACGAAAACCACCCAGGCTTACATGTCTAATGAAGATGAGAATGCGGCCCTCACGCTTATGAGCGTAGATATTGAACGTATTATGCAGGGGTTCAGGTCGCTGCACGAGTTAGTACGTGATATTCTCATTCATTCCCACTCTTCCTCATGCGCTTCGTTATTCAAACGACTGAGCTTCCTTCCAATGCAAAAACATCGTCTTCAGGATACGAACTAATATCCTTGATAATCACCTTAGTGGGCAAATCTTATCGAGGTTGCACTTGCTAGCTGGCTGCTATATGAATTGCTTGGTGCAGCCTTCGTCGCACCCATCATCATGGTTATCATCTGTGTTGCTGGCGTCTCGTTCACGATGCGATTTATGGGCGAGAGCCAAAACTCATGGATGGCCGGAGTACAAAAGCGGGTTGGGCTCACTTCGACTGTTGTTGCCAACATGAAGAATATTAAGATAGCTGGCCTAACCCAGCCAATTGCCCGCTTCGTTGAAAGGCTTCGAGTCGAGGAACTGCAAGCAGGCTCACATTTCCGAAAGCTGATTATCTTCTCAGCAACTTTCGCTTTTCTTCCACTTCTCGTCAGTCCAGCTGTGACGTTAGGGGTAGCACAGCAGAGTCTAGATGCGGCACGGATATATACATCGGTCTCTTACCTTCTACTGATGGGAGGTAAGCTCTGACTCGTATTAAATAAGACATTCGCTTATGAGCTTTGCTGACTTAATAGTACCCTTAAATAACCTTTTTCAGTCCTTGCCTACGCTTTCTGCAGCAATCACTTGCCTACGCCGCATCCAGACATTTCTCGAAAGTGAGACACGTGAAGATTTTCGTACTTGGTCTACCGAATTGAGTAATGAAGAAAAGCTTTCCATCGACCAACCCTCTACCCTACCAGCGGTATCTATCAAGAACGGTATCTTCGGCTACGAGAATAGCAAAGTGGTTCTTAATGATATCAACATCGAAATACCTAGGGGCACTCTTACAATGGTTGTTGGTCCAATTGCTTCAGGAAAATCAAGCCTTTGCAAAGCACTCCTGGGTGAAATACCTTACAGCCAAGGGATGGTGACGATGACGACCCTGTTGCCGCGCGTGGGTTATTGCGATCAAACACCATTCTTGTCGAATGGTAGTATCAGAGACAACATCGTGGGGTATTCCCCCTTTGACGCGGAACGATATGCGGAAGTTGTCGACGCCACTATGCTCAGCATTGACTTCGAAACACTAGCCCAGGCCGATAGGACGAACGTCGGCAGCAACGGCATTACTCTTTCTGGAGGCCAAAAACAACGAGTGTCTTTAGCAAGATGCCTTTATTTGCAATCCGATCTCTTGATCATGGACGACGTCTTCAGTGGCTTGGACGCGGACACCGAAGATCAAGTCTTTAAACGTGTCTTCGGAGTAAATGGAATCCTACAGCGGCGGAAAACGACGGCCATCCTGTGTACTCATTCTGTTAGACATCTTCCAGCTGCCGGTCATGTTATTGCTCTTGGGCCTAAGGGAGCTATTGTGGAACAAGGAACTTTCAACGATCTCCTCGCAAACCAGAGCTATGTTCATAGCCTTGGTGTCAAATCCCCGTCTACGAGTCGTACCGCTACCGAGAAGATTGAGTCTACTATTCCATTCCAGTCTGACTTATTAGGGAGAATATCTACCACACTACCTCCCGTATTAGAAGATGGTGGCAACATAAACCGAGTAGAAGGCGATAGCGCGACTTATATGGTATACTTCAAGAGCATGGGAACATTGCTTGCCGTCTCCTTGTTTCTCTTCGGCGCATGCCTTGGGTTTTTCTATAATTTCCCTACCATATGGCTGAAGTACTGGTCAGATGATGTCGTTGCTACAAGCCACTCGCACTCATTCGGGTACTTCGCGGGAATATTTGGTTTGCTCCAATGTTGTTCTTTGATATCGTTGTTAGCGCTTGGCACCTTGATATACATTCCCGTCATCAATCGATCGGGTCTCACCCTTCATCACAATGCTTTACGGACTCTCGTACATGCGCCACTCCGTTTCTTTACTACGACCGACCAGGGTATCATCACGAACTTATTCTCTCAGGATCTCAACCTCATTGATAACGAGCTGCCTAATGCTCTTTTCAACACCATCTTCGCCATTTGTATTGGCTTTGGCCAAGCCGCTGTTATTGCCAGCTCTTCACCCTATCTAGCAATCAGCTACCCATTTCTGATGTGCGTTTTGTATCTTATCCAGAAGTTCTATCTCCGAACTTCGAGGCAGCTACGACTACTAGACCTTGAGGCGAAGTCTCCATTATAGTAAGTAGTACCCCTGGGCGTCGAATTTATCATTCAGATTAGAAAGTTCCGCTGATGTACCCTAGTACACACTTCTTAGACACGTCGAAGGGCATAGTCACCCTTCGAGCCTTTGGATTCACGGAAGAAGATCGCGCAAAGAATGCTTACCTCCTAGATACATCTCAGCGACCTGCATATCTACTTACCATGATTCAACAGTCAGTATTCCTTTAGCCACGGTGCAGTTTCACATTTATCCGTATCTCTCCGTTTCATAAATTCTGTAAATGCTTTACGAACCTTTTTTTTCAATGACTAACTTGGTATCACAGGTGGCTAACCCTAGTAATGAAGATCGTCGTCGCTATCATTGGTGTGCTTCTAACAACACTTGCTGTCCGCCTCCGCTCCAACTCCGGATTCACTGGCGCATCTCTTGTGACGCTGATGGCGTTCGGTGAAATGCTTTCGGAGATCGTCCTGTTTTATACGATGCTCGAGACTTCGCTCGGCGCTATTAGCCGACTCAGGGCCTTTGACGAGACTGCGAAGCCAGAAGATAAGGACGGAGAGGATATCTCACCTGTGGAAGAATGGCCACAACGAGGAGAGGTTATCCTAAAGGGTGTATCGGCCAGTTATGGGTAGGAAAGTCTCGCTTATTGTGGGTGCATGAGCTAACACGTGTTTTGAAGTACCGAGGAGCCAACCGAAACGCCGAACCTCGCGCTCAAAAATGTCCAGCTTCAAATACAACCCGGTGAGAAAGTTGCTATTTGCGGTCGGACCGGAAGCGGCAAATCTTCTCTTATCGCTCTATTGCTCAAACTGCTAGACCCCGTCGACAACGCGTCAGATGATGTGTTTATAGACAACACATCCCTTCGCCGATTGAACCGCTCCATCCTCCGCCAACGCATCATCGCCATCCCCCAAGACGTAGTCTTCCTGCCAGATGGCTCAACTCTCCAGGAAAATCTAGACCCGTTCAATGTATCCACGCCCGCAGACGCGGAGGCCGTGCTCGAGGCAGTGGGTCTCTGGGCTCTCGTCCGCGACCGGGGCGGCCTCGAAGCGAGCATGAATACTAGCACGCTGAGTCAAGGGCAACGCCAACTCTTTTCGCTCGCTCGCGCCGTGCTGCGTAGGCGAGTCCGCGCCCGGAGTCTCGGTTTCGGCGGCGGCGGTTCCGAGGGCGGGGTCTTGCTTCTCGACGAGGTAAGTTCAAGCGTCGATCGCGAGACCGAGAGGGCTATGCAGGAGGTTATTCGCGCCGAATTTAAGCAGTACACAGTAATTGCCGTGAGTCATCATCTGGAGATGGTGATGGATTACGACCGTGTTGTCGTAATGGATAAAGGCGAGATCGTCGAGGTGGGCAACCCAGCGCAGCTCGTCAAGGAGGCAGGGACAAGATTCGGAGAGCTGTGGCGCCTGGGTGGGAAGTAAGTGCACTGGTTAGCAATGAGCTGGTCAAATCACGATATAGTTTGTGTCCCATAGAGCCGGTTAAAGAGCTGACGCTTCGTAAGATGAAAACATAACAATTCTTATTTCTTCTTCACGTCCCCAGAAAGCTGGAGGTCATGATGAAAAAGACAAAAAGGGAACTGCCCGTATTATCGACCAAGGAGGCAGTGTAATACCAAGGTCGAAAGGCCACGAGCAGCCTTGGGGAGCCAAAAAATGATACTTACCTTCCAAAGGAAGGAAAGAAAGAAAACAAAGTTCCCGCCCGAAAAGCACGTCGAAAACCACAAGGAAGACTAGCACGTCAGTAGAAAGCAAAAAGATACCGAGTACCCAGGCATATCCGAAGCCCGGCGCCTTCTCGCCCCGCTTCCAGAGTGTCATAGAACCCAGGAGGATATCCGACGATGCACAGGGATTTCTTACGATGATCATAGGTCTCTCAGCCCCGGAAGGGCGAATGGTAAAGCGGCCGAAGGTGTTCCCCCCGTAGACCGACGGCGAGTCATTACCAAGACCTATGTCAGAGCGCAAGCGGAGCCCCCTCACCAAACTGAACCGGATGACAGCACAGTGGGCTAGCCGCCTCGAGGGGAGAGTAACGGCATCGTCATACATCAGCGCCACGGCTCGCCGGGACGGGCACGGCATTGTTGTTTTCCGGAATCAACCGGAAAAGGCACCGTGCCACCCCGAGGGGATGCAACCCACGTGTAGGGGATGGGGCACCCTACAAGGCGAGAACAGGGAATGCAAAGATCGGCCCCAGGATCGCGCTGGAAAGCCATCCGGAGACGGCTGACGCTGGCGATGAGCGGTGCAGCCAAGCTTAACACACGCGCTCTCAAGAGTGACTCCAGAAGCGAATAACCGTACGCACGACTCCCCGGGGTCGTGTTTATTGGTTGGGGCGAAGGTAATCTGGTGCTATTCAGACATAGAACTTTGTTGAAGGATGAAGGATGGAAGAAGAGAAGAGAGATCAGACAGAACTGTTGATATGGGTTTTTATGTACGTGTTGACCAAAACAATAACAATAGATTGCGTTGCTAGGCACAACACCCCCCTATGACCGTAGTCAATGTCAACAGAGTTGATGCACCACTAAGTGCAACAACAAACTCTGCTGAGCAACGCGCATTGTCTAACTCCTAGGCAACCATGCACCTGCAAAAAAGAATAAACATGCATAGGAAAAAACAACTATCTGTAGAGATTATATACTTGTCCATTCAGCTAGTAACTGACTGCGGTTGGCATTGTCCATTGTCTGAGGTCTGTATCTTCCACAAAGCTCTACAACAATGACCCATTAGGGGTTTAGGTCTGATTAATTGAATCAATGGGCAGGCTTTGTACCTAACTAAGGTGTCTACCTACCTGGTAAAGAAAAGAAAGCGCACGTAAGGTACCTAGGTAGATAACACCGCATTCAATTGTGTTGATCTCCTGGTCAATGAGTACAGAGTCATGTTAAGATTACAACGCCCACGCGTGTCTTATGACTCGAGAATCAGCCAAATACTACACCCACGCAGCTGGTACGGGGTTCTGCCTGTATGCATTACCTCACACTCTTTATGTCATATCTGCGAAAGGAAAACGATTCGCCATCACAAGCTTCCATGTTACAAAGGAGGTATCCAATCTAGCAATTCAACATGCAGGAATAGATCCAAGATTTTTGAAAGTTGCCTACTACCTAGCAGTTAGCTGGTGACAAATGCTTTCATTTACAATATGAACTGAGTGTAGGACGTTGATGCCAATGGGTTTTCCACTGTTGCATCACCCGAAAATTGCCCTCGCTAACCCCCTACCCTTCACACCATCTCTTGCCGCTTTACTTAGGTCTAATCAGGCGTTACTTAGGGGAGGCTCAGTCCTGACTTACGATAACTTAGGGAGAGTATTAGAATGGGATTAGCAAGGTAAAAACTTTCCCCCAATTAAGGGAGGTAAACATGAAATGTTAATTCTTCGCGAGATGGTAGCCTTTTGGGAACTGGGCTCAGAAATGGGACCCCGTGGTCTGCGAGCATGCGCTAATCTTATTTACAAATAAAAGGGTAGGTTGCTGTGAAGTTAAATACCTAGGTACCTATATTGTATTACCATGGTAAAAGGGTTACCCAAGAACTTGAACTACCAATAGCTAAAATCGTACACTAGATCTGTAAACGAGGTATCAAAGGGGTAGGTAAAGATTGAAATAATTCAAACTATTCTTCGCAGCTTCACGAATTTCCTAAGATTTCTATCGGTCTTGCGTTTCTAAAGAAAATTCAAATGTAGACCTTTTCCTAATGCTTACTCCGACGTAAAATTGACAACCGCATCAACCACGGCCTTCGTCGCAGTTAGATTGGGACAGTGACCAGACTCCAACTCAACTGTCTGAACCGTCTTGCCTTCCTTCTCCATGTATTGAACCATGTTCCTCTGATAGTCGATAGGAAGAGTGAGGTCACCGAGCGTGTGGATATACAAGAGCTTTACATCGTCGCGCCAGGCGGGAGTATTCTGGAGCGGAAGATACATGCATTTTCCATTCGAACGGACGAAGGTCGCGATGTAGGCTTTGAGTTCCTCTGGGTCGAGTTGGTCGGCGTAGGGCTCGCCAACAAGGCCCTCCTTCGGGTAATTAGGCACGCAACTTTGGTTTTCATCGAAACCAAAAGCAACAGGCATCTTATCCATGTGACCGAACACTTCTACTAGATAAGTCATGCTCTTGCCATCGGCCGAGGCCGAGCCCGCCATGTAGATCAGATGCGTGATTCCGCCGGAAAGCCCCTTGACCGAGCGCGCCTTTTTACTAAGTCCGTATAACGAGTTGGTGCCCACCTGGCCTCCGTAGCTGTGCATTAGCACGATGATGTCCCTACCGGCCTCGATAAGGCTAGTGGCATAAGAGCGAATGAGATCCGAGTCATCGGTCAGATCCGCATTTGGAGGCCGGCTCTCGTTCATAGAAAGAAGGCGTGGGAGGTGCACTTCAAAGCCAGCAGTGCGAAGCGCGCTGGTGAGCTTGCCATAACTTTCTGGAACATGCCAAGCACCGTGAACGAATAAGAGAGTAGGCTTAATTGTAGTTTCCATAACTTATTGCACTTGAATTGTAGAGATTTTGAGAGTATAGAATTGTAATGAAGAGCTGTAAGGACTGCGAGGAGCGTAAGTTGAAAGTGAGGAGAAGAAAGGATGCCCTCAACTTATCCCTTCTTATACGTGTTACCCTGAACCAACTCGTTGTGTTACCTATTAATACTTAGGTACCTAACACCGACCTATTAATAGTCGTATAGTGGAACCAGGAAGGTACATAAGTACACCCCCGGGCGGCACAGTAACTCGGAGTTTACGTAAGCCGGGTTCTTCGTTAGATGCCCCTATTCGCAGGCTTAATGTCTTTTTTGCGACGGATGCACCCTCCGCAAACTCCAGGCATTTCTTATTCCTGTCTCTCAATAACTTCCTTCGTTTGTACGTTGTATGAAAGACTATACATCTGTTCCCACATACCGACATAACCACATCTCAGAGCCTATCGAATCCGTCCTCGACATGAGTTCTACTATGGCTCTAACAATGTACCCGAATCATATCAGTCCGATATATGTCATTTCTCTAGCTGTTGCATCTGTTATGGCGGCCGTATCAACTGCATGTGTTGTCTTCCGCTCCATACAAAGATTTTCTATGAAGTTCATGTGGGATGACTACTACATTCTTGGGTCGCTCATCTTGGCCTTTGGATTCATGATTCTGACGATCCTAGCAGACACCATACCCCACGCTGGATACCATACCGACGAGTGTACTGTCACAGAGATAAATACGCACTTGAAGGCATATTCCCAAATAAAGCTGCAGAGGGTGGAAAATGAACTACTCTGACGTTATTGTTATAGATTGCATTAGCATATCATATCATCTACAATCCAAACATCACATCATCCAAAGCATCCGCAATGCTCTTCTACGATCGCATCTGTGGCATTGACCGTGTATTGCAGCTTCAGCTGCAAGTTGCCAGTGGATGCCTACCAGGCTATTACTAGTCTCGTCCAAGCTCAATGGAAGATTCTGCTCCCTTCAACTACCATTAACGAAAAGGCATTCTGGTGCTCTGTGACCGTCATAAAAGTGCTACTAGATGTTTTCATCCGGCAACTTTTGGGTGATACATGTGTCTGTCATTTCCACAAAGGCACGTCACAAAGATAGACTTATGACTCTAACATATGGATACTTGATATTGCTTCTCACCAAGTGTCAAAGGGATTTATCGAATATCAGTGGATGAGACTTAATTGTATATTCTTTTCTACTTTAGGCAGTGAAACTTGGAGCCTCCGGCCACAAGGCAACCACAGCAATATTTAACTCCTTACCAGCTGCCTCCAGGTCTAGCATTACAATAATATCATAACAGCTGGCCTGATACGCCCATCCTTTAATAATCCGATGAACATCTACCTTCCACATCAACACAATTTAGGAAAAATCATCTACCTATATTAACCAACCCTTTGCCCAAGTACATAAGCCTGAATCGAGTATTCATAATCAAATCTCGTGGGTTAAGAAATTACCATGCCTCAAAGCAGCATCGTGGATCAGGGTATGACCCAAGTCCTTACGGTAGGTTTCACACACTCGCGGTGCCATCGCTCTACGAACAATATCGTATTCTCAAGAGTTAACTTTGATTAGGGGCTTGGTATCTTGATTGGTGCGGGCGCAATTTCTAATACCACCCACGCAAAAATCCTGAACCTCCTCAATCATGACGAATGCCACGATACCACCGAGAGTGAGAGCATAGCTGTGAAGGAGGAGGCACCTTGTGAGGTAGACCAAGAGGAGAGAGTCTTACTTGACTACGCGCCCAGGGAACCCTTCGATATCGTGGATGGATCTGAGTAGGTTTGATCCCGTAATACGATGGCTCAGCAGATAGACATCGACTAATGTAACTTCTAGTCGTCACCTTGACCACGTACAACCACCAACGTGGAATCAGGAGCCTCTTGTTCCAGAACCTGCATCAGCTACTACGGCGACCGTCGTATCCAAGTCGGACAAGCCAACCAGCAACGTCAAGATCATTTGCCCCTGGTGGCTCACCCAGGGCTACAACTGTCGCGACCAGGAGTCGGGAAAATGCCCCATGATTCACGAACTAGTCGCAGGTGGTGCGAAGGATCCGCTCATCTGCTACTTTTGGGCGAATGGAGATCGCTGCAGCAAGAACGAGCGTACCTGCCGCTTTGCTCATTACCTAGCACCACACCGTATCGTCGCCCCTATACCGATGAGAAAGAAGGCTAAGAAGCCTCTGTCTACGTTTGGCGACGCATCGGTCTACTCGGGTTCTACTAAGTTGCACTCATCTAAGCCCAAGGACAGTGATAACGTATGGAGATGGGGACTCTCAGATGATATCGATGACGACAGTGAGAGACACTTGTGGTGAGGTAATGTTGGGACTACGTTCATTCGGGAGCGGGAAACCGAAGGTGATGACGGCAGTCACTAAAGAGGCTTGACGGTGAAGGCCATCGGAAGAATCTCCTAGATATGGGCGTATACAGGTCTCGTCTCATGAAATTCCTCCCACTCACCCGAAGTAAAAAAATACGTCCTGAAGATTGAGGATGCTGTTAGGAGTTAATCAGATAAGACTACTGCATAATATAATCCTTTAACAACATCATTTCTTAAACCCCGATGGGAAAATATCTTTAACGCTCATGAATCGTATTGCTACCACAGTGCTAAGAAGCGGGGGTGTGAAAAAACTTGTAAGTTTTGATTGATTCTTACACTCATCTTTATCTACTTATTTTCTTAAATAACACTAACTTCGTAGGGTCTGCTAAGACATTCACCTCGAACATAAAGTTCTTTGGCCTTTCTTTAGCCTCGTCCTGAAACTTGATATCATAGTGCGAGAGAATGTAGGCGAGGATGATCTTTATCTGATTGCTGGCGAAGAAGCGACCGGGGCACGCGTCCCGACCGAAGCCGAACTGCATGGAATCGTAGGTCGGAGAGGCAAATTGGAACTTATTGACATCGTCGGGCGATCTGTTGCGCAGCTTGTAGAACCTGAAGCCGTCAAAGGCGTGAGGGTCGCCCCAGGAGGCCGGTGTCTCGTCGAGGATGTTGGTATTGCACTGCACGATCGTTCCCGCAGGTATGTGGAACCCATTTGAAAGTGTAATGGGGATCATGGCCTTGCGCTGGTATGTAGCTTGATGCGTGTCAGCTTGAATATTTAGATAAACCATAAGGTTGATTAGAGTTCGTCCTTACCGACTGAAGGTGGGCTGTGTCTTTGAGACTCCTTCATGAAGCTGTCCAGCATTTTCATCTGGGTGAGATGCTGCTTCTGTAGGATGCCTTTGCTATCCTTGGTGACTCCTAATATTTCATTCCGAAGAGGCTCTACATATTCCGGCCTTGCGGCCAAGTCATACAGCGCATGTATGATGGCAAGCCGAGTAGTGTGTATTGCGGCGGTTGCTGTGAGCATCTGCAAGTTAGCCAACTCCTTGTTATTGAACGATTTATCGCCCATTTTCCGGGCTCGCTCCTGCATCCATTGGATCATGTCATTGTGCGGCGAGGCGTCGGGATTAGCAGGTTCTGCTAATCTCTTATTAAGCTCTGGTAAAAGCAGCTCAAGGGCGCGCTGGTGATCGCCTCGGATCCGCGTCATTTCCGGGACGAAATACTGCGCGATAGGCCGTAAGTACGGATGCCATTGCTTCAACTTCTCGCCTCCTGTCATAACGTCTAAGGCGAACTTAGTGCTACAGTCCAGCCATTCCTCGTTTCGGCACATTGGATAGCCGACGAAGATACGAGCTGATGCTTGAGCCACAACGCGAAGCAGTTTATCATGGAGGTCAATTGGTGTCCAATCTGCAATCCATCAGTGATGCACGTTTTTAGGGAACTTTCCGAAGGAAGATAACAGCATACCGTCACAGGGTGGGAACTGAGTTTCGAAGCAGTATGCGACTTCATGTTCAACGTCACCGACCTGTAGTTGCGGATTAGATCAGCCCACACGTGTACCTCGATGGCGCTTCCGAGACACTCACGAATGTGCCGAGATTCCGGTTTAGGTCTATCTTGATAGCACCCAACATGATATCACTTTCATGGTCGATGGTCGTGTAATGACCGATGTGGCGCTTCAGAGCTAATCGTCAAACGCCGAATCTCAAAATTCAAGGCGCACATAAAGACTTACATCGGCTAGAGCCTTCATCCCACTGGCCTCATGGCGATTGTAGTCCTTCAAGTCATGCGCAAATTTCCTCGGAAGGAAGACTCTCGGGCCATCCGGCGTGATAACCTGGAAAATTGCGTCTTTGAACTGGAAAAGAGTAAGTAAGTCTTTCTTGTGGTTTTGAATCGGAATCTGACCTTTTCATAGCCTTCGCGTAGGAGTTGGTCCGCCTCCTGCACATATCGAGCTTTTAGGGCATTAGTATCCCCTGAATCTGCCCCCACAATTGGAACACTGAATGATTTCGGCTTTCGAAGCCACCTCGAGATGGCGGCAACGAAGAATATCGTCGCTGCCGTGAGAGCGGACGCCCACACTGTCGGTAAATGCAGAGACGTCATGGTTTTCCCCTATACTGCCTCAGCTTTGCCCTGCTGATAGTATTCGTGCACTACTCAACTAATAAACGAATCGCGCGTATAAATTACGAATCAGAGGAGGTACGTATTATACATGGGCACCCATGAAGACCCATTACAGTAATTCTTCAGCGGCCCCCGGTCCCCGTAGGATTGGTGCGACGCTGCCCATGCAGTAGCGGCAGCGACAGTCTGGGTAGAGAGCCCCTTAAGATTGCAGTTCGGCACTGCAACGTCACATATCCCGCTAAATTTATAGCGGCTTTAGCTGGTGGGACGGTAGTCGTGGCAGCGTGGCTTATGTGAGTATTCGAGCACTAAGATCCCGCCAACATCGGAAAGAATGCGCTGATGTTCCATGGACCTAGCCAGTAAGATTGGTGGGATTGCCAGCCCGTAAGCCCTTGGGCTGGCCATGCAGAAGAGGGGAAGCCTACTGAAAACCTGACGACGCTGTGAGATGGCGTACACGAAGCCACTCACTTCAGCTCTCAAAATGCCAACGCAATCCCTCATTCAGCTATGTCCGACATATTGCTCACATATTCAAGACCAACGCAACTGAGATGCCTCTTGATTACAAATGCGATGTTTTGAAATGGGGAGGTTAGGTAGGTATGCAAAACTTGGGTAGGTAGCTTCCAAGTCCTGCGCAATCCCTCAATGGCATGGCTCTTATGCATAGCAAGGGGTCAACTCCATACTTATATTGCACTAACTAACCATCCTCCGCATAGGCGTCTCCCTCGCTGTTCGCTAGGCACGTTACGGCAAGAGCATACACTATGGGCTCCAGGGCTCGGGGACGGCAAGTAAGTGATGCCCGTCGATCGCCATGTAGTGGTTCCTACGCCGCTGTAACACCCACCAACAGCGCCGCGGAGGGTTCAAGCTGGTTCTGGGCACCGTACTTAAGATACTCTGGAAACGGTGATGTACCGTGGCGTTTCTGCCAGCTCTTGTCCTCCCACACGACTTGGAGGGTTCCGCCGTATACACACCACGGACTGAAGCTTTCGCGTTAACGCAAGGGCGCGGGGTGAGAAAAAAATGGCACCTTCAGCAACCGGTGTGGATCCTCAGCCGGACATCACTTCGGCCGATACGAGTAAGGTCGGAGTGCCGCCTGGACTGAAGTTAATCCCTCCTGAGAAGCTGGACCTGCGTTCGGATGAAGAGATTGAGGCATGGCTCCAGACTCGTCATCCGGTCACGTCGGACAAGAATGTCTGGGCATTCTGGCACTCTGGATACAAGAACATGGCCCCTTGGGTCCAGAGAAACATCATCAATTGGGTTCGGAGGCTGGGGTCCGACTGGACCGTTCACCTTCTTGATAGAGTACCTGGGTCTGAGACGAATGTTAGCCATCTCGTTGATAGCTCGTTCTTCCCCGATTGCTTCAATGATGGCACGATGGATGGCCCGAGTGTGGGTGCTCACTCTGGTGATCTCATCCGGCTGCCGCTGCTCTGGCTTTATGGCGGAATCTGGATTGATGCGGGTGAGTCTTCTCTAGCTCCTCCCCCTTTCCCCCTTTTCTAATAAGATGAATAGGTACCTTCTTGTTCCGACACGTTGAAGACATCTGCTGGAAGAGGATTGAAGATCCGGAGTCGCCATATGAGATGGCTGTCTTCGCGATTGAAATGCGCCCAGGTGTAGAGATTGCGATCAATGGTTTCATCGCGGCGAAGCGTGGGAACCCGTTTATCAAACGCTGGCACGAGATATTCAAAGCACTTTGGGACGGCGTCACCAACTCTCAGGGGTTCCACAAGCATCCTCTGCTGAGACACCTGCCTCTCCTCTGTCCGCCCGCCGACAAGCTGAATCTGCCTGATCTTCAGGTGTTGATGGAGTATTTCACCGACTACCTATCGCAGTGCATGTGCTTCGAGCGGTTGCGCAAGCTCATCGATCCGTCGGATGGCTTCAACGGACCCGAGTACTTCTCAAACAAGATGTTCATTTGCAGAGCGCTTCAGGAGACCTATTACTTCCAGCAGGTAACGAGCTGGTCGGGGACCCGACAATTCGAACTCCTGAACACGAGGCGTACGGGCGACGGCGTGGTGAGAGATGAGAAGTGGCAGGCAGCCGAGGACTTCGTACATGATGCACTTGCGAACACGTCTACCATGAAGCTATCCCACGGCCCTCCCGGCGCTCTTGAGTGCTTTCTCGCGGACCTCTGGGACTCAGTGGAGCATCATGACAAGGACAACCTGGAGGGTACCTTTGCCGCGTATCTACGATACGGAAGCGTGCACTTTGACCAGACACGGGAGATGGAACCTATCAAGACTAAATGGCCTGATGAAGAGGTGTTGCACGCTGGTGTCCTCGAGCCAAAGAGTTAAGTTGGGAAAAAGGGGCTCCGACAATCGGGCCATGAAATGAGTTTCGCTCCGCATTGTGTTTATATCCACTTAGAGGCAAACAAAAACTTAAATACACCCAAATGATAAAGACCGTGAGGTAACCAACTCTGTATCATATCGTACTGTAGGATCATTAAAAGGAAAGCCTAAATACGTTCGACATCGCTAACCCTGCCTGCCCCTCATCTCGGCAAAGCTTACTCATAAGAGAGATCTAGAAGGACTTCCAATTTGTCATTTACCTGGCTATTCTTGAAGTACCTCTCGCATGCGTAGCTATCCAAGTTGTTAGCACGGTAGATTCTAAACATAGATAGGTATATTCTAGCACTAACCTCCAGTATGCAGTGCCGGTAGCCAGCCTATGACAACCTCGGACGTATTCTCGTATATCTTCGTTGAATCTTTCGTCGTCCTTGCTCCAAGGGAGCCTCTCCTCTGCAGCCACACAAATCGCATAGTGTTCTCGGATGAGATCTAAGACCTTTTCGATAGCACCGTAGACACTCAGGTCTTTATCCTTGTTCATAAAGAGGAGCACTATGTACAGGGTGATTAGCGCGTACTGTATTATATTTGTACAGGAAAAGGGTAGCTTACCGAGGTTCTCAAGTTGAGACACTCGCTATTTAAAGAGAAATCCCCCTGTTAGTTATATGTGCTTGTTATTTTACAGCGAATAACTTACAAACTCCTTCTGCAAAGAGAGTACATCATTGAGGAGGACAGTGAGCTTAGTACACTCTTGAATGATGACCTCCATGGCTTCATGTCTGCGGACGTATTCGGGGAGCTCAAACTCCATAGCGTATTCATTTTGAGTGATGCTGGGGATGACGCCAACGTCGTCTGATCTGATCTGGAAGTGGTACCATGGATCCGGGAGATCCCCTTGACGGACTTTCTGTTGCCTGCCGACACCGTTGACGTAGTCGTGGAGGTCAAGGCGAAGCCTCTCCGTGGAGATGGGACCAAGGCCCGCCCGGAGTTCTCTTAAGATGGGGTAAAACATCTCCACTGTCCCTCGCGAGTTGGGAGGGGGGGTGTAGTTTGGATTGGGGCCAAGACAGTCATCGATACATTTGTTCGTCTCTTCACAACATAGACGGGTGCCCTCCTCGTCCTCTGTAAGCTCACCCCCCGTGTCGATTTCTAACTCTTGTTAGCAAGGTATTACGAAGCTCTATGAGCAGTACTCCACTAACCATCATCCCAGAAGAATATCTATTTCATAATGTTAGTTCGGAGGAGACCGAATCAATCCTGGAAAAGTGACGTACCCAGTAAAGGAATTTCGATAAGGTAAGCATCTTATCCTTCTTGCAGTGTGGATAGTACACAGCTGTAAGGAGGGTGTAGTTTCCTCGAGCACGGTGCTTTGCCTTTTTCTTTTCTGCCACGTTGACCCTTTTCCGTTATCAGTATAAAGTAAATCGTGATCGTGATAGTTATAAGAGTTTAACGTACGTCGGGAGCCACACGTCTATCTCCTTATTGATTTCATCAATATCAGGCTGTAGCTCGCTAGGCCATGCCGGCATTAAGGACAGGATGTTTGGGACCAGAACTTTCTGGTTCAAGGCTCTCTTGATGAGATTTTTACGCTCATCAACAAGGTTAGTGACCCCATCAGGCGAAGATGGCCAAATATGATCAATATCTGGAGCCATTATGTACGTAACAGTGGTAACTCTAGTAAAGGGTGAAGAGAATAAAGTAAAAGGCTAATATGCGACGTTCTTGGTCTAGATAAATATACGATAACGCATGGGACAGAAGTGAGGCTATATAATCTGTTGATCTCGATGCAAGCAGCCGTTGGTGTGACTGTTTACGGCACAGTTCAACCTTTCATACCAACAGGAATACGGCTATGCATTCAAAGCAACATGTTCGGCGTGATTTCCGTACGTTGCACGAGGTCGGCTCCCAGTAGGATCGTACTCCTGACGAGGATGAGGAGGCTTGTACAACGTTAAAAGCCGCACCCTACTACTAGAGCGTGGCCGTATCACATGGGCAAAAGGGTGGTAGTAGCTGACGATGCCGAGCAATGAAAGGAGTCTGAGTCAGGCACTGAGATCTTTACTATATCGTATTATGTGGCAAGTTGATCTGGGTCTAGCTAAGGTTATGAGGGGACTACCGCGGGCCGTGGAGACTCTAGATGCTATAAAGAGCCCGTTTAACCGCCGGACATACTACACCATCTTGGGTGATGGTGCGTGAGCGTTGGCGGCGATCCTTTTCCTAGCCTAGCCCCCCCTGATAGAGGGGCCCCATTCGTACCTGGATCAACTTTCATGAGATTTACGAAACGTACTCACATCCTGACCGGAAGAGGGATTCGATATAAAGCCTGATTCGCTCCATTACCGACTATAAACCTACGCTAGCTGCACAAGAGAATCCCTCCGGCCTCGAAGAGATCCTGAATACTGCCAAGGAATAGTTTATAATGTTATCGATATGGAAGGTAGTAAGCCTTCAGACTATATCCCCACTACCAAAGTAAGTCCTTGATGTAGACTGAGCAGGTTATTGGTCTAGAATATAAGAAACGGCTTGCATTAGTTCGAGGATTCGGATGACCAAGCCTTGGATTAGTTACATATCTGCTGGCCGAACTCGACACTAGTTCTGCGAGGACCAACAGTGCCCCCTGTATTGAGTGCCCCGTTTCGACAGATCAAACAGGGGACTAGTCCTAGCAGATCTGGATAGACCCTGAAAACCCCACTGCTTTCATTGATCTGCCTGTTCTCGAGATAATTTAGAATCCAGAAGTTCGGCATAGCCGTGCTTACAACGGGAAGAGCTCACGTGTGACGTCGTGGAGTGCTGTCCGTATTCAAGAATGTAAACAGAAACAATAAGAACTGACTGTGTCTTCGAGGTAACTAAGCTCTTTGAATATTTTAAGCCGTTTCGTTCATTCCCAAATCTTATATGCAACATGCCATCTGACTTGCTATGGCAGTGAAGAATTCCACCAATGGTAGTCACCAAGAGAGTGATGAAGAGCGGCGCAGGAGCTTCGCTTCCACGGCGGACCGGATTTTGATGCGACATGGAACCGCGGGACACCAAAGACTTTTGAGGGTCGTTAGGCGCAGAAGCGTCGGTTATATTAGGTCATGATCATGTTAATCACCAGATCTCACCTCAGCGGTCTGGGAGATCTTCGGATAGTTCGATACAATTCTCCTATACGACTTACCAATCGTGTTACTCCAAGATGGTAACGGATAAGATGATATGTGCAAACGACCCACCAACTATCACATCAATCCCGTAAACTCGACAACACTATTGATCTCTGCCAAGAAAAAGTTCCAACCTGTTCAAAAGACTATAGCCAACGGGAGGCGCCATCACTGCTTGCGCTTCGAAGACATCATGCAAATGTCGGAAGGATTGATGCTAGGAAAAGCCAAGACTAATCACCTTACTGTAATCACAATTTCGCTCACGGGCGTGCCTTAGGCATCCATCTTACTTGAGCTTGAGAGCTATGTCAGCCAGAGCTTTTCATTCCCTTAATCCTTAATAGAGGTTCTATGTGTCCAAATGTAGGTAGTCCAGGTAGTAGACTGGCTAGGAGTAGTTGCATCTCTATTCGACACCGCTTTGATCTGAATAGAAAGACATTCCGCTTTGCTTGGTGCGGAAAAGGAAACATCCTAGTGCATAATGACTTCGTGGTATGCACGGGTCCCTTGGAAGCCTGTAATCTGAACCGGGGCAAGCGTTGGTTTGGTTAGCGCGTGGGCTAGACCTTGATGTGCTTAATACGACGCTGTTCTCCCATCACCAACCAGTCGCAGCATGTCCCAGCGCCCGCCGAACCGTTTCGGCATTCAGCTGCAAGCCAGCCGATCACGAACCATTCGGTAGCACGTAAGTTTCCAGGAGTTACTCCGAGGGTTGGCGTTTTCGCTGACCGCTTCAGTACCACCATCCCACGTCCTTGAGCAACAAACCCAACAGGACGTTCCTTGTGTAACGCCCGTCAATTGATGAGTGGGGCCTATCGCCCTGAAAAGTCGGTAACGATGCCCCCGCCGAGTCCGCCGAGTAGCACTGGCTCGTCGAGCAGTCCTCGGACGATGTGGGGGGTCCTCGTCATACATGCGGCAGCGTCGCAGCAAAGCACGTGTTGAGGAGCATTTGCATGGCAGAACACGTAGAAGGTTCTGAATCCAATAATCGTTCAATAACCCAAGTAATGCTGCATGTTGCGTGTTACCTACTGTACCTCGATTGCTACCTACCCTTCTAAGTAACAAGTTGAGAGCCTGATTTCCTATCCCCGAAGAGAGAGTGCTGACGACGCTCCGTTCCAGCGGGTTTATCCTTCAAGGAGCGCGCCCAACATGTGACTAAGGGGCACGGCACGGTAAGAATACGACTTAGGCTCGGAATATCTGTGGATCGAGCCCAATCTGCCTAAGCGCAATGTCCGTAGGGCTGCTAGTGTCAATGCCGCGCTGATATCGCGTGGATACCACGTTTCCCCGCGTGCCTACATCGGCCTCTTGAGGGTCAGTCAGTTGATTCTTTCCAGCACGTAAAAGGTGAGACAGTTGCAGTTGTGGAATGTCTTGCCGAAGGATTACGTTATCTAAATATCTGCGAGAGTAATCGAGGCAGGTAGTGATGCGAAGTTCGCCTGCTATTTTCCAGACGAGTCCACCAACAGGTGGCGGGGCCACCAAACGTGAGCAGTAGTGCAACTCCGCTCCTTATCTCCGAAGCTTTCCAACATAGTCATAATCCGCTACCTTCTAACATACCATAAAGGGGCATTCAACGGGGGTAATAGTACGAATATCAAGATAAGTAGAAATTGGCTATAGGATACCTAAGTAACATGTTACGAAACATGCATGAGCTCACGATACAAAGACCTCTAAGTCCTAGAGACGTAACACCGCACAAGTCCTATTGCCGCAATCCTCCTCCCATTCGGCTCAACATCACATTACATCAGCCCTCAGCTTGGGTCATTTGACTAAATACGCCATTCCACATTATTACGTTATCCGACCTTCTGAGAGGTTGTGCTTCTTGCAGTAAAGCCGACCGTCGCACGACAACTCCCTGTTCCCGCCCTGTAATCTTCCACGCCACCCTCATCTTCAAAGCCCCGAAGCTTGCGCGTAGTTAATTTAAAGTTGACGTACCGAACAAGAGGCCGCCAGAATATGCATTTATAGAATAATAGCCGAAATGGCCGTCGGAGTTGTCTGAACCGTACCCAACCCCCTGCCCACCATGCGAACAATGTTAAAGCTGTCAAGGGTAGCGTAATTGCAAGATATAATAGCAAGCCCGGCGTGGTAGATACGTTTAGTGCTCCCTCAGAGGCCTTCTCTGTTGTGACAAATTGCATCCCAAAGAAAGTCTGGTTTCGAGTTAGACAACGGTCAATATGGACACGAAAGAGGACCAATGCTCATACCGCTGTGAAAGTACCGGGCAAGTATATCAGCGTCACTACGGCAATAACGCGGACTGTCTTGGCTTCTCTCAGAGAACGTGTCGATACTTCGTGCATGTATCTGGTCTCTAGGGCAGTGTGGTGTGCGGCACGAGCGTTGATGCAGTCGCGGATCATTGTGAGGGACGCACCAAGTCTGGCACGGGTTGAATCGATTTGGGTTAGGAGGAACTGGCTTTCTCGTTCGGCTTTCGCGACCATATCCAGGAGTTCTCTAAAACTATGCTCATCGTGAGGTGCATCTTCTATAAACCTGCGTCGTGAAACTTCGGTTGACAATGCCTTAAGCACGCCCGTGTTGGATTGTAATGCATGGGATGCACGGGTAAGCAAGCCCTCCCAGTGATGACCCGCCTTCAGGCTATCAAACTGTTGGCCTTGCTCTAAATCAACTTCAGGCTCTCCAGAATCAGACTTGAAAGGGTTCGTAAAAGTTGTTTCGTTAGCCAAAGTCCAGACTCTCCTTTCGATGTGCTCCAAGTATTCAACCCAATTGACGTTTAGCACGCTGCAGATAAGCATGAGGATATACGTCCAGTGATGCCCTCCCGAGCTTCTATCGTCGCTTTCTGCTATTCTCTCTTGCGCTAGGTTGAGCATGTTTTCCGATGCTCTGACGAGTAGCACTATTTCTCTCTTATTCAAGATGTCATATTTCTGGTATATCATCATTTTTCTAAGTGACCAGGGCGTTGGATCACCTTTCCGCTTATTGGATGCAACATATTTGAAGATGGCGCAAAGCTCGGAGACGTTTTGGCCTGCCGTGGTTACCTTTGTTGTAGCGTCAAAGGCTCCCCGGCTTTCATGTGATGGGATAACACCTCCAACAAAACTCGTTATGTTCTGCAGCAGGGCAGGAAATGCACCTATGCGACTTAAGAGAAGGTCGAAGCACTCATAAGATATGCTAAGAGGCGACTGTGAAGTTACTTGCCCAAAGATTCTGTATAGTAAAGTCAGAGCTTGCTAGGTGGTTGGGTTTAAGGAGTCTAACATGAGATAGGTGCTTCTCTTCACCAGGGCCGCGGCGAGGAAACTGTCTTCCCTTATATCTAGTAAGTTAGCTACAACAGACACTTGATATCTTGCTTCTTACAAATACTTTCGAGCACGTTCAGTATCCATCAATAGATGAGTTTGAGTGGGTTCTGTCTGGTCGTCAGCGCGTGTTTGCGAGATAGATGGGTAGCAAACCTCCTAATGTCATTTGGCAGATCATCATTTTTGTCATCCCGTCCTCTCTGAACAGGCGAAACTTGAGGCGAGACAATGGAGCCCACTCATACCCGTTACAATTATGCTTAAACGACATTCTTACCGTGATTTAGATTTTAGTTATGAAAAAACATTAGCTGCAAACTAGAGTAATCATTGTAGGTTCATGTATAAGTACTATCATATCATATTAAGTAGCTGTAGCATCGCCCCCGATTTTACATCGTGTTGCCTATGAGGCTGCGTCAGTGCCCAGAAACGTCCAGGTACCCCCAAGCACATGGATCTAAGTAGGTAGGTAGGTACAAAATGTACCTAGGTAGGTACCTATCTGGGTGTCCTGGTGTACTAGTGTACAGCTGCACGAGACACACTGACCCTGGCATGCTGAGTGGACATCTGACCGGGTGTAAGGCAGATTCCACGGAGGCGAGGAATCGTGATAAGTAATATAATTACTTGGCAATTCACCGGTCTCTAATGAATAAGTAGGTATCTGCGTAGTTTGGGACCAAAGGTCTTGGATATCTAAAGCAATATCGACTACAGCGCGTGAGTTTGTTGAAATGGCTTTGCTTCACCAGGCCTAGTCTAAGAATTGGATCATCCAGGTGCATATAGCTACCTAGGCAAATTGGGCTAGGTAAAAGATAAAGGGGAGCACGGAAAGCAAGAATGAGAATTCAGTGCGACTATGTGGCTTTCTTTTATTTGCACTGTGAGTAGTACTTGCGCAGTCCTGACCTTCGTGCGCTTATGTAAATTGATTCCATCGGCTAGGATCTTGTTTCATGTCCCTTTGCTCTCTCTTCGCTCTTTTCTCGGCCAGTTGAACCTGCTCGACCTGATTATATATCGTGAGATGTACTTGACACATGGCCGGATAATTTAGAAAGACTTACTTCTGTGATGGTTACCGGTGCAATAACTCTGAACTTGCCGCTTGATTGTTCGGTCTGCGCGCGATGATGGCATGAGCTTTGCCTAGGCTTTTCTGACAGCAACTGACCTCTATCTTGTATGTCCGGTTTCCACATTTTGCCTCTAGAAGGTCTTGCAGATCCTCCTTTTCGACATATTGGGTTAGCTGTGTTGTGATTGACATAGTGAGGTCGGTTAGGATTTAGAGCAAGAAAAGCATCCATCCTTGTACTCGAGTAGCTTTTAATGTTTCTAGTGGCAGTGGTAAAGAAGATCCTCGCTATAGCTACGTCATACTGACTGCCTACTATTCTGCCTCTGGGCTATGGTACATAGTGGCTTGCATGAGTCAACTGTTATCGTGGGTTTTATTGGACCTTTAGCTACTTCGTGGCGTATCGTATCTGCCTCGCTCTAAGGATTATATCACTCATTGCGTCAGCTAATCTTGGCGTCTCAAATTAAGCCGAAAACTCATCCGCGAGCTCAAGATGCTATTTTGAGGCTCTGCCCTATGTACCTTGGTTTCCTATTGATTATTCTACTTCTCAAACCACCACCGCTGGATACTCTGGGCCAAGCTTCTTGGATTTTCAGTTCGATCTTGGCCACCAAAGAACCAGTAGAACAGGTCGGCAAGCCAGAATCCTCGTGTGTGCTCTACACTTAAGTAGTTTATGTATCCGTATGTTAGATGGCGATGAGCTTGACTTCTGTATGTCTGTGAACTGCATAAGGAACATTGGCGGAATGTCTCTGTACTGTTATCCCCGTGCTTAGCAATTCGTGGCGTAGCATTTCCTAGACGCATCAATGTCCTTTCGCCTTTGCTGCAGTTGAGGAAGCACAGCCAATAGAGCAGCCCGCTAACCGCTACAGCTACATTGACGACTAGGTACACCCAGCCTTGTATGTAGCCATCCTCGGGCTTACTAACGGGGAAAGCCGCAAATATTAAAAGAACAACACCACCGAGTCCAATCAGGAGCGTCAGTATCCAACGTCCTAGTGGCCATCGTAAAGGCAGTGCTTCTTTCTCGGGGTTCCACCTAAGTGCCACGATTTCATACGTGTCGGGTGGGACTGCGGCAATCCTGAAGTACATAAACGCCAAAACGACTGTATAGGTACCATTAGTACTTTCCAAACATTCGCGGGGTCCTTGCTACGCTTACCATTGACGCATATCGATCCATACGAAAAGAGCCTGCCACTAAAGCTAACGGCTTCCGTTATATTTGTGATGGCTGCTGATATACAAATAAACACCGTAGAAATGATCCAATGCAATACAATACCACCTTCAGGGGATTCTGGTGGTGTCGAGGCCATGCGGTCTTCAATCTCATTATCTGAATCGTCTCCGTCTGATGCGTTGCGCTCACTCGAGGTTGATCGGCGCCAGAACGTGGACCACGGAACAATGTTAGCCCATGTGATGACCTGCTTCACTAAATGAGTTGTTAGCAACTAATAATCCCGACCTATCGCTGCAAGCTTACCCCTGGAACAGGTGTACGTAATACTCAACATACTCCCAACAGCAGATAATGCCGTGATGATCGCCCACGCTTTCTCAGCAGAGTCGCCACCTCCAAATAGCTATCCCACTGTTATCCAATTGTTCATACCCCAAGTTGATAGGACTTACCTGCGGCGCGAATTCAGAATCCAGGATACCGTGATTCAGTGGTATCCCATAAGACTTGGTATCTACGTTAGTATGTTATTGTATTTTTGATAGAGACTTACCTACGTAAACTATAGCAATCAGGAGATATAAAATTCCAACTATGAAGACTGCAGAAAAGAACCCTCTCCGCAACGTAGCGTGGTTCTTGATTTCACCCGAGACCTGATTGTGTAAGTCAACATCCTGCGTAAAGTCGAGATAATCAAACCCAGGCACTTACAAGCGTAGCATTTTCCCAACCCTGAAAGCTAAATAAAGCTGTAAGGACAGCAGTAGCAGATGGAAGTTCGCTAACATCATACTCTAGTTTTTTTGGTTGCTGATCAGGATCGGTAAGAACACTGCCGTTCTTAGATATATGGTTAACCCCTGCGCAGAAAAGAACCAAGAGAACTAATATTTTCAAGCCTGCCAGAAAGTTGTTGAATTGTCTGCTCCACCGTGGTGAAAAGTAGACCACAAGACAAACGACGGATAAGATTGCCACGGCTATGAAGCGCCAAACTCGTACGTCGAAATCGTCGTGAGAAAGCGTGGCAGCAATAATTACTTGGCGGGCAAATTGTAAGGCATTGCTTGTTGCATTGTTATTCCAAATAAAGTAGAATGAATAAATAGTGTATACCAGAAGCGGCTTTGATGGAATAACGGCGTCAAGCTAGGAATTAGATTAGATCAATGAATTGGAGTCAAACATCGTTACTTACATAGATCAGCTCGCCTCCAGTGTAAGGGAGCTTTCTAGCATACTCCAAGTACAAAAACATACTAGATATAGTAGAAAATGTGAGTAAGTAAGCTGCCCGGCTAGAAATGGAGATCATACCAGAGGACAGTCCAAACAAATCCAACAACCCAGAGACCAATTGCAGTTTGTCTGTCTCCTACGAGTTGTAACACGCTGGGCGGCCCTGTAAAAATACCCGATCCAATCATCTTGTTAATGATGAGTGCTGCAACATCGACTGCCGTAAGATAGCGTCGGGTTGTGAAGGGTACGCCTGTGTCGTTCAACTCGGATTCTTGACAATGTCGATTGCTGCCTTCGCCTGTTGATTGACTCGTTCTTGATTTCGGGATACTTTCAGGGGTCATATGGTCATCGGCCCCGTGTATCCTTTCTAGACTAATCGAATTTCTATTCATGTTGATGTATGTTAACAGGTAGTAACTTGGGGTTCTGGAGATGGAATGCTCAATACATCAACAGGATAAAGGTATAGTAGGGAGGGCTATAATAAGGAAACTCGATAACAAATACGACATGGGCAATCTATTCGCTGTAACCATCTTAATTCGCGCTATTCGCCCGGCTACGAAGATAGAAGGGCCAAGGATGTACCATGCAGACTACGCCTCCATAAGCCTCTTTCTAGAGATATGTCCAAATCAGTAGCGGTTACACAACATGGTATCTCACCGAAAAGATACATTGAATTGGGGTGAAGTACCTGCCCTGTAATTTCAGTAGTAGATGCCTAACCGTGTCTACCCACTTTTTGACGGGACTTTTTTTTTAATTAGCTTTTACATTAAAACTCAACTTTTTAAAATATAAATAATTTTATAAATTTAAAAATTATTATAATAAAATAATTATATAAAATTTAAAATTAATTAAATTATATATTAAAAAATTAATATTTAATTTAAATAATTATTTATTTTAAAATTATTAAAAAAATAAAATATTAAAAAAAATATTTTATTTTTTTATATAAATTAATTATAATAATAAATATTTATTAAATTTATAATTCGATAATAATATAAAATTATTTTAAAATAAAAAAAAATATTAATATAAATTATAAAATTTATTATAATTTTTAATTAATATTTTATATTTTTATTAAATTTATTTATAAAAATAATAAAAATTTAATTTATTTTTATATATTTAAATATATAAAAATTATTTTATTATTTTATATTTTAATAAATAAATTTAAAAAAATTTAAAAAATTATATTATATTACGGTTTAAATTACGATTTTTTTCGGAAAAATTCACGGATCGAAAATCACGTAATTGAATTATAAAAATCGAAAATATATATTATAATTTAATCGATTTAAAAAAATTAAAAAATTAATAATTTATAATTATAATTTAATTATTTTAAATATTTTATAAAAAAAAAAAATAA
>JAOXNQ010000002.1:2293957-2335988 GCA_028571165.1 Hypoxylon perforatum
CGGCCGAGCGCGCCGTCCCGGGCCTCGAGGTGCTGCGGCTCGAGCGGCCCGGCTGGGTCACCCTTGGCACGCACGTCCTCGTCGAGATGCGCGTTCGCGATGTTCCTCCTCCTGCCGCCGTTGAGAAGAAGGAGAGGGAAGCCGCCTCCGGGGCGCAGAAGTCAACAGCGAGCTGGTGGCCCTCGTTCTTATCTAGCAGCGATAAGGAAAAGAAGGACTCGTGAAGATCCTATTCCACGTAGCTTATTCATAAAGGTCAGAAGTGTTTGTGTATAAATCATGTCTTACTACCTTATATAGTACTATACCACTCATAGCCAACATTCTTCAATGTTATCCGATCCACTTTTTAGGACCCGACGTTGTCGTGATCCTATCGTCCTAAGCGACAATCATCAAATACACGCCATCACATTGCATCAGTCTTGAACATATAAATTGATTGGGGATTTATTTTCGTATTTTAATTCCATTTTTGTTCTAACCGGCCTTTATCCCAGCTAAGTTTCTAACGTCTAAACTAGCAGGCCTTTTTTTCATCTCTGCCTTTTTGTATGCCTATGGTGTACATACAAAATTCCCATATTTGGAAATCGGGCGGCAAACGAGATCGCTGTATGCATCCCTCCATCCTATGATCCGAGTCCAGTACGAACAAGTTTCAGTTCGTGGTAGACCCCCGGGCCGTCGTCATGCAGCCTCGCTCACTTGTCGCCATCTAAGCGCTCCCTCTAATCATAGTCATACAGCCGCCCCTCTTAGCCAATGGGTATGATAGCCACAGATACGCTACCATCTGATAGGAAAACAATTGAGATGACTGAGTGGAATAAATGCAGAAAAATCAAAGAGGAAAAAAATGACGCGAAATCAAATGTATCAGCTGGCGCCGCCACTCCCCAACTCCTTTTCGTTCATCAAGACGGCCGTTTCTTCTATCTCATCATACATGGCTAACCGTGTGCCAGCTGCACGGCAAGCGTTTTCTTCCGACGATATTGAATAAATAGGAGGGAAGATTAGAGGAAATATTAGGCCCATCGGCGGTATTTAGAAATCGTCAAGTAGGCCATCGAGCTCATCTAGCTCGATAGTTTCGGGACTTCTGTCCCAATCAAGATAGTTATCAAATTTAGCCCAGCTCTCAACCTCACTGTCCTTCTTAGCCGAGGGCATCAGGCTCGGTCGCATAGCAGGACTGGTCATAAATGCCATGTGCGGTAGTAAGCTCGGCGCAAGCGTCTTTGGCGGTTCGCCAAAGAGCTGTTCGTGTTGCATGCCGTCATCTATAGACACTTGATCGAGGGGGTCGGCTCGGAGCAAATGTCCGCTAGCTTTCCGCTTTTGTAGGCCATCCGCCGTCTGCGTGAACTCTTTCTCGTCTTTTTCCAACGGGGGTTCCTCTGCTCTGGTGTTGCGCGAGATGTTGGTAAGCGATCGATGGCGCCCCGATACAGAGCCCATGGGCGTACCGGGCATAGGTATGTCATCTTCCATGTCCTCGAACTCGGGCGACGAGAGATCCACTTCAGGCGACATGCTGAGCTCTCTTCTTCGGTCGCAATCGGCGTCCTCGGACGTTGATCCTGAGCTTGACAGCGACGGCGTGATGATGGCACGGTTTGCGACAGAAGGATCTGGTAGAGGTAGATGAGGGCAGGTCGTTAGGTAGAAATAGGTGCGCCTCGGGTGGATGGTTTCGAGCTCCTTGGCCAAAGGACAGGGCGCAACGGCAGACCAACACGATCGCTTTAAGTATGAAGATAGCCGGGAGGAGACGATAGCGCACGGGTTCGCGGATCTTAAAAACTGGGTTAGCTTGGGATGCGAAGCAATAACGTTTGTCTGAACTTACTGTTGGACCATTTTGACGTTGTTGTCCATCAATGCAGTGGCCAGCTCCTTGACTAGATGAGGACGGTTTCGAGTCTCTTCTAGTTGTACAATGACGCCTGCAACTATTTCATCGTTTATGCCTTCTAAGTCGACCTTCTTTATTTCAGGAAGCTCAGACATTTCAGAGTCGTCCATCTCAATGGAGTTTTGGAGGCTGGGCGAGGGCGGCGGTGTGCGATGATACTTGGTGGAGGCACCACCTTGTTTGAAGGTAGGCGCGGCGTTCGCAGAAGATGCAGAGTCATTGTGAGACCGCTTGATCTTCTTGTTTGGGTGCGACGAGGTCTCCGAGGACGATCTAGAGCTTGCCATGCTAGAATTACTGGGAGAAGACCGATTTACTGGGATGTGTATTCCGAGAGACGGTAGAGACAACGATTTGCGACGGGTGTTGTACGGCATGATGGGCAAGACACGGTAGAGGTGGATTTAATTACAGCGCAAGTTGTGTATATAGGTATCTTATATTCCGTTGCATGAATCGAGAATACAGAGTGGAAGGTTGTAATCTCAGCTCACAGAAAAAGAACTCCAACTGGCGAGGCGAGAGTTGCGATGTAAGACAGGGGAGCAATCAATACCGTAGGATTAGGGACTTATTAGGGGGGGCAATAATGATATTGTATGAGTGGGCGAGGGAGAGACGAGACGAGGAAAGGCGGTGGGAAAATAGACGAGGATCGCGACGGCGATGATGAACCGACGAATCGAAAGAGGAGAAAAAGCAAAAAGTATTACACTCTGGTTAAGCTAAGAGAAGATGGCGGCGGCGAGAAGGCTTGACATACGCCTGTGTTTGTGTGATGGGAGGAAAAAAAAAAAGAGCTGAGGAATGCAGCACTTGTTCGCCCGGGGGATGGGACGAGCATTGGGGGATGAAGCAGGGGAGGTACAAACGGTACAACGACCATCTTGGATCCACCTATTCGACAGGGTTGATGGGGTTGACAGGGCATAGGACAGGGAAGAGGAGAAGAGGGAAAAATTGGGGTGACCTAAGGTCGCGACCTCGTCGACCTTGTAAGTAACATGAGTTGGACATGCAAGGACCTCGAAATTTACTACGAATCCCATATTAGAATTGAAGAGGGAGGCTGTCATTGCAGGTCTCTGCAGAAGTACCTCTTGGCCCAGTGTCGTATCACAGGATTATCCCTTGTACGTCTATTGCCCCGTTTGGAAATGTTCAACCAATCAACTACGAGTTTCTCTCGACGGCTGGACCAATTTTTTCGTTCGTCACCTTTTTTTTATCCTTTGAATTTTTAAGGGTCTTGTCCGCGCTTCCGTGCTGTCTTTTATTATTATGAGGTATCCATCATTACGCAAGAGATTGCCACTTAGGAAGTCCTTGGAGTACAGTATCTGTCATTGTTTATTGAGGTTGCCTCTACAACGGAACGAAGATTGGCCACTAGAACTGCGCTGTATACATCGTACATATCTTAGTCGAAGCAGATTCGCAGGATCTATTTACTTTCAAGATCGCAGCGTGCCTAGCATCAAGCAGAAAGAGGCGGTAAGCAGTACGTAGACATGCAGGCAATGCATTGTGCATGTAGGATGACCCCAAAGCAGCAAGGTTTCCTTTGGCATATTGGGTGCATCAGCGTAAGTGTTGATCAGGTTATTTCTCTTATTATCTCTTCCCCCCTCTATTTTACGTATTGATTTGCTCTCACTCGACTCTGCACTTTCCTCTTTCTTGCTTAAAGCTGAAGATCATATAGATCTATCAACGTAAGAAGAGGGGAGGGGGATTTTCGTTGTAGCAAGGCTAGCGGAAAAGGAAATTCAAGAGAATACAGAAGAGAAGAAAAAAAATAATGAGGCTTGGTGTGTGCGGAGCAGAACGGACAGGAAACAGTCTAGCAGGGATTGGCATGCATACAGGGTTTAACAACTTGACCGATACTTTTTGTCGATACCCGATAATTTTTCCTGTCGCTCATACCTAATACCTCTCAACTCTCTCCCTCTTAATGTCGTCTTCATTCGCCAATCCATGATTCAGCCATGACGGAACCTAAATTTCCATTTTCCCAACGACTAAGATAATTCGGTGCCGCGCACTACGCGTATTATGTGCACGACGGTAACAGTTGTATTGGTTGTATCGTAGGGAGACAGAGCCGTAGGTTGGCAGGTTGGCTGACCTGCATGACTGCCTGGAACTGCAGTGGACCACAGCGGACTTGCAGCAAGGTGTATTGGCAGTCAAGTGGTCTATGCCCAGTTGACGTACCAATCACATACTGCTTGGCTTCCCAAATTGGTTGATGACCGGAAGATTCCCGCGAAGCCAGACCCAAACTTGTCCTAGCACTCGGTACCTACACAAGTACACCCAAGTACCACAGCTAACCGCTTTTTTATTTGTGGATGAGACTTGAACCAATCTGAAACTTGCGGAGCTGCATGACGTTAAGTAATAAGGAGGAAAGTCGAGTCTCGAGTCGTACGTTTCCCTCACGCGAGAAACTTCCCCAAATGCCCAGCATCTCATTGGATCGCGGGTTGAAGAGTACTTCGCAAATCGCATGTCAATCTTGCGCTTTGCTTATCAGAAAAGTCGTCACTGCGGCTTTTGCGAACCTCCCCCGTCGCCAGTTTGCCAGCTCCCAGGTCCAAGCTCCCAGAACATCCCAGCTCCTCCTCCTCACCTGAGCAGTTCGTTAAAACATCCTGGACAGCGAATAGCGAATCGCCAACCCCTCGACTTCTTCCCCAACCCTCTTCCATACGAAAACTCAGGTTGTCCGCACTAAGTATCAGCTATGAATAGCACGGAAACTTGACTCTGACTCGCATCTGCCTAAACTATCTCGATCATCAAATTGTCGTCATCTTCGTTAGGCTAGTGTTTACATATAAGTGCCTAGACCTTTAGGCATATACTACCAGGCTACCTATTACAACATCAATACTAAAGCCGAAAGTTGCGATTTGTGGCTTCGCCCATGCATCCGTGCGTCTGACCACCTTTTTTTTTTTTTTTTTTTTTCTCCTACTGAAATGTGGGTAGAGCCGTTCCACCCAGTCGGCCCAGTTTGCTAGTCTTCCCTTCTCCAGCCAACCAGCTACTACCTATACTCCCTCATTCGGAAATCAACTGCAGGCGAACGGGATCTCATCCTGTGCCGCTGTTTTAGGATGTGGGGCGATTGAGCTGAGATGGACCCGGTCCGTCGAGCCTAGACCGTGTGTGGCTGACTTTGAAGACTGTCTTAAATCATGAGGCTCCACCAAGCATTACAGTCTACCAAATACTGTACCAGTTTCTTCATGAGCTAGACCTCATACGAACAAAATCCCACGTGCCGGCTGCCGCACAAAAACCGTGTCCGCGCTGCCGGGTCTGCCGGGCTATCGGGGCGTCGAACCCAGATGGTACTAGTTACTCGAATTTGGATCTCGTAACTCGACGCAGCCTCGGCTTTCACCATGCAGCTCCAGCTCAAGCCCTGCGCTTGTGTCTTATTATGCATCTTGCTTCTCCTTTCTAGAATCTATTCTAGAGTGCTAGCCCTGATTTAGAATCCAGCCTCAACTTCTACTGTACTAAATCCGAACTACCCGCAAGCACACCCACTTATGGTAAGTGATTTGGTCTGTCGCTAACATATTTTCGATCAGAGAAGAGACTACTAACGATTGGTTCCCGTTCAACATTTATTACGGCTGTGGTTAAAAAGAGAACTACTCCAAATCATACCCCCCTTCTCGTCTTACCGTTCTGGAGAATAGACAATGATGAAAGGGGAAATTTTTGATACCCCAAGTTTAGGCGATCCATGTTGAGGTTTTCAGCATCCCATAGGAAGACCAGGAAAGGTTAATCGGCGATTATCCGTGAAAATTTTTGAAGTCACGCCAATTCCATGTTACGAATGCTACTATAGTACAGCATCTGTCGGTATCAAGTGTCCACGCTACGCCAGATGCAGCCCTACCTACGAACACGGACGTAGTACTATAGCCGATATTTCATTCGCAAGCCAGCCAGACTTGAAACCGAGAACTTGGTCACCATGAAGCAAGTAAACACATCACTTCATATTATAATCCTTAACATATCAAGGGCAGGTATTCAGTTTATGTCCTCTTTCTTCCCAACTCCAAGTCCAGTTCTTCGTTGTTCGTAACACTGATCGGCGATATGATGTCACGTGAATGGGCATACCACGATTGCAAAGATGTTACACATATTCCATCCATCGAGTTACTCCGGTGGCGTAGGGTGCTGTCCGTCCCCTCATGATACCAGCCGATGGTAAGGCCAAGTACTACCTACCTAAGTATTTTTAGAATTACATCAGGAAAAGATTAGATCAACATTTTTCAATAGCTATCGATATAACAAGCATCCTTCGAAGATATATGTGAATATTCGGCATTAATGATGACCTCCACGAACTCGGTTCCCTCCGCAAAATTCGAAGTGGCAATCATTGGCGGGGGACCAGCAGGTTTAGCAACGGCAATTGAGCTTGGCAAGTTAGACTTCATCGACTGGAGGCTCTACGAGAAGAAGCCTGCCATTAGCGAAATTGGTAACGGTATAACCGTCCAGCGCAATACGTGGAGGATGCTAGAGTTCATGGGCGCGGCTCAGCATATCAGTAGCGGTGATTATTTCAAACAGAACGATGTGGCTAGGTACTACCCGCAGCACAGGTGAGTTTTATGATAGCAATTAATATGGTGGTCCGCAATGATAAGATGGAATCAGATTCAGTAACTAAATAACATGTAATTAAGGAACGGGCGGACCGGCGAATTAATCAACGAACGGCGGCCTCGCTCAGATACTCCACTAAACCGACATTCGTGCCGAACCCACCGGGCTAAGCTCCAACAGGCCCTCTTAAAAGAAGTGGACCAGAGCCGGATCCGCGTCGGCATCAAACTGACCGAGATATCCCGGCTCGGAAGTGGGGATAGGCTCCGATTACATTTCGATGGCGGCTTCACTGACGAAGTTGATATGCTGATCGGAGCCGACGGGATTCGCTCTGTGAGTTGGATTGATACAACCCCATCCAGTTACTTCCCAATAACTGATATTATATATGCCTTTAGACTGTGAGACAATCCACCTTTCCCGAACACCGTATGTCTTTCACGGGCTTCACATTCTATCGGACAGTAGTGAGGATCGAAGATGTGAGAAACAAAAGTGAGATTCCGCTGGCTGGCCAGTTCTGGCATGGAACCGACGCTAAGTGGATATACACAACTCCGCTGGACGAGAACGACCTGGAAATCACCGCCAGAATTAAAGACTCATCCGGGGGCGATGAGCGTGCGAGTTGGGGCCGGAACGCCTCCGTTGAGGCCTTCACTCAACTCTACGCTGATTTCAAGCCGCCGCTCCAGCAGCTGCTGAAGCTCGTAACCTATGCCCAGAAGTTCGACGTCTTCGCCGGAAGCCGCCTAGAGACCGCAATCGACGCTTCCAAATCGATCGCCCTCGTCGGCGACGCCTCGCACCCTCTCTCCGGCGCGTTTGGGGCCGGAGCCGGCTTCGCGCTCGAGGATGCTTATGTCCTGGCCGGCGGGCTCCGGTGGGCGCACGCCGAGGGCCGTCCCCTCGCGGACGGGCTGGAGCTGTTCGACCGCGTGCGATCACCGCATTATAAGGCGCTGTACGCGACCGTAGACGATAACGCACATGTGGAGGAGGAGCTCAAGACCTTAGGGCTGCAGGGTGACGACGAGATTCGGCACCGCGTGAAGAATGTGTGGAACGTGGAGAAGACGTGGATGTTTTACCACGAGGTAAGCATCCTGTATCAACTTTTATGGGTATCCAATTCCGGCTCTCGATTTCTAACTGTTTGCTTGCAGGCTGATAATGCTATGCGTGATGCCATCGAGGAGTTGCGTGGGAAGTAATGATTGAAGGAACATGGACATGAACAATAGTATGAGTGATTTTTTTCTTCATGTATAGGTATTACAAGTCTGCGAACTATCATAATGGTATTATTAGTGTTTATTGCCCATTCCTTTGACGCATTCCTGTGGGTGGTAGCTTAATGCAAATGATGTGACAGGCATCGCCACCAAGCTCACTGAGGCATTAGCCCAAGTAGACAATATCCTCCATGCCGTCTTTAATACCCCGTCCTCTATACTTCCCAGCTTCAACGTCTTAATCATTGATTTTCGACCTTGACTTTGAAAATCGTTCTTTTCCTCCCCGGATATTCCGCACTTGGAATATTGAAGTCAGACATGGGCGTCCAACTAAAATAAGTTTGACATTTATGGCAAACCCTTGTATTTATCACCATAAGTCACCTATTCCTTGTTGTAGCTAGTGTATTACACAAGATAGTCTTAAGAGTTGTGTAGGAGTGGGGGTTTTATATGTGTAACTAGGAAAACTTTAAGTCTATTCTAATATTTTTTCAAGGTAGATACTTAAGTGATATTTATATCAGTCTTTGACCCATCAGGGACGCGCGAGCTATGCTCGCTTGCTAACCTTGAGCTGAGCTTTCTAGTTAAAAATATGCTATAAAGAGGTGAATTGTTAGTGATAAGATTTAGATCACCCCAATGAACTCCCTCATAGAAGGAGGTAGAAAGGCACTGGCCAACTTATAGATCAATCAGGACCGAGCCCAGCTACTCATACCTGACTTATTTATACTGAAGAGTCTTATATCTTTCGTATTGCATTGTTTCGTTTTATTAATTTCTATATCCTACTCCTCAAAAGTTGAGGCTTTCAAGGCTATGTCAAATATTCAAGTATCAAGAGGGATTTGCAGTTAACTCTTACAGGATGCTAATAATCGAGCGAATGATGGGCTTTAAGGACGTATTCTGCTTTATGTAATGTGGTCGTATTGGCATCTTGGTTTATTTACTGAAGACATTCTTATAGTCATCAGTGCTTCGTGCTCATTTTAACACTTTATGCATCCATACCAACATCCAGCTTCTTGAATCCCTAGTAGAAAGGGCTCGACAATTCTGGGGTATTTTATTGCGGGGAACTGCAATACCGATGATGTGGTTAAGCATCTTCCCTGAGCCGGAGATATATAAATCCGGGGAACATGGCTTTAATAACTGACGTTCCCGGCTATACTATATGAGTGTCACCCCAATCCGCGACGGAAGCCCTCCCGCCGCCCTCGCTTCGCCTATCTCGATGTCTCATTCGCCAGCCCCATGCTAGAGGTGAGCAAAATTGGACCTGCCGCTCCCAGTATGCTTAATCCACGCGCTGTGAGTGGTGTAGTCTATTTGTAGGTACTATGCACTATACACATGTGATGGAATAGGTATGGGCTTAATAGAACGAGACTCCGGGATAGCAATGATATATAGGGCATGGAGAATGTCTCCCTGGACACGAGACGCGCATTTTGGAACTCTTCATCATCGCCCTCGTCCAGCCACAAGTGATTGCCAAACTGTATCCTCGCTGTCGTCATGAAGCTTTCCAACATCGGTGCTGCGGCCGCTCTGGCCTCCGTGGCCTCGGGACATACTATCTTCTGCCAGCTCAAGACGAGTGCCCAGACATACCGTGAATATAAACTTACCAAGTGCGCGGGACATCGAAGGACATGCTAATACTCGATACATAGCCGTGTCGCATGCCATTCGGACGCCTAGCTACGATGGGGTATGTAAGGTAGCTGAATAAGAATATTGAAAAAAGGCTAATGGCTTGACGTTCTATGTAGCCGCAAACAGACGTGTCCAACAGCAACATGGCTTGCAACGGTCCTCCCAACCCAACCACGCCCTCTGACAAGATCATCGACGTAAAGGCAGGAGAGACTGTGAGCGCTATCTGGCGACACACCTTACAATGTAAAGATCCAAACTGCCCCTTTTTCGTATTCCCATAAACATTGCACAGTGGAAACAGTTGGGCTAACTTGATACGATAGCTGGCGCCAACGATGTGATGGACCCAGGCCACAAGGGGCCCGTCATGGCGTACCTCAAGAAGGTCTCAGACGCCACCAAGGATAGCGGCGTCGGCAATGGCTGGTTCAAGATCCAGGAGGAGGGCTTCAGCAACGGCAAATGGGGAACCGACACCGTCATCAATAGCGGTGGCAACCAGCAGATCAAGATCCCCGACTGCATTGAGGACGGCCAATACCTCCTCCGCGCCGAGATGGTCGCCCTTCACGGAGCCCGCTCGACGAACGGTGCTCAGCTTTACGTGAGTACCCCTATATGCCCTTGCATCGCGGCGGTGGGTCACCCATTGCGTTAAAAAACATACTGACACAGTTTAGATGGAATGCGCTCAGATCAACATTACCGGTGGCAAGGCCACGAAGAAGCCAACCACAGCCAGCATCCCGGGCGTTTATAAGGTTAGCTCAGCCTAGTCCAGTTAGACCAACGCCCGTGTAAGATAACAGCTAATGTAAATAGTCTAACGACGCCGGCCTTCTCATCGATATCTACAGCAAGCCCCCGAGCTCTACCAACCCCTACAAAATCCCTGGTTAGTTCATCTCTGGATATTACTATCGTATGAAGAAATCATAATTAACAGGTGGATATAGGACCTGCGGTCTTTACTTGTTAAAGGGCGGTCGGAGGTACATGACAACCCGGCAGCTAATGCGGTGGTGTTTCTCATAGGTAAACATATAGGCTATCAAAGGGTGTGGAACTGAAATCTTTACAATCTACTAGGTACCTCCTAACCGTGTCATTATTCGTAAACCGTGAGTCTCGACAACTTCCATGCAAGTATATCTGGGAACATGATGCAATTCGGCTTCTGCTAGCACTCCTCTGTGTCCCTTTAGGTACTGCGCCTTTTGATTAAGACCATTTAGCGGAGGTGGATCCTACCTTTGCCCTATAAATTCAGCGCGTGTATATGCTAAGTGCCCTGTAATTTAACGCTAAGCGGTTATGGTCCACACTTGCCGACGGAATATTCACGGCAACCGCTACCTGGCTTGCCAGTGCTATTTAGCCCACCTTGCGTTCGCACCTTGGATTAGCAAACCAAGCATCTTTCTCCTTGTTTTGCCTGCCACAATTTATTGATTCTAAAATTTAATTACCTCTCATAGAATCTGTCCCCCAACTTCTTTGACTAGATGAATTCAGTGGCTACAGCTACATTATCCTATAATTATAAATGAAAATGTTATGTTAGTTGAAATATTCAAGTGCTCTGGAAAGGAAGCTAGAATAGGGGGGAAAACCCCGTCTAATGGACCAGCTTACCTGATAGATACATGTCTTATTCAACAACCAGAGTTTATTACCCAAAGCAGGTATTAAATTTTGGGACGAATTACAAGTGGCCGACTCGATAAATTTTGCTAATTACACCCTCTTTCTTTTTATCATATTATCGTTCTTGCACAACAGGGCCCCTATCTGCCTAGGTACATAGGTAGGTAGGTAGGTAGGTAGGTAGGTAAGTAGGTAATATGAAATAATACAGATAGTTGTTCCGTGACGGATTGCCTCGATTACTCTCTCCGTTGTCCCGTCGCTTCATGTTTTCACCTGTGTCTTCGCGCGGAGTCTCTCACCAAACTTGTAAAATAGGATCGGGCCTGGAACAAAAGCTAAGGCAAGAAATCCTAATAAGGTGTTGCCCCATCCGTAACCAAGCCTATCGTACATGGGAGGCCCAGCCAGCGGTAGGAATGTGCTGGCCATACTCCGCAAAAGGTTGTTTGCACCTAAAGCTGACGCCGCAGCCGCAGATCCGAAGACATCGACGAGATACAGCTGCGCAGGCATCTGAATTGGTCAGTCCTTGTACATATCACAAGCTGACTGAGAGCTGGTACTTACAATGACAAAATAAGCCCCGAAACCAGTGACAAAGGTACCGATGATGGGCACAATCCAGTGCACCTTGTACTCAGTCGTCCACCCGTATAGAAACAGACCGATGCCTACAAGCGGGCTGAAGCAGATCATGAGGAGCAGCCGATATTCCGGTCGAGGTTGCTGCACTCTTTCTTTTTCCATGCGTGCTTTCTGGATACGGTTACTTAACGTGGTGAACGTGACCATCGCAGCGATTAAAGCCACGCCTAGACCGAGGTAGGTCAAACCGGAGACTGTCGTAGTAAACCCGTACTGATCTTCGAATACGGGAACGAATGTAGTAAACAAGAGGTACATAGTCCCGAATACCACAGCCACGTAGAGGGAGATAACCAGCAGGATAGGAGAGCGGACCAAAAGTATGGTCGGGCGAACCAGGGCCTGGCCAAGTACCTGCTGGGGCGTGACATTGGCTCGGGTAAGTCTGGACCTCAAATTTGGGTTCCCCGTCGAGACTCTAAGGCGGGCCGTTTTGCGCTCAAGTAGGACTTTAGGGTGCGTTTCGCGCATGAGGATGATGCATGCAATTTCACAGGTGCCTCCGAGGATGGCCAGAAACCAGAATGTCCATCGCCAGCCTGCGCCGCCTGCAATAAACCCTCCAAGAAGAGGGCCGAGGACCTTGTGATTCAGCATGGTTAGCAGAGTATGACGAGAAAAACAACGAAAATGAGGTAGACGGGATAAGGGAAAAAAAAAAAAAAAAGCTCACAGGTCCAGTGAGCGGTCCTAGACCAAACAAAGCCATTGCCTTAGCTCTCTCAGCGGGTATAGTGAGATCAGCAATTGTGCCGCCGCCAAGTGACATGGGCACGCCGCCCATACATCCCGAGATGAACCTGAACACCATGAACTGTGCGGTGGTCCGGCTAACAGCAGTTCCAATAACAAAGGCCAGGAAGACAAGAACGGTGCCGTGGTACACTGGGAGACGACCGTACACCTCGCTGAGCGGAGAAATGAACATGGGGCCAAGTGCTAAGCCGAGGACGTAGATGGTGATAGTCAAGGTAGTCAGTATGTCAGTGGTAATGTTGAATTCCATGACAATATCACTAATGCCAGCCGCGCAAATGGTAGGGCCCATGTTTCTGTGCCCAAGGCATGTCATGTCAACAAGTGTTCCCACCGTTGAGGAGGTATACTTACGTCACCAGCGCTAGCAAAGACACCAAGATGATATGCTGCCATTTCTTTCCCTTAGACCAGCTTTGCGGGTCAGCAGGGTCATTCACATCCCAGTCGACAATGTTGCTTGCCCTAGGGACGCTGTCGACTTTGAGTAGACTGGGACTTTTCTCCAAATCAAAGTTCGTGCTTGGGTCTCCTCTAGAAGACATGGTTTAGACAGTAATCAGATATGATAATGTGTTGAAGGAAGAGGTGAGGGTCAATTTCGTCGAGTGTCACACCCACTCAAATTAAATATCAGAGCTGCTCGGACGTAGGCAGATCTTCGTTGGCAAAAACAAGAATAATAGAAGAGTCTGTTCTACATAAGCACAAGTGGTCGCTAGGAAGGGTATTTTAACAGGTATGTTATAGGCCAGCTCAAAAGCAAGCACAAAGACAAGACGGAGATGGAAGGCCTATTCGACCTGAAGTTTTGTCGCCCAACAGACCCGCGGGACATACGGCCAAATGCTGACCGGTCTCATCATGTAATATCCATGGGGCATATTGGTCCAAGGAATTAAAATCTGAGAATATACAGCAGAGAAGTAGCACAGATGGGATGTGTGCTACGGACGGTCCATGGATGACCGCGGATGGTCCATGGACAACGACGACGGCGAGAAAAGTGGCCGAACGGACATAAAAACCGGACGTATAAAGTAGCCGACCCACTTATTTTAGGTACTCGTTCCACTATCTTATAGGGTGCAAAAAACGCTATAATCTAGATCTAGTGCCCAAAATTTAGAAGGCTTTCATAATCTAGCAATAAGCTAAGTTAACGATAAGCTGGCAAAAGTCGTATATTAATTGAAGCAATAAATGACTTGCATTAACTCGAAGCGCTTAATCAGGCGATTTGAAACCTATAAGTCTCACCTATAGCTGCCTAGTAGGTTGCCTGTTGATCAAACTGCTAATGCCAGCTCTCAAGGTACAGTGACTCAACTTTTATAATATTGAGAAGTTTCCCTTTTCCCCACCAAAACTCACCATTTCCGCAACGCTCTTAATATTACAAATAAAATCGGAAAAAGGAAAAGATATTTCAGTAATATAGACATTTGATTTATCTTAATTATATAACTCTTAAAGATTAATTAGGGTTTAAGATGGCTGTTTTATGGCTGTATAAAATCAATCCCATATGCCTTTCACCTAAAAGTCCTAACATCTCTTAGGAGCCACACAATTATATATTTCATTTCAAAACAGCAAGCAAACGGCGCGTTGGATTCTGGAATAGTCTACATCACGACTAATTCCAATCAAATTATTATTATACCCAGATGTCCGTTCATTTTTTTTTTTTTAAATTTTATTACCGCTTCTAGGTGTCTTCGAAATCATCAAGTTTTGGTGTGGAATTGGTGGACTTCTCAATATAAGTGCGGGGTGATTGTAGGTAGTTAGTTACCTGATCAATACGCCAGAGCAGAGTGCCAATCGTGCCAATTCCGCCAGAACCATGGTGCAGTGTGTACAATTTAATATACCAAATATCTTCTATTTCATACTGTATATAAGCACTCCATGAGTACTCATGGAGTACTCACCTTAGAATTTGACCGTCTTATGAGTATTTGATAAGTACTCATAGAATACTCCTTAGAATAAAAGTCGGACATCGGAGCCTTCCAAGGTGGTTGGTGCAAGTGTGTGGCGCGACTCGTCTGTGTTACGCCAAATGTAAGAAGCATCAAAAGACGGAAGCCGCTATGGGATGCGAGTTACCTTCTCGGCCGGCCAATGATTGTTCTATGTTCGGATATATACCTACCTAACTCCTAGGTAGGTAATCTATAATCCTGCCAAACTCATCTTTGCTTGTTTGCTAAATTAATATGCGCGGATGTGCGCGGAGAAACCGGACCATCCATTGTTAAGGACCGGGAGAAAGCAGATTGGTTACCTTATAAGGCCTGAGGAAACTTGACATACATCTAGGGGAATGTGATTTATTACATGACTTTTGTTACCTACCGAGCTGGCGATGGCTTCACAACTCCCGCGCATTTCCAGGCGAACTTCTATCATTTCTACCCCTTCTTCAGTCTCAAGATTACATAGTGCAGCTCCCAATTCGGCCTCTGAAGGTTACGGAAAGTTTATCAAAGCGTCGCATCTCTCCTATTGTAGCTTTACTGGGAGAACTGCGACCCTTAAACCAAAGTTCGTAGGACTACAACCGGCTGCAGAAGTTTCTCAAATGTCTCTTTCCCCAGTAGCCAGAATGTCTACTATGCCAGCATCACATGGACATAACGAGGCCTGTTGCAACATCCCGCCTATCGTTTCCGATGACTACGTTGCCAAGGGTTTATACGAGGAGCTGGGAAACTACAAGAGTTGTAAGTGGTTAGATTTTTCTAATGCTTAAGAAGATATCACTTAGCTAACTAAGAACTACTCTCTTGGAGATGTTACTGGCCCAGCTGATGCCAAAAAAGGCATTATAGTCATCTACGATATTTTCGGTTACTTCCATCAGACACTCCAAGGTGCCGATATTCTGGCAACGGGTAATAGCAATCAGCAGCACAAGGTTTTCATCCCCGACTGGTTCAAGGGAAAGCCATGCCCGATAGAATGGTACAAACATGACCTAAACAACTTCCAATGGACCGATTTACTGACTACGTGATCCAAGGATGCCTCCAGACACTGAAGAAAAACAGAAGAATCTTGGAGGATTCTTCAGTGACCCTGAACATGCACCGCAAACAATTGTTTCCAAACTTCCCCAGTACGTGAAGTCGGTACAGGCCTCGAACCCTTCAATCAAATCGTGGGCTCTCCTGGGAGTGAGTCTAGCTAATGAGCATTCCGCATCTGATCGCGGCAGAGCACTAACATACCCCGTGTCTAGTACTGCTGGGGAGGTAAGGTAGCGTCGCTCATGGCATCAGACGAGTCCAGCATTTTTCAGATTGCAGCTGCATGCCACCCAGCCATGATCGACCCCACGGAGGCCAATAGCATTAAGGTGCCGTTCATTCTACTTGCATCAGGTGAAGAACCCGCCGACAAAGTTGCGGAATTTGAAAACAAGCTGAAGGTGCGTCACCATGTTGAGACCTTTGGTGACCAGGTCCACGGTTGGATGGCAGCACGTGGTGACTTGACCAGCCCGCGGGTCAAAGAAGAATATTCTCGAGGTTACCGGACGGTGTTGGATTTCTTTAGCAAGAACTGGTGATTATAGAAATGTAACTGTACCTAGGTAACTAGGCACCTAGTAACATCCCTGAAACTGCAATATTCGGGTTTCATTCGGATGAATATTGTATGTGAACATAGCCGGAAGTTGAAGTAACTAGTTGTTTGCGTCTTCTACGGTTTTAGGGTCCCTAGATGACGTAATATTTTCACACCTCCCTTTTGAACGGTGGCCCAAGCTCCTTGCATCGGAGGGTCGGAGGGTCCGAACAAGCATTCATTCTCATCTTTATCTTCATAGGTAGGTACATGTTGCAAAGGGATATGCACGCTAAATTAACATCACTCAAGAAGGAACGAAAAAGGTCTACTTAGAATCTAATTGATCAGAGGACTGATTTTGATTGATATGAAGACTGATGACCGATCATGTCAACAGCTCATCAAGCGCCGGCTTCCGCTGAATCTCTATTGCCTACGCATGGACAAGAGCAGGGTGATGCAACCTCACGGCCACGTTCCACGAACCCAAATCGTCGCCGCGAGAAGCCCCAGCTTTCTTGCAATTCTTGTCGACGTCGCAAGTGAGCACTCCGGGTTTCTTGACCCGACGAGTATATGCTAACGCTCCTTCCGTCCAGGTTGCGATGTGATCGCCAACACCCATCATGTTCTTGCTGTACTCTACGGGGACAATTGTGCACTTATGTAGAAAAACAGAGCCCAGATATGCCCGCGAAAACGTCGGAGACTACGACAGCGGTGCCTAGCCTTCACAATCGTATTGTGTACCTAGAGCGCCTAGTCAAGTCTCTAGTGCCGAACTCTCAAACGGCTGGTGATCAAGCCGGCACGGTCCACCCCCCTGACTCGGGCCGCATTCGTGATCCGATCAGCCACTCGCCTGTAGACGCGACAATGGAAGAGCGTTCCGAGTGTGGAAGCATGCGTCTCAGTGCCTCAGAAGTGCGCTATGTGGGCGGTGACCACTGGGCGGCGATTCTTGAAAGCATTGCCGATTTAAAGGATCATTTTGATCAAGAGGAGAATCTTAGATTAGCCACTAGTCCGGAGCACGTCCAGGATGATGATGGAAGCGACCCTGTGGGAAGGCCTCTGTCACCGCATGCTCTGCTTCTCTATGGTTGTAGGCGCGCGACGTCTCATGCCGAGATCCTCGCCGCGTTGCCTCCAAAGAGTGTCGTAGACCGCTATGTCTCACGCTTCTTCAATCGTCTAGACCTGGTAGCCTCTTGTAAGTCTACCGTCTTCAAAATCACCCCACACAACTCCACGGCTAATTTTCCTGGCACAGCTGCGGTTCATGGCCCCACATTTGTCCGCGAGGCAAGTATGGTGTTTGGCCTGTTTGTATGATGTATGGTCCATGCCACTGACAGATTCTATAGTATGAGGCTTTTTGGGCTAATCCAGATAGTGAGCCTAGAATCCTCTGGGTTGGCCTTCTTTTCAGCATGATTTGCCTCGCACTATTGTCCTCAGATGCAACAGACTCTTCCAGCAGCGGCGAAGCGGAACAGCTGCAGATCAATATGTACCGCGAGAAGATCGTACAATGCCTCCTTATCGGCGAATATACCAATTTATCTCCCTACGGTTTGGAGACGCTGATCAACTACGTATACGTCGAGTTCATGATGGGAATTGACGCTGGAAAAGATATATGGTTCCTGCTAGCTCTAGAAGTCAACCTTGCTATGCGTATGGGCTATCATCGGGATCCTAGCCATTTCCCTGGAATATCACCTCTCCAAGCAGAAATGCGTCGTAGGTTGTGGACTACTGTTCTGTTGGGAGATACTCTCATAGCAGGTCAGATGGGAATGCCATGCATGATCTCAGCTGCACAGTACGACACGGCCGAGCCGCGTAATCTAAACGATGACGACCTACACGAAGACATGACCGAACTACCCCCTTCACGTCCGGAAACCGAGCACACTACAACCCTTGGCATTATTGCTAGGAGAAGAGTTTTAGTAGCTCTAGGCCATGTGTCCGCAATCACTGCATCTATCAAGAGCCCCAGCTACGCCGAATTCATGCAAGTTGACAGCATTTTTCAGCAGGCCAGAGCCAACATCCCCCCGCCGTTAAGAATGAATTCAATAGCCATCAGTGTCACTGATCCCCCGTCCATCATTATGGCTCGCCTCTTTCTCAGTCACCTTTACCTTAAAGGGGAGATCATGCTTCATCGGCGATTTTTGTACATGGATTCGACATCGCAAGAGGAAGACACGTTTATATATTCCCGCAAGGCGTGCTTGGACGCCTCTCTACGCTCACTTGAAATACAGGACGTTCTCGACAGAGAAGTATACTCCGGGGGTTTACTCCATACCATGCGCTTCCGTGTAGGCTCGCTCATGAACCATCATTTCTTGACGGCGACAATGATCTTGTGCTCTTTACTACACCGCCGACAGACGCTCGGCAGGCAAGAGGAAATCCTAACAGCATTGCGGACCACAAGGATGATCTGGATGCGTAAAAGCAGCACGTCCCGAGAAGCGAAGAAGGCCGCCGAGACTATCAGTATCGTCCTAGCGAGGGCAATTGATGGCAGTGTAGATGGCGGCGACCTTAAAATGGATAGTGCTAGTAACAGTGAAGACACACATAATATATCCCTCGTAGGTCCTTCCACTTCCTGCAAGACCAGCAACAACAGTAGTGTAAGTCGCGACAGCCAAGGGGCGTTCAATGAACTGGGACTTTATTCACGTAAGTTCGCATGATATGGTGGCCATATTTACCACAAACTAACGATGTAACAGCCGATTCGTTTATAATGCCCAGCGTTCTTGGAACATCCACTCCGCTGGGTCATCCAGGTCAGACCTTCGAGTTTGACCCCAACAACACAGAAATGATCAACACAATGCAGGATTGGATTATAACGCCAGGTACTAATTGGCAGTGACTATTTGCGGCCCGGTTGCCGATATTGAGGAGGGAATGTTCGGCCAGCTCGTACGAGGACGAGTTTTGATATAAAAGGGGGGATTTCATACAGGCATATCTAAGCCTAATCATCTACCTCAATTTTCCGAGTTCACAGATTTTCAACTCATTGATTGTCATGTCTCATCATTTCTTCAAAGCTTCAAACCTCCAATGATCAATTTTTATGCCATCGAGTCCTTACAAACTGCAAGATACACAGACAGTCGCCTCTCCCTCCCCAACGATACCACGGTTCTACTCTAAGGGGCATTATTTATTTACAAGTCGGCCACACCCTAGTTTAAATACGTAAGACAACTTGAATTACATAAGGTACTGACATTTTAACGTAGCTCGAGTACCCGGCTGGGCTCTTTAGACCTGGGATTCTTGAAGAATAGTGTGGTATCTATAGCAACGACCCTGCCACCCTCAAAAATCAAACCATTGATTGGATTCAATATTGCTCCGCAGGTGACTACTACATACACCGTATTTGTGTCACCCTCGACTTTACCAGATGCCGGCGCTACTGGTCCAAGCAAGATCAACTCATCCGGTGTGCCGGCAACGTATGTAGGGTTTCCGTCTGGGGTGACAGCAAGCAGCTGATTGTCGGCGTTTAGTGCCGTGAATATTGTCGCGTTGTCCTGAGGAGCGAACTCCGATTTGTCCACGAAGACAGACCGTATCCACTTGACCTCTTCAGGTTTTGCGCCAGGCAAGGGATAGCCATCATCTGAGATGGCAATACGACAGATAGTCGCAGCGTAACTAAGAGTCCAGTAGAGGTAGCCTTCGTGAACACTCAAGCCACTAATGCCGAACTCAGTGAGGAACCAGAGGAGCCAGTGCATGTGCTCTTCCCGGGCTGCGAGTTCGTAGGTGCGAGAAATCGTGTCGACTCTCCAGATCACACCCTTGTAAGTGTCTGCCACGAGAAGAGTTGGCGGGTCTCCCGGCAGTTGCGAAGTCGCCAGTACATGACCTATTGCATGGACGAAGGTCAAGCTCCCATATGCCGACGTCGCCGTCAATTCCATCACCTAACGATGATTGATTCACTTCTATGATGGCGAATATATCTGGTTGCGTCTCGACGATACTTGTAGTAGCGTTTGATAACCTGTCCTTATAGTACCTATGTATCGTCTTCCCTAGCTGTGTCCATGGTCATATGCAAAGATCACGTACACGCGATGAAAGAGCTTGCTACTGCCCCGTGGGGTCTGCGCTTCAGGAACTCCGACTTAAAAAACTCAAAGCCGGTTTCGAGCCCAAGGATATGGATGACGATTAGCGGTTCTCGGTCAAGGAGGAGAGGCAGAGCGGCAACACCTCCATCCACGTTACTCAAACCTGGTCTGGCAAGGACTTCTACATTCTTGTGGTTAGTCGGAACAAAGGCAGCAGCAGCAGTGGTGTGGAATCAAAGCTATAACATGGGAGCAGAACAACAATGGAATTCACATCTGAGAAGAGCAGGCCAAGAAAGAAGTTGTGATAATTACTAGAAGCATTTCACAATGTGATTTCGATGCGCTTCCAAAATATACCGAGGCAGATTTATTTCAATTACCCCGGTTATCAGATAAGTAGCAATTGAGTAAACTATTCTTCCTGGGTATCCAAACTCGCAACCTCACCGCGAGGTGGCATCGGGCAGTTGGTTTAGGGGTTCAGGGGTTCAGGGGTTCAGGGGTTCAGGGGTTCAGGGGCTCAGGGGCATCGGCCAAATAATGACCCGATTACCATACACCCTATCGCGCGACCTCCATGAAATTCATCGAAGTGCCACCAGTAATGTAGTAATAGGGGCGAGCTAGTATACATCTCCAAGGCTTCATACGTGTGCTAGTACGTACAATGACAATTGAATAGCATGAAACATGCAGCACCGCCCATCCTTGATGCATTATAACCAAGGTCTGTTCCTATGTACCGTAATACCCCACATGAAGCCGTCAACGGCAATCATTCGTATGAGAGAGCAAATTCATTTGTCCTTCTGACTTGGTTCACATCAGCTGAATCGTTGTCGCTTTCACCCCGTGGAGGACAGGTAACAATCGTGTTGTATTCATTACGCCGAGAATCAACGTTACCCAGCACTGTAGTGCTCAGCTCCAAGTTTTGATATGCTCCAGAGCTAGTGTAATCGTGGCAGGAACTGGCTGATATGTTCTTGCCTTTTCGTGTGAAACTGGAGATGAGGAAGTCCTTGATGTTTGCTATATGGGGCTTCACGATGCTGTATACTGGAGGAATGCAACCCATAATAATGATCATGCTCTGCTCTAAACCGCCGTACATGATTGTGCTGGCCGCGCCGTATTGCACATCGACGCTAGACCGAGTCGCAAATGCAGCTGACGGGAGTTCAACTGCTAAAACAATGGAGAGGGCCATTGTGACCAGAGACATCCCCATCAATATGATGAGAGCTACTCTGCGCCCCAGAGGCATGTTGAGCTTCCAGATAATACCAATAGGAAACAAGGCATATGTCAAGTCCGTAATTGTAGAGAAGGCTGTTCCAATTCCTGTTAATAGTGAAATGGAAAACTGGTACAAACATGTTTACTAACTCTGGTACAATAGCGCCACGCCTAGCCATACTCGAGGGTCCCAGCGTATTGCGTCGACTCTGAGGATGTCCCACAATGCTTCGACAGGCGAAACTTGCATAAAGGTTATAACAATATACAAGATGCTACTAGCTCCTAGCAATATGGTCATGGCGATAAGGTACCATCTGAACCACTTGTGAATCCCGAATAGACGGATAAGTAGAATGGCGATCGATACTCCTGCTGAGTAGGCAGCGGCGGTACTAAGCGCTTGTGTTATCTAGTTTGCTTGGAGTATAAACACCAGTTGGTCGTATGTTAAGCTTCTGTCATGCTTTCCCAGGCCTCGGTGATAGGAGACGGTATGTTCACCGTCGAATAAATGGATGAGATGGGGTTTTGTTATGCACAGAGGCGACTGCAAAAGAGTTGACAAGTGTGCTATGTGTTTCCGCCGGTGTTCATCGACATTGCTAAAGGGAGATGATATAACGGGGATACCGTCCGCTAAGATCACGGACCAGAACCATAAGAGGATATCCCAGTGGTCTTCTAGATGAAGAAGAACGGGTCGAGTCCCTTCAAACCCGTGCAAAGATCGAATGATGGAGCTGTTCTTCTTTGCTTGGGTATACAAGTCAAGGTAAGATATTTCCATGGACGTTGAAGGGTCGTGGGACGGGAAAAGTATGATATGACGTTGGGAAATCAACTCACACCGTTGCCTAAGAAGATCTTGTATGCTGCTGCTTATTGCAGACTTCGCATCGTCTACCATTTTTTCACAGTGGTGCTTTAATTCCTCAGAGGCTGTAAATGGACAGAATATTCAAAGAACATAAAAAAGCGTACTAGGCGCGAACTAATACGCTGGATAGTTGACTGGAGGATTTCCTATCACTAAGCTATTTTTCAATACATTCCATTTTATTATATTTATTGACCCTATCCGATCTGTCGTCCAACATCTTCCCGCCTGACCACCACAGCCTTCAGGTAAAAGGAAGCTACATAGGTAGGTCTACACGGAGCGGCTCGGTTTCTGCGCAACTTTCGCTAAGGTAACAGGAGGTCGCAATCTAAGTGCCACGGCAAGGATTTACAGACCTCAACGATATCACACGGCACTACCTGTGCCTTACCAAGGCATGGACGTAATTGAATCCTAGCGTTTGAGTAACAAAGTCCTCCATGGTGGTTGCAGAAGGGCCGTCGATCTATACTTAAAATAGACATATCAACTTCGATAATATAAGATCCTGTACCGAGCGTTACACTATCTTGAACTAGCAACCAACAAAGCCGGTGAGTGAGATATTCGCTTGATGGTGCGCTGATGGTAAGCTGGCCGTCGATCCATTCCTTAGGTACCCAAAATGGCCTCCAAAAACTTGCGTTGGAGGTATGGTTACACAATGAAAGTCAGGTCTGTGCCAATGCGGACACTTATGATATGTCGATTATTGCCAATGGTTACACAACAGCCGACAGAATAATAACTCGGTAGTTGAATATTTCGAATAAGCACTAAGTGAGCTTGGAAAGGGGTAAAGGGGGGCGGGGCCACTCGAGCGTGGAGACAAGAAAAAAGGGAGAGACAGTACCTACCTAGGTATTCTACCAAGATTCTTTCACTTTCATACTACGGTTCATAATATCCATCCAGCACTAGGCTGCTATCACGATGTCCTTACCTCGAATCGTCCAACTGGCAGCAACTATTAGTGAGTCGGTCGGAAAATTGAACGATACACTATCCTCCAAGGGCCTTCCAACGCCGTCGTTTGAAGAGGATGCACCAGCATCACTTCCAGATGAAACATCAGACGTGCAAGATGCAATTCTTGACGCTGCAGCGGAACTATTCGACTTGGTCCTGGAGCCCGTAGCGCTTATTAAATATCATGGAGCAGTCAGTGCATCCTGACTCTTGTTACTATCGGAAAATGACTAATAGGAGTAGCATAACAATTGCACTTGCTTGCAGGCTATAGCGCGCTTTGGCATTGCCAACATGGTCCCAGCCGGTGGGCAGACGTCTTTTGCCGACATCGCCGAAAAGACCGGATTGTCTGAAGACATGACTCGACGTCTTCTTCGTTTCGCCATAACCATGCGCATCTTTCGCGAACCCGTCCCGGGCATGGTGGCGCATACCAAGGCATCTAAGATGCTGACCAATCCCGCAATGAATGGCTGGCTGAACATCGGGACGGGGGAGATGTGGCCTGCTGCTGCTAGAGTAAATCATCCACGTCCTAACATTGACCAACCGACGCTGACTGTTATTTTGCCAAGATGATAGATGCTTTGCAGAAATGGCCGGAGGGTTCGGAACCAAACGAGACGGTGCTGCTCCCCATCTTCCTAAGGCCCTAGTAGCTTATCTAAGGTAGCATCAACCCCTATCCCTGAGCTAATCATCGTGTATAGGGCTTTCAACTAGCAAACAACATCACAGATTCCATCTACTCGGTCCTAGGAAACGACCCAATACGAGGGGCCCAATTTGGAAATGCAATGAAGCTCGAGGCAACCAGTCCCACGCGCGACCCTAAGCATCTTATTGACAACTACGACTGGGCCGGTCTAGGGCCAGCGCAACTCGTCGATGTCGGCGGAGCTCAGGGGCATATTTCCATAGAACTTGCCAAGAGGTTCGGTAATATCAGCGCTATCGTTCAGGACATGGGCGAGGTCATGGCCAATGCCGAGGCCGGCGTACCACCTGAGCTCCAGGGGAGGATCCGATTCATGGCACACGACATGTTCCTACCGCAGCCTATCGTAGGAGCGGACATCTATCTTCTCCGCTGGATCCTTCATAACTGGTCTGACAAGTATTGCCTCCTTATATTGAGAGCCTTGGTCCCGGCGTTGAAGCCCGGTGCAAAACTCATTCTCATGGAAGCATGTATGCCCGATCCAGGAGAGGTGGCGCTTTGGAGAGAGAAGGATCACAGGTACCTACCTACTCATACTTGCAGATACATGATTGCGCACTTGACGAGTACGCTAACAAAAGCTAAAGGGCCTCCGACATGACCATGGCTTCGGCTTTCAACGCCAAGGAGAGAACTAAAAAGGAGTGGGAAACTCTGATTACGGAGGCCGACCCGAGATTCCTGATGGAGGGAATTGCCGAGCCAAAGGAGTCAGCTTTGGCCATCATCAAGGTTGTTTGGAATTCAGAGGGTTGACGGGTAGGTATGAGCAAGTATCTGCAACCAATACTAATACAAATAAATCGAAATAAATCAACCACGTAGTACGATACAATCCACAGCCTCTGGGTTACTGTCCCATTCCGATTGGTCCAATTTGCTCGCAGAATCGTGGACTGTATATACATCATCACCTTGGCTCCTCTTCATCTTAGCCCTCTCTTTCATTATATCCTCAATATCTACAAAAGCCTTGTGTGGGTCGGGCAACACCTTGCGACGTTTTTTAGGCTTCGCTCTATCCAGCGAGGCCTGTAAATAGTCGGCAAGGGCCTCGGCTGCTGCAACCTGAGCAGTAATAGTATCGAGGGCCTTACTAAGCTTCTGAAACAACAATCGCCCAGTGGCTTTACTCAAGGCTGGGTTTACGTCAGAGAAATCTTTGGCAAGTAAACGTATCTCTCGTGAACTGTTTGATGTTTTGGCGTGGACTAATGCCATTTGGGACACAGAATTCGGGTTGGAGGTGATACTGTTGTCGCTTCTAGTGGTCAAATATCGTCCCGGATGACTAGGCGGTTAGTTAGAGCCTTAGACCTATCTCTAGGTGTTAGCTTTAATCAGATAATTCCTTCTAGCCCATTACCAAGCACTCATGATCTTTAATTTACGTGGGTTACTTATGTAATAGGTCAAACATAAGAGTCTTAGCATGCGGATATATCCTCTTCAAGGATGAAAAGGGAGTTACGTCGGCGACCTGTGGCACATGGGATGTGTGCGCAGGGATAAATACAGGATAAATCTTCTTTGAAAAGCACCCCAAGAGGAATTCGTGTGCTGTAGGGCTTCCGTGGCCGTCCAGGAGCAGGACCGCCACTGTTTTACCTATTGATTACAGGGGAGCTAGCGGATAAGATATGCTATAAATACTTAGCGGCCACGGCACCTAATTTTCTCATAAGGAGCTGAGTGCGTATAAGTCGCTGTAATTACAGGGGGGGTTAGCGGGTAGGGGCCCTATTCTCGTCTTGCACTTATCAGACCAGCTGCTAGGCCTGTCAGCTGCCGAATGGCTGGCTGCCAGCTGAAAGTATCCCCGAGGAAAACCCATTTGAACGCGCGTTCCATATAATCAGATAAGAATGAATACTTATATCCAGATAATATATATAAGGTAAGTATATAAAAGATGTTATTATAAATTTTAATCATAATAGATTTTAATCATTCAGCGACTTTGACTCATTTGGCGAAAATGGCACCATTGGCACTTTGGCGGTTATGTTCAAATCCCCGCCCTCAAGAATGTAAGAATAAAATTTTCGGCAATTAGGTAATCAGCCCGAAATCTATCCATTGTTTCACCATTTCTTTTAACATTTACTTCGACTAGCGTCTAGCTCTACTCATCATTCTGAGATATACAGAGTCTTTCTTGCACATGTTGGCTTTTTTTCGCCGCCAAGTGTGCTAAGACCAAGACGCTGTCGTTTGAGAGGATGTCGAACACTGAAATATCGGCTTTGACCTCATTTGCGAACCAAAAGCGAAGCTCTACAGCTACCAAAGAATCAACTCCAAACGAGTAGGTCGGCCTCGTCATTTCAATGTCTTCTTGGGGAACAGCGAGCGCTCGAGATAGCTTATCAGCGAGTGCGGCAGCAATGATGCCACCGGCTTCTTCCGAATCTTTTGCGTTGCGAAGCAGAGAACCGTAGTTGACCCTTCCCGCCTGCTCTTGGGTAGTACTGGCGGTGGGCTCGTTAGTCTCAAGAAGATGGCGGTAAAGGGGCCGCTTTAGGTGTGGAATAGAGTCCACGTCCCGTCTCTCCATTGTATCTGGCATACCGGCCGCGGTGATGATTTGAGTTGACCAAGACGAAGAGGTAGCACGAACTGGATTGCACGCCCAATCAACCACGCTGTGAAGCTCCTTCTCGTGGAGGACTTGAACCCGCTCCTCATTCCACAGCCTTTCGAGATCGTCGTGCTCAGCAACGTAGCCCACTTCCAAGACCACACCGACATCAATTGAGATGCACTTTTCGCCCAGAGACCACCTGTGTCGGGCGAACGCATCTTGGAAAGTGGATGCGGCATTATATTGGGATTGCCCCCTCGTTCCTAACATTCCGCCCAAGGAGGAAAGAATGACGAAGAAATCCATGTTACGGGGGAGCGCGTGGTGAAGGTTCCAAGTCCCACCGACCTTTGGAGCAAGCACGGCTTTCCATTCTTCTAGTGTCATGTTTTCGAGTAACCGATCCTAGAAAAAGAGTGAGCCGGACTTCGCACGAAAACAAAGAGGAATGAAAACAAAGAGGAATAAGACGTCGAAACGAACCTTCAGAACTAGGGAGCTTTGGATACACCCTTTGATAGGAGGCATGATAGAAGCCATGCTACTGAGCGCTTTCCTCAAAGATTCTGCATCGCTAACATCGCATTGAGGGGTGGCCACTTTGATACCACTGCTTGCAAGATCATGGAGCAATTTGATGGCCTTTTCAGACCACGGCCCTGAACGTGATAGGAGAATGAGGTACTTTGCACCGCGCTTGGCAAACCACAAGGCAAGGCTCCTGCCGATGCCACCTAAACCACCAGAAATCAAGTAGCTTGCATTAGGGTCGAAAGAATATTCGGGGTCGGGACTTGGTATGAGTGAGATCTCTGCTTCTGCTTCCCAATCGACGACGGCCTTGCCCATATGGTGTCCAGTCTGCAGGTATCGGATAGCCGACTCAAACTCGGCTCTTGAGAAGACGCTTAGGGGCCGGGGAGTAGAGAAAATACCATCTGATAGCATGCCCTCTAACTCGGTCATCAACTCTTTTATAATCCCTGGGCGATGTCTGCTCATCATCGCCAGATCAACGGAGTGGTATGAGATATTTTTCGAGAATGGCTGCATGGGAAGGCTTTGGAAGCTCTGGATGTCTCGTTTGCCAATCTCAATAAATCTCCCCAGTGGCGCCAGAGTCCGCCACGACTCGACTAAACCCTCACCAGAGAGGGAGTTGAGGACTACGTCGACACCACGTCCATTGGTGGCCTGCCTGATTTGATCGCCGAAAGAAAGGTTCCGACTGAAGAAAATACGATTTTCGGGGATGCCATATAAATCTCGTATCAGACTCTCTTTTTCCGGCGAGCTTACCGTGACGAAGATATCAGCACCAATACGCTGTGCTAGCTGTATTGCTGCCTGCCCAACCGCGCCGGCGGCAGTGTGGATCAGTATGGACTCTCCCTTGCGCAGCCGGCCGAGATGGCTGATACTGTAAATCACGGTAAGGTAAATAACCGGAAATGCCTCTGTGAATGGGAGAGTATCTGGAATCCTTATTGTGGCATGTTCTTTACCTCGGAAAAACGTCCTGAAGGTGGATACCCCCGTGCAACAAACACGATCTCCTAGAGAGAGGCTTGTGACGGCAGAGCCTACACGACTCACTATGCCACTACACTCATGACCGATGGAGGAGCTGGTGAGCTGGCCTAGAACTGCCATGACGTCAATGAAATTGATACCGCTGGCTTTCACTTCTATTTCTACCTCATCCTCTGCAAGTGGCAGATCGAAGGTTTCGTCTCGAGTAAAGCGGAAGCTATCGAGGTGGCCGAAGGTGAACTCCAATTTCAACGCCTCCGTCGCTGCTTTTCCGACGGTTCTCTTCTCGATGTCGAACTGACCCGTTTGTGAATGGACAAAGTTGTTGACGTCGGTTGCCTCCACTACCCGCGGAATCGCAACGACACCGTCCGAATGCAAGAAGTCGGACTCCCAGTCGCTAATGTCAGAGACTGGGGAAAATTGTTCAAACACCCTTCGAAACGTTCCTGCGGCTGCCATCGGCTCCTCTACATCGATATTAGCAACTCGTAGACCGGGATGTTCTTGCATGATAGCCCGACCGAATCCCGCAAACATGGCCTTTTCTGGTTGTCGAGCGTTTGAACCACCCCCACTGCTGATCCAGTAGATCTGGCTTGAAGAGTCAACAATATTTTTGAGGGTAATGAAGTCAATTTCGCCCATGGAACTCAGGAACGAGTTCTCAAGCTCGAGGATGGACACGCAGATGGTATTTTGGTGACTTAGCTCTAGCGTTGAGCTGAGGCCGACTATCTCGCAACTAAAAAGTCCGGCAGACTCCATGTAAGATGCGATATCGATGGCAACCTTTTGTTGAAGTTCGGTGTCCGCCGCGACAATTATTATATTGCGTCGACATTCTTGGCCGGAATCAGTTGGAGCTGCTTCTTTCTTGACTCTGGAGACGAAGAAACTGAGCTCACGGCGGTCAACTTCCGGGCGATCGGGAAGGGCAAGCTCAATACCCGTGAAGCCGCTCCGCTGGAGATTTTCATCCCAATCCGATTGCGTATAGAGAGGAGACCACTCCCGATCTTTCTCTACCCCTCTCCACCACCCAGGAAGTGTCCCCCAGATAGCATTCATCGAAGCGACGTGCTTGTTAACGGGCTCAACAAGGACTAGGTATCCTCCTGGCTTTAGAAGAGATTTCGCATTGCGTAACGTATCCTGGATGTTAGCAGTGGCATGAAGGACCATGGCTGCAAGTACTAGGTCGTAAGTCCCTAGCTCGAATCCCTGGCTCGCCGGATCTTGCTCGATGTCCAACGTCTTAAAGCTCATACGGGAAGCGTGGTCGGCGAATTTTTCCCTAGCTTTCTCGAAGAAACTTGGGGAGATATCGGTAAACGCGTAGCTACTGTACTTCGAAGTGGCACGGGACTGCTCATACCGCGAGAGGCTCGACAGCACTGAACCCGTGATACTACCAGTACCCGCACCGATCTCCAGAATGTTCATGTCAGGGCTCTTGTGTGCCACAAGGTCAACGAAGGCTGCGACTCGTTTTCCTGTCACCTGGATCATATTTTCAGAGTACAAGTCCTTAGCCAAGCCCTGGTTAAACAGCAGATCCAGCGGATCTACTTCTCCTTTGACAATATCTGCAAGCTGAGAGCAGAACAGGTGTGTGGCTCGTTCTACTGGCCCTGTGGCGGCAAACTGGGTTAGAAATCCATCTTTGTTTTCCGGGGTGAAAGATTCCTTCCATGGCGACCCTAGAAGGGGATTCGTATCGCCTAATCCATTCAAGTAACGGCGCATCCAGCCCAGGTACTTTTGGAGATGAGGCTTAGGACTTTTCATCTCTTTTTCTTCTAGTTTGAGGAGAGCTTGGGTCATATGGTGAATGCATACCGCATTCCTGGAGGGATTCCAATCGATATCCATTCCTGCTTCTCGAAGACAATACTCCTCCTTTTCTAATCGGTAGAGTAGATCTACGTCCGGTTTCCACTCAAGGGTGTACATTTTATTATACATTTTTGATGGCGTATAGCGATCACTCGATATGGTCGTTAGCTGATAGTTTTCAATCAGTATAGCTGGCTCTGATGTCTCAGAGTGCAATGCGATGATGGACGTGTCCGTAATACGGGCCCCGGCGTCAAGCATCTTTACAGCAACCCTGAGCTTACTGTTTTGAGGTTTTGAGAGAAGGTCGTTTGATATCCAGAGTTCTCGGAATTGTGTAGGAGCGTGCAACGGGCCTAAGATGCTCCCACCCTTAGTGGTCATCGCTGCAACAATCTGTAGGACACTGTCCAACGCGGTTGGATGGATTACGTGCTCTTGCATATAGGTGCTCGTGCCTAGGCTCTTCGTCACCCATTCATCCAATATTACGGATCCGACAGCATAACCTCCAGCTGGGTCGTATGCAATCTCTTGCAAGGTTTGGAACGATGGCCCAAAGTGATAGCCCATCTGCCTGCCGATCTTATAAAAACGCTGCTGGCTCGTAGTCTCAGGGCAGTGCTGGAGAATCTCGTTAAACCTAGCACGAACATGTTCTCCCGACTTCAGGGCATATCCTTGAGAATCGTATATCCCAACAGAGTTTTCCTCGTACTCCGCGACGATAGTTCCTGAACAAGCATCCCTCCACTCATTATCAAGATAGGAGGATATACAGAACTCCCTGCACTCGATCGATGAGATACCTGTCGTTCGACTGTTTTTCTGGTTCTGCATGTAAAGCTGAACCTCCAAAGCCCCCGTTGCGGAAGGGATGACGAGAGCATTCAACATTATAACCTCCCGAAATCGATAGCCTCGGATTGTGGATCCTGGCTTGGAGATGGATCTTACGGCTTCGACGACCATGGCTAGTATTCCGGCTGCGGGATACACTACAGATCCATTCACCTACACACGCGTAAGTCAAGCTATGCGCCAAGTAAATACATCGGCTCACCTTATGCTCTCCGAGCCACGGAAGATCAGAAACGCGAAGTGTATGTCTCCACCTCGGTCTGAGTGGATTCCAGTCCGTGGAGGGGAGCCCCAGAAGTTCGTGTCGGATACGGTCGCGTTGCCGATAGTTTCTAAAAAGTCGGCTTTCAAGCCAGTATCTCTGGGAGTGATTGAACGGATATTTAGGTAGACCCGTCAACATCTTAGGTGGTTTGTTTGCTGACCTGTGAGTATTAGTCTTTTCTAGGTTCATCGGGTATCCCTGTACAAAAAGCCTTCCAGCCAAGTTCGCGAGTGTCTCAAGACTGTTCAAGCCGCGTCGAAGGGTCGGATCGTATAACAAGTCCTTGTTTTCCTGTAGTATATCTTTGATGGGCCTCTGTAGTGCAGCATGGGGTCCGATTTCAACGAAATACTCGGCTTCGTTCTTGGATCGACTTTTGGAAGTTATTGAGTGAAGCCTTCTTACAGCCTCAGAGAACCGAACCTTCGAAACAAGATTCCGTACCCAGTATTCTGGACAACAGAGCTTTTCAAGCGAGATGGAGTCTCCCGTGACAGAGGAAATGAATACTGGCACCTCCGTTAAAATGGGAGTGCCTGGGCGGCATATCGACTCAAGAAGACCTGCGTATTCGGCAGCAATTATTTGCATGTGGGATGAGTGATAGGCAACTGGTATTTTCAACTTCCGGTTGAAGATACCATCCCTATCGAGTTGACATTTGAGTTGGTTTACGGACGTTTCCAGCCCAGTGACTGTGGTACTAGACGGGCTGTTTTCGCAGCCGATGGACAAGCGTCCATCTTCGTTACCCGGAGCGATCCGTCGCATGTAAGGATGGAGTTCCGATTCGGATAACTGCACGGATATCATGGCACCACGGTCTTGCGCATCTGCTGCTACAAGCTTAGCCGCAAGGCTTCCGCGGAAGTAGGAAATCGTCCAAGCGGATTCCCTGGAAATTGCACCGGCACAGAACGCCGCTGCTATCTCGCCGGACGAATGACCTACAACGCCGCAAGGATGAACATTCCAAGCGACCAGGAGTTCGGCCAGGGCAACTTGCAAGGCAGTGCATATAGGCTGGGCCAAGGCAGGATCGTCTAGCCTTGAGAATTCTGCCGGTCTCCTCATTTCCTCGATGAGAGACCAGCTGCAGCCTAAATGCTTGAAGTGGCTCTCCGCATCGATGATGCTTCGTTCAAACTCTGGGAAGTCCATGAGCCCTACCCCCATCTCTGCCCACTGTGCTCCTTGGCCCGTAAAAATAAAATGGATTTTCGGGATAGTCGACGATCGTACGGGTTTTGGCAGACTGAGAAGCCCTTTCTGCAGATCCTCGACAGAATCTGCAACGATATAGGATTTCCATGGCAGAGCACTTCTTTTACTCGAGAGAGTATATGCTAAGTTGCGAAGGTAATCTTGAGAATGGGTTCCAGGTGATTCCTGTGGTAAATGATCTTTATACACGGATCCAAGCCTTTCAATGCCCCCTGAATCTGAACCAGACCATACAAAGACAAATTGATGGGCTCCTTCGGTGCTTTCATCAATAAGACCGTTATGATGCTCTTGACGGTGGAGGTTGATGCTTCCGTTCGACCTTGCATCGCTAGTTTTACGGTCGTTGGTTAGCGGTCTCTTGGATGGTAGTCCATTCGTCATGTTGGACAGGATATGCGGTGGCTCCTCTACCGTGCAGTGGTTTCCTGTGAGGTGTCTTTCTCGCATGTAGTTGTAGGCATCGTCGATAATAACGTGGGCGTTGGAACCTCCATATCCGAAAGAATTCACAGACGCCCGTCGGAGCCCGTTTGTCGGCCAGGGTACAGGCTTAGTGGGGAATTTCAGGTGCCACTCCTCCGCCTGGATGCTGTGATTCAAAGTCTCGAAACCGGCATTTGGCGGAATGATCCCCTTTTCCAGACAGAGTAACACCTTTATGATTCCAGCAATCCCCGCCGTGGCCTCGAGGTGGCCGATGTTGGTCTTTACGGCACCTACGAAAATGGGGTCCTCACGGCTACGGTATTCCTGGAAGACTGCTCTGATTGCTTCGGCTTCGATACGGTCGCCTAACATAGTGCCTGTACCGTGTGACTCAAACAGCCGGGTATGGCTAAAGTCAAGACCAGCTCTTTGGTACGCTTCACGGATTTGATCCTCCTGGGCTGCTTGGCTGGGCTGGGTAATTCCAGGGGTTCGGCCGTCTTGATTTGTTGCAGTCGAGCGGATCACAGCGCGAATTGTATCGCCGGCTGCGATGGCATCTTTCAGGGGCTTTAGGACGAGTACACCGAAGCCTTCCCCTTTAGCATACCCGTTACCTCGATCGTCGAAGCTATAACAGCGACTATCAGGTGACATGAATTTCATGGTGGATAGTGGGATGGCGCTCGTCAAAGGCTCCAGGTAGAGTGAAGAGCCACAGACCAGACTCTTTCTTTCGGATCAGTCCAGAGAACAGAATAGAGGTTAGGGCTTACTAACCATCGTTGACTCGCGGGTAAGGAGGCTCTGGCATGCTAGATGAAGAGCCACCATACTGCTAGAGCATGCCGTCTCGAGAGTTATGCTAGGTCCTCTCAAGTCGTAGAACCAGCTGAGTCGGTTTGACAATATCGCACTTGATACACCCGTTGCTTTATAAGTGGATCGAATCTCTTCGTCCGAGTCGAAGAATCGATTGTAATCTACTCCAAGGCAACCAACATAGACTGATGTCTTGGATCCCGCCGCTTTCTGAATTGGAACGCCCGCTTCTCATCGTGATTTAGAAATAGTCTCTGCTACAAGCGGCGTTTATGGGCATATGTTGTACTCACCATTCTCAAAAGCGTGGTATGATGTCTCTAGGAGACATCTCTGTTGGGGATCCAGACATTCAACCTCAGAGGGACTCATTGAAAAGAAGGGTGCGTCGAAAGCCGCAAGGTCATCTTTCAAGAAGTGCCCCCCACGGCAATTGACCTGTATGCTGATGAGCCATTGTCACGATGATAACAATGCGTACGGATACGTACCGTGTCTGGACGAGAAGAATCAGGATGGTAGAATCCATTGATGTTGAATCGGTCTTGGGGCACTTCGGTCATAACCGACCTTCCTTCGTACAATATCTTCCAGAACTCTTCAGGAGACGTCGCCTCCTGCGGAAAGCGCATCGAGAAGCCAATGATGGCAATTGCTTCGAGCTGGTCAGCCATGATTGTAGAAGTGTTTTCTGTTCCAGTTGTACTAACGATGGCAAGACCCTCCCCGAAATTGTACTCAGCAGCTGAACACCATTGGTACTATATAAGCTACCTACGTAGGTTCCTACCAGGTAGGTTAGATAGGCAAGACAAGTAACGAAGGCTCAACGTAACCGTGATCCACCACCAAGACGGTGTGCGGCCTGCAGTCTTCGGTCTTCATAATAGTTTACCTCACCGCCAGGAGATCTTATGATGAACTTAGCTCGGGTCTCACAGCTGTTGTGTTACATATTTACAACCTCAGACGCCCAACTCGTGAGGGAGAGTCGCGATGGCCGGGGGATCGTCAATATGACTCCGCAATTCCCAGGACATACATGCAGCCAACTGCCGTTCCCGTGTAACCAGATCTATTAGGTACACCCCTTTAAGCCGGTTTCCGCAACTTGCAATTTCTCATAGCCCGTATCATATTAGGTATGTAATACTCGAAATATTAGGCACCGGGACAGTCTAAGGAATTTTCACTGTAACGACACCCCACCCCCTACCACTGGGGATGACAGCCCCAGGTATTCCACCTGATTGGACACCATCAGCGTGCCATTCTTGGCTCCGACTTGGCTAAGCTTTGGGGTGCATCTATGAGTCTGGCACCCCAGGTAGGGGCTCGCTTGCCCCAGGAAAATCCGTGCTCCTTGCCACGTCCTCCCACTCGTCATATGTCCTCTGCATCGTTTCTAGCTTCGCGCGCACCGCCTTGAGGCAGTCGCTCCCGAACGGGATCCGCAGCGGGATCTCCCTACCTTCTGCGATGCCGATCCCCTGGACAATTTGTATGACCTTGGAAACTAACTCGACGGTGTTTCCGGGAGCGATGCGGGAGTTACCTTGGCCGCGGGCGCGGGCTGCATCGTTCAGGGGCTTCCAGAACGGGATTCGGTAGTCGGCGTGGTGGATGTTGTTCATGATCTCGGTGTTGAAGATGCCGGACTCGATAATCAGCGGCTTGATACCTGGCGCAAGCCATGCCATCTCTTTTGCTAGACTCTCAACCGCACCTTGATGTCCATGGTCAGTTCCAAGTTACTAGATCGCATAACTATCTAAAGTTCTAAACAGATGCGCAAACCTTCAAGTGCAAATTTACTCGCACAGTAGCCAGTCGCGCCCGGTTCGGCCGCGAAGCCTGCCTGGGAGGTCATATAGATGAGCCAGCCGGCTCCCTTTTCACGGAAATGCGGAAGTGCGGAACGAGTAAGATTGAGAGGGCCATGAAGGTTGGTATCGAGGGAGAGCTGCACTTCCTCTTGGCTGTCATGGCAGTTTGATTAGCATTCATTCTCACTCGTAGCTGACGAAGCTTGCGATATATTCGAGCGTCCTCGAAGGATCAACGCACGTTAGTTCCTCGAGTGCTCCGCACTGGATGAAGCCCGCATTATGGACGACGACATCGATAGTACCGTATGCCTTCAATGCCTGTTGAAACTTCATGTCCATCTCCGACTGAGAGATGGTGACGTCGAGGTCTAGTATTGTAGCCCTTGTGTCCTTTAGATGTGCTAGTCGTATCTCCGCATTGCGACCAGTAGCTATAACCTGATCACCCTGGGCGGTCAATTGGCGGACGAATTGTTCCCCAAACCCGCTAGAGCAGCCTGTAATGAGCCAGGTGAAAGGCATTGTCAGCTGAAGAGACAGCGGGCGCGGGAATAGTTGAAATCGGCACAACGACAAAAGACGCACGGCTTTACTGATAAGTGTATCATTTAAAAGACGTAAAATACGCACAAATTTCGTCCCTAGATGATTGGCGAGGAAGAATCGCATCTGTAAGCACTTTGTCAACGAATCCTCCGCAGCGTCTTCCCCGCCTCTCCCTACCTGCCAGCCCTGCCTACTACTTGTAACCTGACCCCTGAGATGTACATGTTAGGTATGGACTGCTTCCAATCATGTTCTTATCATCGGCACACCACCCCGACCTCAAATAATCCTATGGACACCATGTGAAGCAGAAGGATTATTGCGAGGAAGATTATAGAGGGTCATCGACTTTTGCATCTTAGACCGCCTTCCACGATTTCTCTGAAAGACCTGTCGTAGCAGCAACAGCATGTCGTGGACCCAGAAAGGCGCATATTGGAGCCGTCCTCTAGACTGCCATGACAGGCTGCTCCAGGCCATCGCTGCCGCCGGACAGCCTCTCGGCAGAGAGCACTGGCTGATGGTCGGCGCTGCCCGGATACAATTCCCCGTCGGGACCGACGTCGAGGAGCGACTCCGCGCTGCGTGGAAAAATCTGCGCTTCCGCCATCCCGACGTCGCACTAACTTTACACGACGACGAAAAACGCTACGATCCTATTAGTAGTATCGAGATGCTGGAGGACTGGGTTGCCTCTACTTTTTTCGTCGAGAGCGCTGCTACCGTCTCTGCCGATGACCTCTTCTCTCGCCGGCTCAAAGTCGCTTCGGCCAGCGCCACTTGCTACTGGATACCTGCCAGCAGCGAGGTTGCTATAATATCCTCGCATTGGAGGTGGGACGGACGAGGACTCATCATGATGTTGCACGAGTTCTTAGTAGGATTAGGTGGGAGTGGTGATCCATGGAACACATTCTCGTGTTTCGCAGATGAAGCACACAACTTGGCTCCTTCACTGGATAAGCTAATCGGCATGCCTGATACTCCGAAGGAAGCTTGGGTTCGCCAAGCAAGCGAGCTTCTCGCTCCTTTTCAAGAAGATCCGCCTTCGATCGGATTACCTGTAAATACCGGGGAGCTTTGCCCAGGTAAGTAATAGGAGCTTCTCATCGACCCCAAAGCACGCTACATGAGTTAGATACTGACTGCTTTTCGCGTGGAAGGTAACACGCGTCGATTAGAAACGGTGATACCACGTAGAGTCACGGAGAAGCTGAGGATTGCGTGCAGGTCCCGGCACATACGCCTTACAGCAGCATTACATGCATCGGTCATCGTGGAGACGACACGATACCAACACTTGGACGCCAAACCTAGCAAGGGGCAATACAAGTCATGGGCTGCCTTCGACTTACGCAAGTACTGTCCCGCGCCCTTCAACGGCCCACGCCACGCGCCTTCCCTACGAATGGTAGCGCTCCCACTTATTATCGACGCAAGTACAGATTGGAATTCACTTGCGACGTCAATTCAACCGCACTACGAGCAGTCTTTTGCTCCGGAGGACAGTGATCTAATGTTTGTGCGGGTACCGTATGTGGAGCAGGCGACTGCTATGATAGCCAAGGCAACGCCGACAACAGAACCGAACCTTAGTAACATAGGTGTGTTGAACGATTACGTGCAGACGCAGTACGAGGACATCGCAGTACGCAACGTCTGGATGGCTGTTCAGATGATATCCGCCCAGCTGTACTTGCATACTTGGAGCTGGAACGGAGAGCTTCACATCAGCATCTGCTACAATGAAGCCTTCTATCAAGCTGACTTTGTCGGGAAATGGATTAGAAGTTTACGGCATACCTTACTCACAAATCTCGATGTGGAAGACGCCGTGTAGCAAGCAAGTCATGTAATTGAGACAGCCTTTGAATTTGGCGATGCTATTCCCTAACATACCTGACAGCAATTATACTACTAGTTCGCATCTGGTACCATCTAGCCTATTGATCACCGTAATCATCTTACATCAACGCTCTTTTGCACAAGTATGGAACGTGCCGGAAGGTCGACCAGGGGTGTTGACTGTGTGTCGCCGCCATTCGATACCTTCTGGAAATGCTGCGGGAGACTTTCGTTATCATAAACGAGGTAATACGGCGAGGCCTGTAAGTCTTCGTTTACAGTGTCTTCTGTAGTCAAAGCTCTTGAACGTGATTTGCGAGTAGAGGAACCAAAGGTTCTAAGTGGCGTTATATTCTTTACCTCCTTGATTCTGTGAACTGCTTTGCGGGACATCGTGAGGAGAGGACCGTACGTGGGGAGGCAAGCGCATAGAATCGCGATCCCAAGCTGGATTATCGCCATCAACATCGTGCCTGGAACCTCGGCGAATTCCGGGGTTGCCGGGTGCCAGATGTAAACCATTCGGAGGATACTCGTTATGCAAACCCTTTGGAGACAAGTAAGCTCACGGATATGGAGTCATCGGGAACGATTTGCTACTTACAACCCACCAAGGAGAAAGATACCGGCCACTGACAGCTTGTGTCCCAAAGGGAGCTGAAGGCGGTGAACCATCACAATTGGCAGGACCAGTATGAAAACATCCAAAAAGAAGTTTGGAAGTTCGTAGCCCAGCCATAGCTTTCCGCTAGGCATGCAGTATTCCGTCGACGCGAGGTAGTCCCACATGGCGTGGATGGGATGGCACTGGAAGATGTTGAGGAACAGGTAGACGAGGAGCCAAACGACGCAGAGGCCTCCTAAGACGAATGTCGCAATATGAAATTTCTTGGATATAGAAAATATTGTGTAGTAAAATGACAGAATTGACAGTTTGGCGAAGGTAATCGTGAAGCCGAAGAGCAGGTCCGAGACGTAGAGCATCTGTTATACCGTAGTTAGATATAGAAACGTGGACTTCGAATCGAGTCGTGTTACCTTTAGCAGTGACTGCGCCCAGAGTTGTCCACCGGTGTAAAAGTTTGCCATAATATCATTCAAGTCGAAAGTGCGTGGTCCTGCACCATTCACGGTGTCTGTCTATCTGTTAGGCCATACCCTCATCCTCGGCACACTGAAAACTCACAGTCAATCACCATTGCACTATAAGCGACATCCACGGCCAAAGAGATCAAGATCAACCAGTCCGACCACATGATGGGTATTCTGGCCGTCAACCGCACAGCAAATCGAAGCGTAACGGAAACGACGGCGATAGCCAACATAGATGCTGCCGCCCGTCGAATCATCGACCCGCTAGCGCTTAGATCATCCATATTGATTGATACGGCTCTGATGTTGTTCGCCGCAATGAAAAACGCATCAGGATGAATTAGGGAGTGTGAAGAACAGGACAAGACCGAAATTCACCAAGTGGTAGTCCGGAAACTGGCTTAGCTTTAGAAAGTCGGCTTTCGAAAAGAAAAGATAACCTTCCTCGCAGGATAATAGGTGACCACCAATGATACTGCCCCTATTATCATATGATTCGCGGTCTATGTAAGACACGCAGTACATATTCACAAGGCCGGTAGGTACCAAAAGACCAAGAAATATTCTAAAATAACCTACCTAGCAGTCAATTTACCGAATGATACCCTCCATGTAATATCTTTCATGTCATGATTGACCCTACGCCGTAGACGGCAGTGCGTATCGTGTGCTCCCCCAGCCAAGCCGCCGATTGGCAGACATTGCGCTTACGTTGGGTTGCAGAATTCGTGATTATGCAATCCTGAAGGATTCCCGTGGAGAGTGGAAGCCGGTGTTCGCTCGCTCGCTCGCTCGGCGTTGTTATGTAAAGACTAGGAGGTAGGGACTGATCTTACCTAATGGGCATTTATTGCAACCTACTCCGCAAATTTTCACGGCAGTTGGACCTGCAGGGTATGATTGGAGAGACTACTAAGCTAATTCAGGTATCGACAACGTGCTGTTCGAACGAGCCCTCGGGAGGGTGTGCGTCTATATGGTCATAACCATGGCCGCCATGTTCTTGACTACGACAGGATTGCCTTAGTTATATAACGCGTATGATTGATGTTACGTGCTAAACCCGTAGGATCGTGAGTGTTGCTACGAAGCAACCTTGTGATTCTATTTAGAAAGTAAGAAAGCTCTTTGATGTTCAGGTGATGAGATAGAAGAAATCATGACAACGATCGATGGCCCCCAAGTTATCATTAGTTCTCTGCGGAACGGCCCGCAGATCGTTGCCGTCAGAATGTACGTACTATGTAAGCTACCGATCTCCGAGTTTTACAAGGGGTTATGTCGCCAACGAGAATCCTTCTCACAGAGGTTTCGATAATTTTTCGGACCCAACCCAATAAACTTTTGATGTTAATAACATATGAAGTCAAGTGTAGCATTTTACAGGTCGTATTAAAAACACTATCTTAAGACCTCTAGCGAAGTGCGTGTTGATGTTGCTACAGCGGAGAATTGAGTTATAGGGGGATTAGGTAAGGCATACATCCCAGCACACATTACTTGTATGCAATAAAAACGTTCATGTACTTATACTCCATCATCTCCCTTACCTATTGGACCCCCCAAACCCCAAGCACATCCCTCCTGCCCCTGTCCACTACGCTCGCCGCGTGGCCCTCAAGCTTCTTTACCCTGCGGACCAACAGACCGACTGATATGGGGCCAACTACGGTACACAGGACGATGGCCCACGTCACGATAAGGAAGAGCCCCGAGGCCGCTGCGTCGGCGGCGTCTGACGGCCGCCGGAACACGCCGTTGCTTTCCGCTACGGCCGAGATCAAGAATCCGATTTCGCCTCGCGCGACCATAGCGGACGACACGATGGCGGCTGGGTAGAGCGAGAGGGGTTTTGCTGGCGTGGACGGTGCGGAAGGTTGCTGCTCTTCTTGGGATAACTCTAGGGTTTCTCGGTTTCCAGAAGGCGGTTCGTCATTTCTCGTAGCTTGAGGTAGAGTAGTTGACCCCGGTTGCTGTACAAGCTCTACAGTCTCATTTTTAGGCGACGGAGGCGAAGGCTTTGATGTGCGCGGCCGTCGAAATCTTGAGAAGAGGGCGTGGTACCGGGAAGAGACAAATAAGCCAAAGTTTCCAGCCAGCCCGCTCATGGAGATGGGAAACCGCACGAGCCACAGTCCGCATAATATCTTACCGATCGCCATGAGGATGCTGTAGATGACCCCGCGCCATAATACGTCGCCCGAGAACATGTCGGAGATGGGGATAGAGAAGCCGATCGATGCAAAGAAGAATGGTTTGAGTATCCGCGATACTGCCTGTGAATAGAATAGCCCGTAGACATCTGGAGTTGAATGCTTCGATTGTTGTTGCTGCTGTTGCTCTTTTGGGTGAGCGGTAGGCTGGGTACTGTTACCACCAACGCTCACTGAACCCTGACCAACCGTAGTAGACTCATCAGCGGACTTGTTTCCCTGAGCGCTGGAAGAGCCCCCAGGGCTTTGATTTTCAGCCGTAGTCTTTATATCGCCATGCTGCGAATCCTGCCACCAACTGACGACGATACCAGCCAGGTACGCCGCGAGCAGCACCGATGCACCCGCGTAACTAGCCCCGACAACGAGCGCAATTAAGAGCGCCGTTTGCGCTATGAATGATATATGAGTCTCATCCAAGAAGCCCAATTTCTGCCACCAGGCCTTTTCCTCTCCGGAATTCCCCTCCCCAGCCTTCGCCTTCCCCTTCGCATTCACCAAGCTGATAAGCGGTCTCAACACAAACCGACAAGCCAACGGAACCGCAACGGCGAACGCGACCGACACCAGCACCGGCCGAACAACCGTATTCGCAATATCGATATCCACATCCACATCCCCACCACCACTGCCCCCCATACTCGCCACAATCTGCACCATAACCAGCCCAACCACATCATCCATCATAGCCGCAGTCCCAAGCACACTCCCCAACCGCGTATCCGCGAGCCCGCTCGCCCCCAGCACCGCAAACGTAGTCCCAAGACTGGTACTGCACAGCGCCGCGGCAGCCGCAAAGCACTGGACGTTACTCGCTTGTGCCAGCGGCCCCACCAACAGCGCAAAAGTTAGCGCCACGGGGGCCGCGACGCCGGTGAGAGA